>OX578283.1:3021276-3621276 GCA_951217055.1 Gerris lacustris | reverse complement strand
TTCACAACTACAGAATAAGTTGACTTGATTCAAATCCCACCAATAGCATGGATTTTTCATAATGTCTTCATCTAAAATCAATAAATTGGTTAAGGTCTCAAGTTTGGACAGAGATTTACTAGACTTTAATTTATTTTTTTTTATTTATTTTTTTTTATTTATACAGTAGAACCTTGATAAGAAGTTTCTCAAGGGGATTAGGGAAACAGTCTTGTTAACGAGGTGCCCTTTTTGTTGAAGGTCGTGTTATCAAGGTTAATGGGTGGGGTTTTCAAGTCTAGACTTGTTCAAGGTCGACCCATTTCTGTATAGAGACGTGTTTATAGAGGTTGACTTCTCAAAAACGACTTGTTATAGAGGTTCTGAGTTACTTTGTGAATTAGAAAAAAATCCATGTTATAGAGGTTGTTTGGATAATAATAGTTGCGTTATAGAGGTTAATTTAACATTATGAGTTATGGCAATCTCAAGGGGATTTGAAAATTACACTTGTAATTGAGGTTGTCGTGTTATTGAGGGTCATGTAAGCGAGGTTCTACTGCATTACATTTATTAAAAAATACATGGAAACGTGTACTGTAGTGTACTCATATTACTTTACTTTGCAAATTAATTATTATATAGTCATTCTGATTAATAATAATTGTGATAATGATTATTATATTAATTTTTTTGGTCAGGAAAATTAAACAAATTTAACAATTAAATCAGAACTTTATAGGATTTCTCTAAAACAGCTAGTGAGCTGAACATACTCCCGAAATAACAAGATGACAAGAGAATTTAAAATTGTACACTACAACATAATTGAGACTGTCATTATAATGTCGGAAGGGAGAGTTAATGTATTTAAAGACAAACTTTTTGTTATTAAAATGTTTGCTGTCAAAAAATTGTCAACATCCAGTTTATCTGAAACTTATAAAACATAATCAACAACTCACAAAACACAAGGAGCATCCTTCATACGACAAAGGAAGTACAAATTCATATATTAAGTGAACTTGTTTTATTTTTAAGTCCCCTACTTGAGAGTTACACGTCTAAAAACCAGAAGACCCGATCAGTATCGTTACAACTCCCAACTTAACAAAGAAGCAAAAGTGAGAAATTTGACCGATAGAAGGTGAAACAGCTTCTTCTATTTCAACATGTCTTTAATTGTTTTTTTTTAAAGTAAGATGAAAAATGATAAAATCTCTTGACTACAAGATATTTCTTAACAAAACACTCACAGAGTTGTTATAACTGTCACTTAATAACTCTTAAGTGTGCTCCTTGTGTTTTTTTAAAAAATATTTTGGTTAATTTAAACACAACAACAAAAGAAAAACAAAACGGGAAGGAAAAAGCAAAAGAGAAATAAGATGGATCAATTTAAGAGACTTCTTCCGTGAGAAAGATTAAAAAATAATCTCTCGATGTAAATATTTTACATGGAGAGATAGTTAGTTTAATTCTTTTATAAGAAGTCAAACTCTGACAATTTGCTTATTTTTCTAGCGATTTTGGCACTAGAGTTCAGTATACAAACGAGCTGTTACCCAACTCTAAAACTAGAGTTCAGCATATGAAAGAGCTGCTACCCAACTCTAACAGAGCCCAGCATTTTCTTTAAAATAAAACGAGAAAATTAGTTAAATTATAACCCACATTAGGCCACCACCACCACATTAGGTGACCACTTGAGATTTCTTGCCGCTGCGACTTAAAAATCGCTGTCGCTAAGGAGTGAGGTGCGTGCACTGCGACTAATAAATCGCTTGTTTTATTTTAGTTTCATAATGGATTTCGTTGACACCAACTAGTGTGATAGCTCTTTTGCTCCGTGCGAAAGCCAAACGTCGCAAACATCGTTACTGGGTTCATCCTCTTTCCAGCCAAAGATTAATGAAGACCTATGTAATCATCCCCGTGATTTTTTTCAAGTTTTATAGAATGAGTGTAAATAGTTTTGAGTATTTATTTAATGTAATTAAACCAAAAATCTCCTATCATGACACAAAATGGAGAAAGTCAATACCCCGCTAAAGAGCATTTATCAGTAACCTTGAGGTAAGTATACGGTAAATTGCGGGCCTTTTTTCTATTTCAATGATGAGTTTTTCTGCATCAATCACACTAATTAGGACACCTTCTTCATAAGACTCAGCACTTGGCTTGTCTGACATTGTTTTACAAAAGAAAACCTTTAAAAAAATGCACACACACGACAGGAAATATGAAATCATTCTGGCAAAGTAATTTTGAATGTTTTGAGTCTAGAGTCGGAATTCCGACTAAACACTCGCAAGTGCGTGCTATTTAATGCCTGTCAGTGTGTCTCATTCCAAAAGAGCGACAATCGCATCACCTCAAATATAGGTCTTGTTGCATTTTTTATGTGTTCTATTTAATCGACTAAACAATCGCGCGATTAGAAATCGCAAGTGGGTGCCTAGCCTTAGTTAAACAACTTATTCATCTTAAAGATCCATCGCTAAAAATAAAAAAATCAGTTTTTTCATTTTTTTTTTTTTTTTTTTTTTTTTTTTTTCCAGAAACACTAACCAAGGTTAGATTAGTATTTGTTTAAAATTCAGATAATTTCTCTTTCCAAAAAAAAAAAAAATAATAATTTTAACAAAGGATTTAAAATAATATAAGCAGGGCTTCAATTATGGAAACTGAGATAATTTGTCAAATGACAATAATAAACAATGTTAAATTGTAGACACTAACTCAAACTTGATCTTAAACACAAATTCGATCAAGCTGTTTTGCTTTGAGACAAAGAAAAAAAAAGAATCAAATCTTTATAATGGTAAATGTTTCTGAAGATTAAGGGTTAATTTTAAAGTCAAGCGATCCAAAATTTCTTTCTTTTTCTTCATTCAACGGACTTCACACTCGGTTAAATTGTCTAAGTGCGATAACCATATCTATGTACAGCTATAAGGAGAGAGGGATCGGGGAGTAACAACACGTTTAGTGACGGAACATCATCGCCGAAACAGCACGCTGTCACATAAATAATCACCTCATCATATTTCTTGTCGGCCTCTTCAGCACAGAAGCGAGCTTCCTTAAGCTGATTCTCGAGGGCGTCCATCCTCTCTTCATCAGCCAAGCTCCTGTTTTCAAGGATCTTCCTCTGCCTAGCGTTCAGATCAAACCAAACAAACGTTCAGACCTCGCTTCGCAACACATCAATATGACAACAACACCCTCCCTTAGTTTTAATAAAAGACAACTCTCTCAATACTAAAAATCAAATAAACCTTTTACCGCATTATATTATCTAACACAATCCAAAAATAGGAAAATTCAGATAAAAACAAACATTTAAGAACAGTTATTCCAGTTTAATTGAGTCTTCAGGGGTTGAAAAAATTGGAACACTATTTAAATTTTAAAAAGGTGATGGTGATACATCATCCCTTTATTGGGGATATCTTCAAACCTCTTGTGAAACGTGTTTCTTTTACACGTCACAACAGTTAAAATTAAACTTTACAAAAAAGTAAATTGTAAATTAAATGGTAAGTTATGAGTAATTTTCATTTAGATAAAAAACAAAAACAAAAAACACTTCAACGGCAATTTAAGGTCTTCACAATCGGAATAAGAAATTTGAATGAATAGTTACGCTAATGAAATTTAAGGCCAATGTTGACATTGTGGGCGTCAACATAATAAACTACAGAAGACCACAAGAATATCCCAGAAGCATGAAAATAGTAAGAAAATGTTGTAGACACCCAAGTTCATTACACTTGAGGTTTAATAAACCTGAAGTCAAAGTTAAGTTAATAATGAAATTTAACCGCTAATAACACATTACCTACTTAATCAGATCAATAAAACACCTTACAATACTTGTGTCAATCTTTCAGATTGTGATAGATAAAATAATCAACGGATAACAAGGCATTTATCAGTTATTGAGAGATTATCTCACGGTATTTTACTTTGACGGACACCCCCTCCTGTTATTGGAACAATTTGAAAAACCTGCTTCTTTCAAATTTTAAAGAAAAAAAAAAGAAAAGCAGTGATGACAAATCCTTTCGACTTATTTTTATCTAAGGAACTCGGAGTCGCTAACATAGGAAAGGAAGTAGAAGAGATAGAAAACTTAATCAGTTGGGAAGTACAGAGGTGTGTGAGAGGAGCAGGTAGATGATATGAACTTACTCGAACCTAGATCATACTTACCAGACATGTCTCGGGTTAAAGCAAGATTTAAAACAACTTTCAAGTACCCGTAATGTTTATTAAAATTTTCAACTTTAATATTAAAATTATCATCTGATAAAACAAATCATTTCATCAGCATTTTGAACAGAACTTACTCCGTGTGAGTGATAAAAAAATAAAATTATCCTTTCAGTCACGAGCTTCATTTGTCAGTTTGTTATAAAAAAGATGAAAAAAAAAAAAAAAAAGCAGTGTAAAGGGAGGGCTTTTTGACGATAATAATTATTATATTATATTGTCGTTTATATCAATCATTGAAAGTTCCATAAAATCTTAGTAAAAAAACATCTACATATCGTAAAATGTTTTAAATTTTAAAAAAAAGTTGGGTTTACGCTAATAAAATATAGTTGAATAACTTTATTTAATTGGAACATTTCCTCCTTGTAAATTTTAAATAATAAAAAAAACTCTTTTTCTGTCGAATACAAAGATTCAATAGATATTGTGTAGTTCAATATATTGTGTGTTTGGTAAAAATCATTTAATAGTTAGAAAATAATCGAGCACTTAAAAGTTGTTTTTAAACTTCCTTATCGATCCCACGTTACATTGACTACTTGTGGTTTGTCTAAAACAACAAACTACTTCTAAAAAAAATAATTAAAAAAAAAAAAAAACAATTTATAACAATAGAAATGCCAGCACCAATGTTTGGATCCCATCACCAGAGACAACGGTCGAGGACGATGATGTGTTAAGACATCACCGAACACCCGCCGGGGCTAGAGGGCGAGACTCACCTCTTCATATTTCTTGTCGGATTCCTCGGCTATGAGTTTGGCCTGTGCCAGCTGTTGTTCAAGAATACCAACTCTGTCGTCCTCCATGTTCGTCCTGTTCTCCAGGGCTTTCCGTATCCTGGATAATAAAACCCAATGTAACACCAAACAACAACAAAAACAAATCACCGCAGTCACCTTTGCTTTTTTATTTTATTTTTTTTTAATTGTTTAAAAAACAACAAAAGCTTGGTTTTAAAAATGTTAGTTTAAAAAACACATGGTTCAAAATAAAATATGAGACATATAATCTTAAAATTAAAAAAAAAAAAACACGGAAATAAAAAATCATGCTACTTGCAGCCCTACAAAATAATAGTCCGTTGATTTTGATAACTAAAAAAAAATGACCCGCCTTGAACTAATTTCAATATTTTTAAATTTTGATCAGGTAAAGCTACATTTTAGCACTGATTCTCTATTAGTATCTTTTTACTCTTCCACAATGTCAGGTAAATACATGACGAAGAAATCAGGTATTTAATATAAACTCATGTTTTTAAGTTTTTGGTAGTTTTCATACTACAGAAAGATTAAATTTTACTTAAAATCAAATTATAATTATCAATAAAAAACTAACTAAAAACTAAAACTACGGGAGACATACAGAGAAAAATAGACCCCAGCACCGGGACTCGAACCACGGGTCCTCCTATTAATCCGTTACAGGACTCTTGTGGTTAGAGTCCCAGTGCGGGGGTCTATTTTTCTCTGTATGTCTCCCGTAGTTATTGATAATTACAATTTGATTTAATATAAACTCATGACGAGTTCATTAGTGTGGAAGATATCTCGCCTGATTAGCATTTCAACCCAGTAAGTCAAAATTAGGACAGAGACTTTAACTGATTGTGTTAAAATCATTCGTTTGAGATTGTTTTAAGTATATATTATACATTATACCTGGTGGATTTAAAAATACTACCTCATTTATCTGTTTTATCTATCCAAATGCATTTCTATCGAAATATCATTAGCTTTCCCCAAACTCTCAGAAAAATCTTACACAGGTATCAGGTTGATTTTTCATTTTTAACCGCAGCAAGTCACACTGTGGAAGCCTAACCACCCACTAAATTAATGATAAACCACATGTAAATTTAACTTTTCCATTTATAGAAAGTAGATAAGAGGAAAGCAACATACCTATATCTATAAATAATTATCAAGTATGACTAATAGTGAAATATAAAATAACTACATTTTTTAACAACATTAATATACACTGATGTAACCTTGGCTAATTGATTTGCCCTTCAAAATAGTTCACCCTTATATATCCACAAGTGATATTTCCCAATGTCTCGTCCAGCTAAAATGCCGCTTTACCTTAATAGCTTTATCAAATTAATTCAAATTATAAAAATGAATTAAGCAATTTATTAAATGTATAAAAAAAAAAAAAAAATGAATAATAATCAATCAAATATTTGATTAGACGTAAAAATTGCGACAACATAATAAGTAAGTAATAATAATTTAAAAAAAAAAAGTCAGCAATAACACATTATATAAAAATGCTTTGATAACAAGGAGATGCATTTATAAAAACAAACAAACAAACAAATCTTAAATGCAATAATAATCCATTGATAAATGCAGTATACAGTAGAGTCTCGCTAATCCGGACCCCGCTAGTCCGGACATCCGTATAATCCAGACGGGCAAAAAACTATGTACAAATTGGAAACAGGGCCTGTTCAGATTTATGAATAATTAAGATAATTGGAGTTTCTACTTTTATTGTCTATTAAAAATTTATAAAATTGTTCCTAGTATAGTTTACAGGTGTATATTCCAACGTTCTAACACGAGGAATACCCGGTATTTTTGTTAAAAATAAACAGATTTAGAATAATTAGGAATAAGTAAGAACATCTATAAATCTCTTTTTCGGTTCCATAGAAATGTAAGAATATATGGAAGATATAAAGGTAGTGTATTCCAATAAATACAATTTTATGTGACTGAGATGGGGAGAGGGTTTTAAGAAACATATAGCGGCGGCTCAACGCAGTTCCAAGAAATTTCGCCAAGCCGCCAATGTCTAATGTCTCAACTTTTTGTGAAATCATATTTTCGCTCCTCGAATTTCATATCGGAACACAGGAAGTTCTTCTCAGGAAGTCCCTTCTACACCTGCCACCTGCATAATAGATTGTCGTTTTATTTTAATTCATTTGATATTCGGACTGGTGACAGAACAGCTCTTAACTTAAATAGTGGACCTACGTTGTACAAGCATGTTTTGGAGACTAATAAAAGTAATTTTTACGATAAAAACATCGATTTTAATAGTTTTACCCTACTAAAACTTGTTTTACAGACATTTTAAAACTGATTCCGTTTAATCCGGACTTTCGGTAATCCGGACTGGGTCCGGTCCCGTCAAACCCGGATTAGCAAGACTCTACTGTACCATGAATAAATGCCACTATTCTGTGGATAGTTCAACTGTTTCATGGGTACATTCCATATTCCTAAGGATAAAATGCATTTTGTTTTAAAGATTGTCACTTTTAAAACTATGTTTTCCACTTTATAAATTGACAAGGTGTCCAACATTTACACCTAATTAATAAACACTGACAGAGGCAGAAAAAAAGCAACGAGTATCAAAATGCAATCAGCGTATCCTGATTGCAATTTTAGTGAAATCAGACTGACAGCTGTCATACACAGCTGCCATGTGCAGGCAATGTATACAGTGGACGCCGCTAAATGTAATCACACTTAATGTTATCAACAGCTTAGTGATATCAAAATAGCTGGGAATGGGCCAACAGAATGCCAATGCATTAAAACTTTTCTGTTTAATGCCATCAAAATTGAGGTTGTTGGATTATTTTTATAATTTTCAGGAAGACAACTAGAGCTGTGGCACTGGTGTTCCGATGAACATCCTTTATTAGAAATTAAACCTCACCTCACCTTCCCCCATTACTAAGAAGGACCGCAGTCAGATCTCAGAACCCAACAACGTCTTTAAATAATTTGTATTCTTTCATCAACAAATTTACAAAACTCTGAAAATTATTTGTTTTATTTTAAATTTTTTAACAAAGAATGAGCCCTTCAAAACGTCATATGCATGTACATTTATTTACATACATACATATTATATGAATGTATTAGTTGTGTCCTTAAAGATTTATTTCATGCTGATTTTTAAAAATGTAATTAAAATGTTGTACATAGCAATTGAAATATTTTGTTTATTTTCTAATGTGTCATCACATGGCTCATAATTTTGTTTTGAGTTTTACTTCCTCCTTTGTTTATTATTATCAGTGGGTTAATGTTATCACTTAATCTGGGTTCTCAAGTGACTGCATTAAGCGGCGTCTACTGTATTTTCAAGAATCGTAGGACAAGTCAATTCTAGCTTATCTCGACCGTAACTTGTTTGGAATTTTATCTTAGTTGATAAATATTTAAACACTTATAAAGCCAATTTGGGGTGTGTCATTTTATAGATATCAAACAGTTCCATTTTATAAAGTCACATTAATATTTGTCAATTTGAACAACAATATGACTGTATTTTTGTTTCATTACAACAAAAATAAATAAATAAAATAATAAATTCCCATAATAAATTCTAAAAGATACGTCCATCATACATTTTGTCAATCCAAATCTAGGTTTTAACCTGTGTAAGTTGATAATTTTTCACTAATACTTAACTTTTAATTAACAAAAAATTGATTTTCGTTTATAACATTTTAAAATGTTGTTGTATTACTTTATTAAGTTTCCACCTCACCTATATCATATTAATTAAGTTTCCACCATTCACTTTTTTTTTTTTCAAAAACTTTTTAACAAAAAGTTTAAACAAGTTTAAAAACTTTTTCAGTCTTACTATATTGCTAACTCAACGAAACTCAATATTATTAATACTTTAACTCATTAATTAACTATACTTAATAATTAAAGATGATACTTAAGTCGTGTATAAGCTAAAATTCTGATATAATACATATTTTATTAATTGTAAAATTCAGAATTTATTTTCCAAACATATCTCCAGATAGTCCAAGGAGATAGAGTGCAAAAAAAAATGTCGGACTAACATCAAGCTAGTTATAGCTTTGTTTATAAGGAAATCTTTTGCCTTTTAAGAGTATGTGGTCGGCTAAGTTTGTCTGCGGGATATAGCTTGGCAATAGACATTTGAAAAAAAAAAATAAACAAGATGGTGGAGAGCGGTCATATCCCGTTTGTCACTTAATAGGTGAGCACTTAGACTTGGAGTAGTATTTGAATAACTAACATATCAAGTGACAGTGACAAACTAACATCAACTTGATTTTTGGTCTGCTAACTAATTCTGTACTCAGGATCGCAGCAATCATATTGCCCACCATAAAGGGCAGGACATTGCCTCTCTCCACCGGTTTGTTTTTTCCAAATGCCTATTGCCAAGCTATGAGTCCCGTAGACAAACTTAGCTGATCACATATTCTTAAAAGGCACCAAAAGCTTGACTTATACACAAAATTCTAGCTTGATGTTAGTCAGACACTTTTTTTAACGCTATCTCCTGGACTAAGAGTAAAAATAAGAGATTTCCACTTTAAAAAAAAAAAAATCCATTCGCAATACCTCATTCAATAAATTGTGAAATGACTTCATTTTCCTGTGAACTATCGATTATTTCAACCTTATAATATTTATATTATTACATTCTTAAAATGTCCATTCAATCAACTCAACATTTTAAGAAAAAATTAGTTGAAACATTTTTTTTTTTTTTGTCAAGTGCTGGAATTGTTTATCTTTAAGATAAGATAAGAGTATATAATATGTTTCTATAAGTCAAAAGTTATTTAAGTAAGCCATACAAATAAGGAATATTTTTTTTTTTTTATTATAAAATTATTTAAAAAAAAAAGAAGAAAATAATTAATATAAAAATGCAATTTTTCAAAACTGGTCTTATTTTCAACGTTTTTTTTTTTTTTTTTTTCTGTATTCTTCACCTTAGTTGTATCTATGTGCAAAATTTAGGGAAGATTGAATGACGATAAGTGGTTCAAAATTGGGGTAATAGGTGAGCGATGAACCTTAAAAAGCAAATAAATTTGACGCCATTCTTTTTTTTTTCTTTTTTTTTGGTTTCTTTATTCTCCACCTTAGTTGTATCTATGTGCAAAATTTGGGGAAGATTGAATGACGGAAAGTGGTTCAAAATTGGGGAAACGGAAATGTGCGATGAAACTTACAAAGCAAAGTAATATAAGACCAGTAAAAATCTGATATAAAACTATTTATAAAAAAAAATTATTGTATAGTAATTAGTCACCTATAAAATAATTATTTATAATAAAATAAATTCTCAGTAAAAAATAATATTTTATAGGAATTAATATGTGAATTGGTTAATTAGGAAAATTTACTGTGCATATGATTTTCCAAGAATTTCTTTTAATCACCTTAATTAAAAGGTAAATTTAATATTGGGTCATTCATTTACTTACTTATACAGTTAAGGAAACTTTGATACAAATTATAAATTTTATCATTTTTAAATTGATTAACTAGATGGGAATGCTTACAGCAAAAAATGTCTCAAGTGTAGACTCGGAAAATGAGACTTTGTCAAAATGTGATATTGATATTGTATAATATGACAAACTCTAGATATATGAATATAAAATATAAATAATGTATAACTGAAACTATCAGTAGCACCCAATTCAGCATAACAATACTCCTAAAGAGATCATTCCAATTTAATTAATAAAAATTCATTCAGAAAAAAAGCGGCAATTTAAAAAATAAATATATCGTTTTCGAATTTAGATATTATAATATTAATATAAATTAATATTACACTACATACTGACCATGTTATTTTGTGTGTCGGACGGAGTTTGCTTTTTAATAAGAATTATATTTAACTTTTCTACAGTTCATTTATTTAATAATACGGTACTTTCAAAGTTAACTAGATAAAAGTGTGGGTTATTTTATCGACATCTAAATATAAGCTAGTGCTTTTTTTTAAGATATTTTATTTTCTATTTTTAAAAATTATCTATCAATGACTCTTTTAAGGAAAAAAATAACACTAGAGGAAGCATGCCGTCCATAACAAAAATGAAACAGCGATGAAAAAAAAAACGTATGATAAGATGCAATGGAAAAAATATAAAGGTAATGAGATAAACAGGCTAAATATCCACTGAATGAATGAAATCACTTCTACAAAAGAAAACAGAATGAATGAACTTATATAAAAAAAAAACTATAAATATCAAACGTCTAATGCTCTAAACCTGGAGCCTCCAGCCTTTTTTTGGTTGGAGGGTCAGATCTGGATGGTCTAAAGCAGTGGTTCTTAACCGGGGGGCCCAGGGGGGGGGGGGCCTCGAAAAGTATTTAGGTACTATAAATATTATATTTGGAGATTTTAGGGGGGCCGTGGTTACCAAAAGGTTAAGAACCACTGGTCTAAAGTAAGCAACTCTTCAAGCCTTCACATCGGCACAGAATATTCAGTCAAGTATAAGAAAAAAAAATTATTTTTTTTGGCCAAAAGAAAAAATAAGTTTTGATCTTTTTTAGAGTCCGTAGGCAAAACCAAGGACCCTTATATTTTCCTGCGTGTGTCTGTCCGTCCGTCCGGTCGCCTGCTCTCACGGCTACACCTTTCGTCCGATCACTTTGAAATTTGGCATGTATGTGTCTTGTACCTTCCCACATATTTTAAAAATATAGCGACTTAAAAAAAAATTTTTTCAAAAATATTAGGGTAAAAAAACTTAAGGGTTAAAATATATATTTTTTATTTTTTCGACACCATAAGGGGTGTCATATGAAAGGGTGTGTCGAGCTGATTACAAAAATATATAATTCTTTGGTTATAACTTTGAAAGGGCGAACGTAGGCAAGTTTGAAGTGGGTGTGAAACGTGCCCCCCCCCCCCTCTATCTCGCTTATGTGAAGTGCAAAAAATCTGAAAAAAAATTCCTTAACATTCTTCAACCAAAAGTAAAGATACAATTTTTTGGAAATTTCGAAAAAAATATTATTTTATTTTTTATTAACAAAATACGTTTTTTATAACTATGGTCTTTTCGATGTATTTATATGGTTGTAGTCCGGTTCAGTGGCAAAAAAATACTTTATCAGAAGTTTGTTTATGTGTTTTGAGAATATCAGACCCATAGGATAGTTCAAAGTTAGCTTTTTAGCATTTTAAAAACCACCATCAATAGGGTACTACTTAAACTATACAGTGTGGCCTACGGACCCTCGCTATGTGCTGACTAGCACACACTTGACCTGTTTATTGATCGGTTGAAATAGCATTGAAATTCTTTTGTGGCCATAAGTTATGAGTTGCTCTAAACCATAGGTTCCCAAAGCGAGCGATACAGGCCCCTGGCTGTATTTAGTCCTTAATTTATTATTATTATTATTTTGCATTTGCCATTTTTCTCATTAAAAAAATAAATAAATAAAAGAGTAAATTAAAATTCCGGTATATTTGTAATTTAAAAATAATTTGTGCAAGGTTGTTTCAGTGTAATTAGCTTAAGTGGTCATTAAAATAGAAAGTGACAAACAAACATTCACCTCAGTCATCCAAAAAATTACTTTCCCAAAATATTTCAAACTTACTCAATTCTGTAGCTTAGAGCATAATTTGTTTTCAGTAAAAAAAAATTAATATTTGATATACGGAAGGTGCCTAATGAATGTCTAATGTTTAATAGCAAGAAAAACCAATGTTCTGGGTCACTTTATCTATAGTAAACACATTATACTTTTTAACTCTGACAGCTTAGGAAAATCGAGAAAAAAAATGGGAGGAGAGTGTATGAGAGCTTGAGATTTTGGCGGGTAATAGGTCGGGCAATGACCTAATACCCGCCAAAATCTCAAGCTCTCATTCACTCTCCTCCCATTTTTGTTCTCGATTTTCCTAAGCTGTCAGAGTTAAAAAGTATAATGTGTTTACTATAGCATGAGGGAGCTCTCCAGCACATTGGTTGTAATGTAATTAAAAGTAGTTATTAAATTAACTCTTTCAGGGATCCTTACTCAATTGCACCGAAAAAATTAATATCGTTAGTTAATATTCCAAGGTATTGAATTATGTTATAGTATCTCTAGAAAGTCATTCATTTCAGATCAGCTGATTTAAAAAATAAATATATATTTTGAAACCTGGTCAGTTAATTCAATAAGCTATGGTGCTATTTTGAAAAAAAAAAAAATAATAATAATAATGTTAGATACTAATATCAATTATTATTATTATTTTGTAAGTAGCAATATATTTGGGTAGTATAGCAATGTATTGGAAAGTAGTTTCTTCTAGAATTTAGCATTTATATAAGTTGTTTTGTTTTTTCTTTTTTATACACAGCCATTTGCAATTGTTTTTTTTTTAAACACCTATTTATTTTTAGCAAGTTTTTTTTGTGTAATAAAGGTCCTCAATGTAAAATTTAGAAGGCCTACACCTTTGGATTATTATTATTATTATATTATTATGTAAAATTTGCCCACATTTTTAAGATTTAAAAAAAAAAAAAAAAAACTAAATTGCATAACGCAAACAACTGTCAATTTTGAAATCATTTGATTTATTTATGAAATAAAAGTGGAACAAAATGGCACAAGGAGTCTGTTAAACCTGCAAGACGACTCAACTTGGGATTCTTTTTCACAGCCAGTGTTAATTTATTCTCATTTTACTCTAATTGCACCGATTTCTATTGGACTTTCGGTACTTCTTTAGATTGTTACTCCCCTATGTTGTTTTAGAATAAAAATTACTGACTAAATAGCTATTAAGAAAAAGGGATGTTTAGTCCAATGTACTTTGGGACAAAGGAATATCCCACTTCTGTTTTGATAAGGGGAGTAACAGTCTAAAGAAGAACATTCTGTACACCTTCTTTAGATTGTTACTCCCCTCTTTTTTTTTTAATAAACGAAATAACAATCAAAAAAAGTACCGGACTTTCCAGCAAAGCCACAAAATATTCCCTCGACAGCCTGATTTTTCTTAAAATTCTAACAAATATTATATTTCAGAAGAATGAACGCATGAATCATAGCATATTAACCATCATGAGCCCCAATTTAAAACTAATTTTCTTTATTAT
Source organism: Gerris lacustris (assembly GCA_951217055.1). NCBI lineage: Eukaryota > Metazoa > Arthropoda > Insecta > Hemiptera > Gerridae > Gerris > Gerris lacustris. Next base: position 3,607,127 of record OX578283.1, on the reverse strand, counting down.
TTTTGTTGTGTACTTTATTTTAGAAATAATAATTTATAATTCATTTTATAAAAAAATAAATAAATAAAATAAAAGGATGAATGAAAATCCAATCCACTAAATGATGATAAAACTTCATTTAAAAAATTAATAAAATAAACTAAAACAGCTGAATGAAGTAATAAATATTAGTAGCAATGTAACAAAAAAAAAATGATTAATTGAAAAAAAAAAAAAATGAAAAGAAAACAACAGCAACAAAAAAATCAACAACAAGAAAATGTAAAAATCAATATTAATTTTTATAAAAGGTAATTGTTTGGGTTGTTTTTAAAATGATTAGATATTATAAGGAGATCCGTATTACAGGGTGGGAGCAACATTGAATACATTAGCTATACTCACCTTACTTTATACTGAGGGACTTCTCTTACTTGATTAGTCAAGTACAACTCTCAAAAACTTAACATACAAAATAAATCATTTACCCGTTGATAATGATGGGAAGAGCTCAGTCCGGGATAATATGGAAAATCTAAAGAATCGGGGGGAAAATTAACTAAAAACTAAGTCAAAGGTAGAAATAGAGAAATGAAGGAAATTCTACACCGAGGAAATTCTATTTGATAAATGTTTCATTAACAAGTTATTTCGATTGTTTGGTAAATAAATAATAAACAGGAGAGGCGCCCTTAATCAGACAAAATTATATTTATAGAATAATATAATAAAATTAAATGTATTTATGATTAGCTGCATTTTTATGAATGTGCCAGCATCAAATATTCTTATGCTAACACAAGCTAATTCAACGAAATAATAATTAAAAAACATAAAATTAACAACATATGTTCTTATAAGAAGACACATATTTTTAATACTAAGCTGTAGGCAGTTGTCTTAATAAATCTATTAAAAATTATAAACAGTAAAAAACCATTCAAAATCATATAGTTTACAACTAAACCAGTTAAATGTGAAAAAAATATTATAAAGCTAATATTTACGAAAATATAGTTTCGGCAGTCAGTTGTCATAAGTGTTATTGCATATATTTAATTTATTTGATCAAAACTGGATGTATTCAAAATAAAATATCAAAACCTCTTGGATTCAGAAAAATGATCATATCAAAAATATTGCCTTCTTTACATGTCCTTCTTTGTCGATCACTTAGAACTGTATTTATAAAGAGATAGCAAGTTCAAATCCCAAATAGTTGAGACATATTTTACCTCAACCGATGCACAACAACTAGCTAGACTGCTAATATTTCAAGATACGACCATTTTCAACGGGAAACCAAGATTTAAATTTTAATCAAAAGATTCTAATTGCAGTTAAAATTGATTTATAGATAAAGTCTGTTATTGCCTAAACAGTAAATATAGATTAAATAAAGTTTCAAAAGCAGGTAACGTTTACCCCCATCAGAGAGATCTGATGATGGGAAATTTACCTACTTCTGATATAATATAGCGTATTAAGACAATAGATATAGTGAAAATAATAATTAATTGATAAAAAACAGCAACAATTGATAATCTTGTATTATTACTTGAGTTTGTAATCTCTATAATTGTAGAAAGATAGAATACCATTATCCAAAATTATATTGTAGTAAGTTAGTTGTAAGTAATAAAATTGTAGTAGTAATAAAAAACAATTGACAATTGTGGCACTAAAGAGACAAAGGGTAGAGGTACACAAGGAATTTTAAGAAATTTAAGGCAGAGGAACTAATTTTAAAAAACTTATTTAAAATACAGTAGAACCTCGATAAGAAGTGTCTCAAGGAGATAAGGGAAACAGTCTTGTTATCGAGGTGCTCCTTTTGTTGAGGGTCGTGTTATCAAGGTTATTTTGGCTATCATTTGTGTTATTGAAGTTAATGGGAAGGTTTTTTAAGTCTATAGACTCGTTCAAGGTCGACCCAGTCCTGTATAGAGACACGTTATAGAAGTTGACTTCTGAAAACGACTTGTTAGAGAGGTCCTGAGTTACGTTGAGAATTGGAAAAAATCCGTGTTATAGAGGTTGTTTAGATAATAATAGTCGCGTTATAGAGGTTAATTTAACATTATGTGTTATGGCAAACTCAAGGAGATTTGATAATTGAGGTTGTCGTGTTATTGAGGGTCGTGTAAGCGAGGTTCTACTGTATAATGTTTCAGAATTAACAATGCTTTGTTGATATTACATAAACCTCAAAAGCTTGTGCTATTTTGCAATTGGTTTTTTATCATGGAAGCATATTATTTCACATAACCCTTTTTATCATTATATTTCTTTTAAGAGACCTAATATATTGGTAAAATTGGGACAAGGATGCAACTTTGCAGTTTCATATTTTACATTTTCAGAGCACAGAGCTGTAAGAATATAATATTTCAAATACAGGCACTCCGGCAAGTATATTTGTTCATATCGTTTCTCTAGCACTAAGAACCTCGACGAAATATTTTAACTTTAGTCCCTTATAGCTCAAAACTGCCTTGATAAAGAAAAAGGGTTTAATTCCTCAACTTCAAAATAATTAAATTTCATTTGAACCCAATGAATTCATGGAGAAAATTAAAAAGTTAAAAAGAATTGTCTTAAATGTTTACCGAGGTAAATAAAACGTTGTGTTCCTCAAGTTATCTCCATTATTAAAAGAAATGTTACTTGTACCTTCCTCTTGTGTCTCCACACTGCCTCAATTATAGATATAATAAAAATTACAATCTACAATTATTGCCGATAACAATAACTCAAAAAAGAGTGATGATTTAAGTGACACGAAGGTAATTTGATTACGTGTTTGTGATCGTCGATGTTTTACTAAATAACGATGATGATGATATTACCTTTCTGACTCATCGGCAGCCTGTGAAGCCTCGGCAAGCTTAGCGGTGGCTGTGGCCAAACGTTCTTCACTCCTCTCTAGGTCTTCTTCCAACAGTTGGATACGTCTGTTCAGGGCGGCCACTTCACTCTCAGCCTTGACAAAAACAAAAAAAAACCAAGTCGTTAGTTAAAGACATAACAATATGTGCAATAAACTCAACACAGCAAGAGTTGCAGTCGAGATGTTCTGGTTTATATCCAGACAACTAACATGGGTGTAAACAAAATAAGTATCACATAGTAACAAACAATTAGACCCATCTCTAAGTAACTTGATAATAGCAAGCCTCTAAAGCAACAAGAATACCATATACATAATATCTGACTCTTCAATAAAACATACTACATGTTCCCAGATGGACTCGACAAGATAAATAAATATAAAACCGTATAATATTCCTTTCCCTTTTATTTTTAACCGTTGGTTTAGTAGAAGCGTCAAGTTGTGCAAAACATATTGAACATGTTTACTCAAATACAGTAGAATCTCTCTTAACCAAAATCCTTTTAACCGAAATACCGTTTAACCAGAACAATCGCAAACAGGTAAAAAAAAAATATAAATAGCGTACATTTGTTTAATTTTATAGCAATATTTTTTAACAAACAGAGTTACGCTATACAAATAGAGAGAAAGTAAAGAAAAAAAAGGCCTACTGTAAATAGTAGTGGTTAAAATGTGTATAAATAATTTTATCGCCCTCCACTTGTAAACATTCCTATCCTGAGCGGCCTGTAAAGTTCCATTTTACAGCCCTGGGGCCTGTAAAAATGCATGCTTTATCTTTACAGGGCCGCTAGTAGTTCGAGAAGCGGCCACTTCCTGACCGGGCCACGGCGTGCAGGAAGTGCTAGTTGTTCTCAGCGTCAGCTGTTCAATTAGTAACAATCAATATTTTTATAACTGCAGTTTGTTTGGTACTGATGTAACCTTAATATGCATTTATTGTTTAGTAATTAGTTTACACGTGGTGGGCGATAAAATAGTGTATGCCAGGCCTCGGGCGTTAAACGCACTCGTGCTTTCAAACTTCGCCCTCGGCCTGTAATAACGCCCTTACTGCTCTAGGTATGTAAATAGCTAGTATGTACTTATATAAATATGTCCGTAAAATGTATATTTTTTTTATTAAAAAATATATATAATATGTCTTGTGACACCTTTAGCTTTAAAAATGACCCATTATTTATTAACCAAAATTATGGTTATCTGACATAACTCCCCCCCCCCCCCCTTTATTTTGGTTTACAGAGGTTCTACTGTAAGGTTGTTCCAACACTTTTAACATAAAGCTGCACATTTAACGATCGTCCACTGATGACGACAACATAAACAACATTTTGATATCAAAACCGATTATAACATTTAACACTTTTTAATAGAGAACAAATTGTATTTTACAGTTATCAAGGGAGAGAAATGAAGTTTGAAAATGTACAATTGAAGAATGCAAAATGTATTTTCAAACTATTTACATCTTCATTATTAAAATCATGGCCCAAGCTGAATGGTATTAAATAATATAACTAATAGATTGTGATTAATTGTGTGGAAGTGATTAATTCCAAGAGCAGTAACAAGAGGAAATTAGCAGTCATCAAGTCATTCAATTCATCGACAAGTTGTAAATCAATCAATTTGTGTCTAGTCCGAATCAGTCAATCAGTCAGTTCTCTTTCAATCCCCCCCCCCCCTCTTCTTCAAACTACCTACTTAAGGAGACACTGTTTCCTCAATAGAGGCTAATTAGACAGGAAGAGAAGACAGAGAGAAACATTCTAAAAGAACCGAGTCTACCAGTCTACAACAAATTCAATGTTCTAATAGAGACACATCCATCTAAACCCAAAAAAAAACATTCTTGCCTAACTAGACATTTAAAGATCAACAGAATTTGAGGGCCCGAATGCTGAAGACATTATCACATCTTGAACTCTAAAGGTGGGTTCATAACTAGCGGATACGTATTTATGGAGGCCCGGAGGGATTCGTCTATGGCAACTCTTTTGCAGCACCACAGAAAGTAGGTTCCAAACCATCTTTTTTGCGGTGCCGCTTTAAAACCTGTATGAAACCTTCACTTTGTCCCCTTCTTATTTCCTTTTTGTTTTTATACGTATATGGATACGTATTTATGGAGGCCCGGAGGGATTCGTCTATGGCAACTCTTTTGCAGCACCACAGAAAGTAGGTTCCAAACCATCTTTTTTGCGGTGCCGCTTTAAAACCTGTATGAAACCTTCACTTTGTCCCCTTCTTATTTCCTTTTTGTTTTTATATTACAATTGTTTATTATATTATATTGTGTATCTGAATTTGTTCCTACATTTTTATTATAATCTGTATTGCATCTGTGTTTAATATATGTTTTTTATTTTCATTTGGCTTTGTTTATAACCTGGCCGACCGAAACTCGAGGGGAGGGAAACAACGACTCCGTCCTCTGTCTCGGCGGTTTTCCAAAGAATATATTGTTATCTATATAGCCCTCCGCAAATAAGTATCTGCTAGCTGTGAACCCACCTTAAAGGAGTGAAGACATTGCAAACACACTACAACTTTACATGGTTAGCTACAACAGAACATAGTTTTTTTTGTTTGCTTTTTTGGGAGGGAGGTGGAATGCATTTACGCACTAACCTGTACACGTGAGCTGTGTTGAGAGTGTCGTGACTCCCCATCTAATGGAACTACCGACTAAACCACCCCCCTTGTCTCTTAGAGCCATAGCCTGGGATCATTTCCCACATTACTTCAGGCTAGGCCCTATAACTTGCATCTCTATGGGCTCACTTCTCTTTTTTTTTAACTGGTTAATTTTGTTGGTCCAGATCCGTCTTCTTAGTACTAAGGACTTTTTTGACATAGCTCGCCACATGGTCCAAGGAGCTTACACTCTCCAGCATTTTTTCTACTACCGAGTCTGGGGTAAAATCTCCGATTTCTGCTATTAGAGCCATTCTATGCTGTGTCCATCTGTCACAGGCAAAGAAGGTGTGTTCCGCATTATCGGACATCTCCGAGCAGTATAGACAGCTGGCCAGAGGTACCTTCCCCATCTCTTTAAGGTACGATCTGAAATATCCATCTTATTCCACATTTCAGATATTTCACAACAGACCATAGTTAGCTTCTAGCTTTAAAAATGTTCGTATAATTGAAATTTCAACATCAACCATATTCATTTAGAAACTGACCACCTACCTAATAACTGATACATTTTCCTATTTAGGTTTTCTTTTTGCTCATTACTCACTTCAAACGTTTTATGATTTATCAATAACACCAACAACAAAATAAGGAAAACGAGGAATAAATAAAGGTGATTGGGAAGAAATCAAGTAAGTTGGAGACATGCAGCAAGATAAGAGTTTGAAAAACCACAAGAGAGTTTTAAGATAACACATTTCAAACTACGATAAATATGTCTATTTAAAGAGAGAGAGAATGAAGAACAAGTTTATATTGAAAAGATATTCAAATACTCCATAAATTAGTCGATGCGTTCACTCCTGTGTGTCGTGACCTTCAAACACATATTTTCCGTTTCTATTGGAACAAACCATTTTTTTTCTCTTCTATATATGACAGAAAGTTAAATATAGAAACAAGGCACCGAACCAGGTATATAAACTCTTATCTGGCAATCGGATAAAGTTATTAGACGAGTTACTGACAGTTAGTTTATCTTCGTATATAAACTTGAAACAAATATAATTAAAAAGATTACGATAAGCCAAAAAAGTACTTCAGATCATAAACCTTCAAGATTGTGTATATTATTTTGTAAAAACTTTGGACGCCGAAGTATTTTTTGTAAAAGAGGCCAAAGCCCGTACAATGATATTTTAAGAAAAAAAAAAAAAAAAAAAAAATACTGAAGATATAAGATCTTGGGAAACACAGTGTCCATGTCACTGCACAGATGTTAAAAGGATTTTCTAGGTCAGGTATGCATTAGACTAGGAAAAAAGTATTTTATAAAAATTATTTAGGAGACTGCACCGTATGTTTTCATAGAAATATAATTAAGGTGATCCCTAAAAATTTCTATTTTTCTGAGGTTGTGGGTCTATTGGGATGAAAAAATGTTTTGAATTATTCGTTTATCTCATTTTTGCTATATTTGAACCTGGTTCGGTCATTTTCAAGCATCTGAATACATTAACACAAGAGCAACAGCGCATAAAGGGCTTGGGTAGCCTGTCAAAGGGCATATATAACTACACATTATGTCGAGTATAACATGGGTTGGCGCTATATCAGCTATATAAACTGATTAATTTGGCTCTTCCTGTTTGTAAATCAATTTTCCAAAACATCCCTATTTATTAGATTTATTATCTTCCCTTGAATTTCGTTTTGGACCAGATAAGCAAAGACAAATTTTAGACATTCCTCAAATCATTTACCATAGTAAATGATTTCTGTTATGTCTAAAAAATTGTATTAGATATCCACATATTTGATAACATTTATTTTTAAGGGGGCCTAATCAAAAATAATTTTAAAACCAGATGACCGAAACAAAATTCAAAGGGAAGACAGTTTGGATATTTCTGAAGTTCATTAGGGCAGCAAGTGAGTGAGTTATCGAATCATTGAAGCCTGACAAGCAGAGTTCCTGGACTCCAGGTAAGGGAGTAGCCACTGGAAACCGCTGGACAATAACAATAAGCAACTAGTAGGACATACAGGACACTACCAGGGGGGGGGGGAGGGTATAGCAACCACACAGCACCACTCAACCAAAACACAATGAAACACTGTCACAGGAAACTACACACCTACCTACACAACAGCAACAACAACAATATATAATCAGGTAGGGCCTAGGTACATCCTCATCAACACAAAACAATCTTTGTACAAACAGAAGGACCAGTCAAAGTTATCCCACTAAGCAAACTACAATCTAATTCCTCTAGTTCCCTATCATACAATTATCGTAACAACAAGTAATGTTTTTAAGTTGCTTGTTTCTATCCACATTTTGAAGAAATTTGTAGCAACAGGGTTCATAGTATTAATTTTCATTACTGATTTCGAATTGATGACTTGCTCATGATTCCTGTTGCCGACTGATAAAATTTATAAAAAATTAGAACTTTTAATTATATTTTTAAGTGATTTATGTCATTCCTAATCATCTACTTGTGATTTCTAAAGACTGATATTATTTCTTCAGTGAGTAAAAGGGATGTTATCCCATGTCTTTCTATCATACAGTTCATTACACAAAAATATAGCATTTTCATATTCTGGTGACCAAAGAAACAAAAAATATGTTGTCTTTGTCTAAAATTATAGGTTGGACTAGCCTATATGGGGCATCATGTATAGAAATGCAAAAACTAACAAATATAATGCATACATAATTATAGTGTTTGCTGTATATTGATATAAATTGCATTATTTATGTATTCTTTTTCATTTCATACTCTCTTGAAAAACCAGATACGCTACATCGAAGCCCAGGTAATCTGCAACAGATACATACGCCCAAGATTCCTAAAATCGACCTGTATACTGCTGTGTCTCAAAATAGAGGACTGAAGATGGAAATTGTATTAAGAGAAAACTTATGAAACAAAGAAGAATCCATATTTGGTGCATTTTTTATCAATATATAGAAAAGACTTTAATTATATTTGCCAGTTTTTTTCATTTCTACACATGACGCCCTGTATAGGCTATAGTTCAACCCTTCTACTTCGTCAAGCCCACCAAAATGTAACTTTCAGCAATATTATACCTCTATTAAAAATGAAGTCCATTCCATTAAGTATTAATTGGAAACCAAATTTATTCTTAGAAATAATAATAAATTTGCCAATTATATAATGATCAATTATATTATTTGGATAAAATATATATTATTTTAATTTCTTATTTTATTTAATTTGATTTTAGTATTGTTGAACATTTAAGAAGGAAAAGTTGGTTGTGAAAACTTGGCTTTGAAAAGACAAAACTACACAACTAATATTTATACAACTAATGACACTAACTCAAGAAGAAACTCAAGAAAAACAGAAAAAACAAAAACAAATATTTACTAAAGACTCCAATCCACCGACACATTATTCATTCCTCTAAAACTCCACGACTCTTCAACCCTCAGAATTGTTTCAAAATAATCTTTACACTTTCATATTCGACACTTATGAGAAAAGAAAGTTTCATTTCTTGAAACAAAAGGAATAAAAAGTGTGTAGTAATTATAAATCATATTTCAGCTAAAGTGAATTGTACGGTGCCATCAAATGTTGTACTTGGATTTGTACCTCTACCTGGTCTATATGCAGCAGGGGTTATATTTCTCCAGAAAATGAGAGGAGCACATTCAAGTGCAAAATGGAGCGGCCATTGAAAATTCAAGGGCAAAAAAACTAATTTTGTACTTCGATTCTGTAAACAGCACTGTACAATTAATTCACTTTTACCCATATTTCAGTACTAAACAACTATTAAAGAGGATTAAATTAAGCTTTAACAATCGGTCAGTTACTTTAAAAGTAATTAAAACATTAAATATAGATCAAGCAAAAGTTTCCGCAAAATCAACTTGTAATAAACTTAACTGAATAAAAATCTAACTTACAGAGAGTAAAAAAGTATTTGTTCCGGAGTCAAATAAACAATAAAAAAAAATCAGACAAAAGGAATATTATCTCGCCTGAGAATAGAGCTGCTAATAACCTTCACATATTTAATGATGCAGTGGAAGTGTTCAACCCATGGCTGGATAATAAAATGGCTGGTAAAACCAAATTTTTGCTTGTAGCAAGCAAATAAAAACAGACAAATACTTTTAAAACATAACAATACAACAGCCAGATAATTCCACAAAACAGTAGAAAACAGGCTTTTCATCTTTTATATACCAGGTGAGAAAGGTTGGTGACATAGGTTTTAAAGTCAACCCCAGCTGAGCGACCGGTTCAACCAAGACCTATATTTTAAGCGGAGAGCTTTTTTTAGAAGTGTTGGATCAATTATTATCTGAGGAGCCTAGTATCAAAAGATGGACATGCGAAATTTTTTCCAAATTTCAGTTATCGATTGTTTCTTGCTGCATCAGATTCTGCTATCCATTTGCATCAAAAACGACCAGAAAAGGGGTAAAAATGCAATAATATTTGTAGTTTTGTTTCAAATATGGACAAGTCAACAACACACGTTTTGCTTCAAAAGTGGACATAACCGAAACAGCCAATCAGGAGGCTGCATTTTACCAACTCGTTCCTATGATGCACTGTAGGCTTTAGCATCTGAATACCTACTCCATATTTTGTCATACATGTTTAGAAAAATGATACCCGAGGGGAAATCGAGAAATTAACTTTACCTCTAAATTTGGGGGCACTACCCCCTAAGAACTCTGAAAAACGTGAAAAAAAAATTTTTTTCTCCAATATTATTATTCTAACCATTATTTTCAACGTCATTTTGCTTCAAAAACAGACAAAACCTTGTTTTTGTTTCAAAAGCGGACAACTCCACTTTTTAACTCCATTTAGCAGCTAAAATTTCAATGAAATTCACGTTTTCAGAACTTCTAACTAGTTTTGAGTCTATTAAGAATCTACAGAAAAAAATCATTGTTCTAGCACCTATAGAATTTGAGCTACAGTTTTTGGCTCTCCTGTAAAATTTTGAAATGTGCTCTTGTCCGTCTTCGATACCAAGCTCCTCGTCTATCTGCAGACTGTTTTGCCCCCAGTGTGCGTCTAGCCCAATAACACATAATTTTAAGATACGAGATCCGACTATGTCACCATCATGATGGTAAATAGAAAACTTTTACACAATTAGAATATGAAAATGTAAACACACGTTTAGCAATGTTCTGAGGCGCTTCACAAGAATAAGGCGCTTCTATTAAGAATCTACAGAAAAAAATCATTGATCTAGCACCTGTAGAATTTGAGCTTAAGTTTTTCGGCTCTCCTGTAAAATTTTGTAATGTGCTCTTGTCTGTCTTTGATACTAAGCTCCTCATCTATACAACAAAGCTACAACATTCCTCTCAAATTTTGTGTTACTCCAATTCTCTTTAAACCCATATTTTCAACAAAAATTTGAGCATTACCAGTAGAGAGAAAATACAAAGATTGTTTATCTTCACACGAATCTACTTTAAATATTTCTTAGTTTTCTTCATGCTTTATCTTTCAATAACACTTGTAAGCCTCTTCTAGTTACTTTGAGCCCTTTGCCTTTGACAACACACATGCAGTAACTTAAACTATGGGCCCGCACAGGCCCCCAGTGCCAGGAGGCCCCAAATCAACGTCAAGGGGGTTTCCCCTAGTTCTAAACGCAAGTTTTTTTGATTTTTTTCATCAATTTTGTTTGGCAAGGGGCCCCAAGAAGTTCTTGTGGGGGGCCCCCCAATGCTCTAGCTACACCACTGCACACATGTTAACCATGAAGAAATGTTGCATTGTTTTTCTTTTCTACTATTTAAAGCTGAGAGTTTTTCCGTTGAATTCAACAAAAATTGTGACTCCCTAGTTCGGTATGACTAATACAAAGTTGCAATGAGTCACACGTCCCTCTATGGTCAAGTTAATTGCTTAGCCGGTCCAGTACTTGTAAAATTCAAAACAAGACTGCCCAGTGGGAGGAGTCCTTATACCATGCCCACCTGTTTTAACAAGTTTTTATTGTTTTAGGACATTACATTTGTAACACTTTAAATACAAAAGTAAATTGTGAAATGTCTCCCCTTTATAATTCCACAAAACCTTCAGGAAGTGACATAGGACAGATCTTCAAAAAAAACAAAGGCAGTATAAATGATAAATCTAGATAATCTTCAAAGAGCAAAGAGACAACAACAAACAAACCAATGAAGGAAACTTCAATTTTTATCAAAAATAGGGGGAAAATTTACTTAAACAGATTTAAATGATACATTTTCTAGGTAGTTTCAGTCATGTCACTAATAATATCAGGTTAAAACAAGGGAAATCCTAATATCAACATATTTCATAACATTCATTTAATATACAAAATTGATAAGAATTGAAGTCCGTTTTATGGGAGGGATCCGTAAAGTAGTGTTTTGACACAGTAACACGTACAAACCCAAATATATTGAAAACATTACACACAAACATCCACTCGTCAAATCAATTTTCGGCTAAGTTTCTACCAGATTACACTTCGAAATGAGATATTTTGAAGAGATTATGCCCACTCATATTTAATTTTTATTAAATAAAGGAAAATTATAACGTATAAACACAAAAGTTAATCCTTTGTCCAAAGTGTTAAGAACAGAATAAAAACGTGTTGTGGGCTTGGTAACCGTATTCTAAAGCTGTTCCCAATTTTCTTTTAAAAAAAAAAAATAATAATAATAATAATAAATCATTGTTGTAAACCAATGATTTTAATTATTATATGAATAATGTATACATACTTATATTTTGTTATATGGTACTTTATTTTTATTGATTGCACAAGTAAGAATAAAATTGGTATTTTTAAATGTTATTTTAGTCTATATTACAAAAAATGAGAGGGAAGAAAGGGGGGGGGGAATACAATAAGAATAAATCTATCAAAATTTGAGAATTGAGGTTTGTCAGTACATCCCTTTGTTATTATACAAAATTAGACAAAGGGATAACATGGACATCTGTTCACTGTCAGAGGCTATCCGATTGGAAAAACTTTTGTGGTTTTGTGCCAATAAATCCATCAAATTTGAGTTTTACTTTATTTATAAATTGAATTAACTGAATTCTCTACTTAAAATAAAGCATTTAAAAGAATAAATTCACCGATGGGGGAGGGAGATCTTACTTGAATGGATAGAGCTTATACGTTAAAAATTGGTAAACATGGGGGGAAGAACTGTAGTAAAACCAGATCCCTTCTAATAATTTTGTCAAAATAGTAAAGCAGATAAATAAAAATTACGTATAAAGATGCATCAAATGTCAGATTAGATGTAAAATTTGCAATAAAAAGAAATACCGGCATAGTAACCACATAAAACATACTTTCCCAATTCGCGTAGAAATAGAGCCTAAATATAACCAATTACCCGTTCAATTATTGATTTTAAACACGTCTATTCGTATTTTGATGAAAACAAGATTAGTCTGATACTAAGAAGATAGTACAACGGAAGCAAAATTATTCCAGTTTGTAGGGACATATCTAAGAGATTTAAACATTCAAATAAACACTTAAAAATACCTCTCTTGAAAAAAACCGAAGCCACACTGTCAAAAATATCGGAAAAGATAACGGAAACAACGGAAGAAAAAAAAAATATGATCAATTTATCTTTCAAAATATCTCCTTATAAGAGCCACGATGTCACATCCCGTAATGAGCACAATACTACGGAAAAATTAATTCATTCAACCTTGCATCCACTATCATTAGTAATTCATTAAAATTCAGTCTGCATTTCTCAATGAAAAAAAACTTAACATTATTTGTTTATTTAACGAAAATAACATTAAAAAATAACTAAATAAAGAATTAAACCACTAATAAATAGTTTAAAAAGGTGGGTGTGGTTATAATTAAAAAAAAAAAAAAAACCCTAAACATAAGATCGGCAAGTAGAGAAAAAGTTGTATAAAAGTTTCGAGTGGAATCCACCAACAAATAACCTATACAGAGTAGCCAACAGACAACCTTATTTCCAAAAGTATTTTTGGTTGTTTTTTTTTTAGATAATATAGACATAGGTGTATGAAAAAAAGGTTACAAAAATATTCAAGTATCTAAAAATATGGGTGAATAACCCAAGTGTACAGGAGACGGGACAAAGAGTGGAGGGGGTAAAAACAGACAAGTATTTACTCGGACCGGGACTCCGGCACACCGCACGGGATTTTTTAAAATAAAATGAAAAACAGGTGGTTATAAATGTTGATTATTTAAAACTAACTTCTTCTCTGCGCATAACTTCGACTTGGAGTCGTTTGTGGAACTCTTCGCACTCCTCTTTGTACTTCTCCATCTCCTCTTTAGTCTGTCGCATTTTCTTTTTCAGCACGTCTAAAAGCGTGCCTTGCTGCATATTCGTCGTCATAATAAATCTCTTTCTTTAATTTAACAAAAAATATAACCGCAAATAAACACGACCGGACCGATTAAAACTCCAACGAAAACTTAAATAACAATTATAAAATATATTTATCGATTATAACAACAAAAAAAAAAGGACGGCACAGACACTTTTTTATAAAAAATCTACTATGTATATAATACTAATGGAATAAAGGTGGACACCAAGTATAATCCGTACTGGCAAAATGGAGGACGCGGGTGGGCCAACTGTACTACGGACATGGAGGGGGGGAGGGCGGGCCCAGGGGGGGGGAGCAAGTGTTGCCATCATCGCTGCACTATACTATAGTAATACTAAACACAGATACACCACTCCTTCAAACATTACCTTATTCAGCTCTACCGCTTCCGCTCGTAATTAATCCATTCATTACAATAAAACATTACTTTGAAACCATACAATAAATACATATATTAAATATTTTAATAATAGACACAGTTGTTATAATTATTTAATTCTAAAGTGCCCCCCCCCTCCTCTTTAACTAAATACTATATTGTATTATTAAACAAGAACATGTTAGATGATAATTAAATTCAAAGGTTGAGATTTTTAATAAATTTTGTTTTTCCAAACAAAAGAAGTTTATTGTTATTTTATTAAGTTCATCAAGCCCTCATTATATAGGCATATATATATATATATATATATATATATATATATATATATATATATATATATATATATATATATATATATATATATATATATATATATATATATATATATTTTTTTTTTTTTTTTTTTTTTTTTATTTTTTATTTTTTTTTTATTTTTTTTTATTTTTTTTTTTTTTCATTAAATAGATTTATATAATTTTATATATATTAAAGGTAACTATTTTGCTATGGATCGTTCTGATGAACGAAAAAAATGTAAGACAGAATTCGGTTTCAGACATCAGGGAACAATTTTGGTTCCTTATAATATGTCTGTCCGTCTGTTTGTCTGTTATTCAATTTCACCAAACCAATAGTAGTAGTAGGTCATAATCATTGTTGGTCCGTTACCATATAAATTTCAACATTTTGCCCCTGTTATTGGTTTCTCTTCTAACTATACGCACACAAACGTCAACTACACCTATGTAACAATCTTTTACTTCTATTTCTGTACACAACTCATCTGTTTTTTTTTTTTAAGAAATTTGGATGTTTGTCGAAAGTAGCCCGCAGATAGCCCCAGATTAATTTCAACCGCTTGCGCACATTAAATATAGCCAAATTTATATAAGGTAAATTTATGTAAGGTGTACTTTTTATTTATGTAAATAATTAAAAAATGTAAACGGAGGAAAATTAAATAAATTTGACAATAATGGGTTGTAAAGCATAAAAGGACACGAGGAAGCTATGTGCCACACTAATTGGCTGACTATTTTATAACGTTAATTTCTGACAGGATGAAAATTAAATGCATGTAATTTAATCAAATTTGTTTTGAAACAAAAGAAAAATACCAATTTTTTATCTCTAGAATTATAAACAGACAAGTGAGGTCGAATAATAATAGCCAAAATCAGTGTAGATAAAGATGGTGACAAAGAGAAATTTACACAAAAACACTAAATTACAAAAAATATGTGTGAGGCTCTCACGCATTAGAAGTGAAACTTAAGTTCTAGAATGCATTGCTCTCTTTCATTTTTTGACGAATTTATTATTTCAGGATTAATAAATGGTTATGGGAAATTTAATTGAAAAAAAATATATTGCTACGCTAAGGCAACCACATTTACTCCAATAAAAATACTTGTTTGTTTTGATTTGCTGTCCTTTAAATAGATATAATACAATTAATCTGTAAAAATGTTTTACTTGGACGAGTCTCGAATCGCAAACTTCGTTACACGATTTCACTATATGAAAAAATTCACTCTACCGCCGCCAAAGAAGTTTCACTTCAATAAAAAATACGTGTGAGGCTCTCACGCATAAGAAGTGAAACTTAAGTTCTAGAATACATTGCTATCTCTCATTTTTAGACGAATTTATTATTTCAGTATTAAGAAATGGTTATGGGAAATTTAATTGAAAAAAAAAAATATTGCTACGCTAAGGCAACCACATTTATTCCAATAACAATGAAGGTTTGTTTTGATTTGCTGGTCTTTAAACAGATATAATACAATTAATCTGTAAAAATGTTACACTTGGACGAGTCTCGAATCGCAAACTTCGTTACACGATTTCACTATATAAAAAAATTCACTCTACCGCCGCCAAAGAAGTTTCACTTCAAAAATCCTCCTAATTAAATTATGATCCAAGAGTCGTTCTGTTATTGTGTATGCTTGTACAACTAAATCAAGAATTATAATTAAATTATAATTATATTTTTTGAAAAATGCACAATCTTTCCCAAAGAAATGCGATGAAAAGATGACTAAAAGTGTCAAGTTAAAACAAACGCGTAAAATTTAAATAAATACATTTTTTTAGAAAAAAAATGTAATGTAATCGCTGTTTCCAAAAATAGAAAAGATACACAGTGTTGTTACAGTTATATAATGGTTCCCAAATCTAGAAGTAGATTTAAATCGTCACCTTATTGAGTGACAGAGATTCATAGAGCTTCGTTTAGACTTGTATTTTTTCTCAAAGATAACATTCTTAGAATAATCTCATGTCTCATTGCTCTCTCACTCTCTTATCTCTCTCGTAGGTATAAAGAGCGAGAGAAAGACAGAGAGTCGTTATGAAACTAAAATAATAACAAATGTCAACACTGTCCACACTCGACCACTAATATACTAAATACTTATTACGTATTTATCTACGGATTACTTTTTACTTCAACTCTCAAAAAGATTCCTAGATACGAATCAATGTTTGAACTACATTATTCAAAACTTATAAAAACCCCATATTTATTTAAGACATTTTAGGAAGATAACGTCATCAATGGTAATACACGCACTTAAAAATTAATCAATTCAAAAGGTTTTAACCTCAGAATAAATCAAGCAACTCTTTTACCGCCAACACAACTACACTAAATGCATTCCCATTTGACTTTATTACATGAAAACATTTAATCATTAATTACAAGTAAGCTAGGCAGACTAATCATTAAAATACTGAATCATAAATTTTAAAAAAATCAAAACTTCATCGATGCTTTTATTCATGTAAAAAAACTTAAAATAAACAGGTCAAGTGTGTGCTAGTCAGCATACAGCGAGGGTCCGTAGGCCACACTATATAGTGTTTTTTTAAAATGCTAAAAAGCTTACTTTGAACCATTCTAAGGGTCTGATATTCTCAAAACACACTCTGATAAAGTATTTTTTTTTTTGCCACTGAACCGGACTACAACCATATAAATACATCGAAAAGACCATAATTATGTATAAAAAAGCGTATTTTGTCAATAAAAAATAAAATAATATTTTTTCGAAATTTCCAAAAAGTGGTATCTTTACTTTTGGTCGAAGAATGTTCAGGAATTTTTTCAGATTTTTTGGACTTCACATAAGCGAGATAGAGGAGGGGGGGAGTGGGACACGTTTCACACCCACTTCAAACTTGCCTATGCTCGCCCTATCAAAGTTATAACCAAATAATTATATATTATTGTAATCAGCTCGACGTACCCTTTCATATGATACCCCTCACGATATCGAAAAAAAATAAAAAAAATTTAACCCTTCAGTTTTTTTACCCTAATTTTTAAGCAATTTATTTATTATAAGTCGCTATATTTTTAAAATATGTGGGTAGGTATAAGACACATACATGCCAAATTTCAAAGTGATCGGACGAAAGGTGTAGCCGTGAGAGCAGGCGACAGGACGGACGGACAGACACACGCAGGAAAATATAAGGGGCCTTGGTTTTGCCTATACGGACCCTAAAAATGCAACAGGGTTTTTTTTTTGGAAAAAAGAGGGAATTAAATAAATAATACAATAATGGGTCGAAAAAAATGGGCACAATAATGGGTCGAATCATGACTATAAAACAAGAAGGAAAGGAAGAAGAAGAAGCTATGTGACGCACTAATTGGCAAACAATTATTTTCTTTACTATGATTAGATATTTAAATAAAACTTTACTGGTATTTTACGTATTTTCATCAAAAGTAAACCACCGTTTATACACGTGATCGTTTACGCTTCGACCTAAATACATTTAAAGTACAGATTAGGTATTGCTAGAGGCTAAAAAAAAAACACTCTCTATTGACACGTATACAAAATAAAAAAATATACTAAAGTGAATCTACACTACATTCGTAGCTCCGTGGCAAACTCAATGTAAGTATACAATGTAAATTTATACAACGGAGGAAAAATACGTCATGGTCTTTCAATAGCAGAGTGAGGTAACGCCAGACTGACAGCATGTAGCATATCGCTACGGCAGTGTCATGCCAGTGCGTGGGCGAGTCGACACAACGATTTAGTGACCGACTGTCCTCTCCTAGCACAGAATAGCCACACCAACGACAATTGAACGGAATAAGCAGGAAAAAAACACATATATATATACGATTATGCACGCAACGACACACGACATTATCCTGTACAACGTACAACTAACAAATACAACTGAGTGGGAGTTAGTGTCTGTACAGAACAGTGTATATTAACAATGCACGAGGTACCAATTCAATTAAATGCCAGATAAAAAAAAATAAAATAGAAGAGAATACGTTTAACAAAGAAGTCTGCAACTATATACATATACTTAACTACATAATAAAATTAATTATAAAATCAGAATGAACATTGACAATATCATGAAAGGAAAAATAGTGTTTAAAGAAATATTAATTAATCAAAACATTAATTAAGCCTTGTTCTGATTGGTCAACAAGAACGGGAGCACCGAGGTGAGCATCAGGTCTTGCGCATGCCCGTATCGGTCCTTGCGCATGCCCGAACCAACCCTTGCGCATGTCCGCATTGGTCTCTGAATCAGATATAAACGTTCGAGTTTTAAAATATGACGTTTAGTTAAAATGATGACACATACAGATAGACAGACACGAGACACAAAAATGTTCTCTGATGCCTAAAACGGATTTATATTTGTTTATTTTAAGTAGGAAACTAAAAACAAAATCTTTTATCAGAATAGACGACTAAGCTTCCGTTACCTTCGGGTAAACTCGAAATCAATATTTAAAAGGGTTCCGGTCTTAAAAATTTTGATTTTTTTTTTTTTTTTTTTTTTTTCCAAAAAAATCAACCATTTTAACGAGTTAAAGAGCTTCCAGCTTGATAAACGTAAACGTATATTATTACGGTGTTAGTGCTGCATTAAGAAGAAGAAGAAAAAGGGGTTTTCGAGTTAGATAGTCCGCCTCCATTCCTTAACACTTGAGAACTGGACGAGTCCCAACAAAAAAAATAAAAAAATAAGTAAAACAAGAAGGAGATTAGTTTGTTCTACATCCGAGAGTAAGGTATGTTTGAAATATTAACCTGGCTTCGACCTCTTCGACCTTTAAAATGATCTTCCTACTTAACATTCCTTTGTTTTAATTGTTGAGATCTATTGATAACGGATGATAACGTAGTTTAGACAAATGCGTGTAACTCATTATTAACTAAAAACAAGATGTTACTTTGCTTCCGAGTTCAATAAACGGAAGCCACGAGGTCATTGTCAAAAACAAAATTGTTTTATGTTAAGTGTCAGACATCATCAGGGAACATAATATCTGGTCTCGAATCTGAAAACGTTATTGAGAGCCACTAAAATACCGCTTCAGCGAGGTATACCTATTCGAACTTGGTTCACCGATCTCGGTTCGCGTATGGAGATGAACGAGCCAAATTCGTGATGAACTCTGTATATTCCAACAGGTTAGAACTTAGTTCAACGATCTTGGTTCGCAAGAACTAAGTTCGCCTTTGTATGGAGATGAACGAGCCTAATTCGTGACGAACTCTTTATATTCCAACAGGTTGGAACTTGGTTCAACGATCTTGGTTCGCAAGAACTAAGTTCGCCTTTGTATGGAGATGAACGAGCCTAATTCGTGACGAACTCTTTATATTCCAACAGGTTGGAACTTGGTTCAACGATCTTGGTTCGCAAGAACTAAGTTCGCCTTTGTATGGAGATGAACGAGCCTAATTCGTGACGAACTCTTTATATTCCAACAGGTTGGAACTTGGTTCAACGATCTTGGTTCGCAAGAACTAAGTTCGCCTTTGTATGGAGATGAACGAGCCTAATTCGTGACGAACTCTTTATATTCCAACAGGTTGGAACTTGGTTAAACGATCTTGGTTCGCAAGAACTAAGTTCGCCTTTGTATGGAGATGAACGAGCCTAATTCGTGACGAACTCTTTATATTCCAACAGGTTGGAACTTGGTTCAACGATCTTGGTTCGCAAGAACTAAGTTCGCCTTTGTATGGAGATGAACGAGCCTAATTCGTGACGAACTCTTTATATTCCAACAGGTTGGAACTTGGTTCAACGATCTTGGTTCGCAAGAACTAAGTTCGCCTTTGTATGGAGATGAACGAGCCTAATTCGTGACGAACTCTTTATATTCCAACAGGTTTGAACTTGGTTCAACGATCTTGGTATTCGCAAAAACTAAGTTCGCCTTTGTATGGAGATGAACGAGCCTAATTCGTGACGAACCCTTTATATTCCAACAGGTTGGAACTTGGTTCAACGATCTTGGTTCGCAAGAACTAA
This sequence comes from Gerris lacustris, assembly GCA_951217055.1. Taxonomy (NCBI): domain Eukaryota; kingdom Metazoa; phylum Arthropoda; class Insecta; order Hemiptera; family Gerridae; genus Gerris; species Gerris lacustris. The sequence goes on along the minus strand of OX578283.1, from coordinate 3,586,486 downwards.
GTTCGCCTTTGTATGGAGATGAACGAGCCTAATTCGTGACGAACCCTTTATATTCCAACAGGTTAGAACTTGGTTCAACGATCTTGGTTCGCAAGAACTAAGTTCGCCTTTGTATGGAGATGAACGAGCCTAATTCGTGACGAACCCTTTATATTCCAACAGGTTAGAACTTGGTTCAACGATCTTGGTTCGCAAGAACTAAGTTCGCCTTTGTATGGAGATGAACGAGCCTAATTCGTGACGAACTCTTTATATTCCAACAGGTTGGAACTTGGTTCAACGATCTTGGTTCGCAAGAACTAAGTTCGCCTTTGTATGGAGATGAACGAGCCTAATTCGTGACGAACTCTTTATATTCCAACAGGTTGGAGCTTGGTTCAACGATCTTGGTTCGCAAGAACTAAGTTCGCCTTTGTATGGAGATGAACGAGCCTAATTCGTGACGAACTCTTTATATTCCAACAGGTTGGAACTTGGTTCAACGATCTTGGTTCGCAAGAACTAAGTTCGACTGTTAACCAAGGTCAAATAGCCGAATTCGTGACGAACTTAGTATTATTCCATCAGGTTGAAACATAGTTCACCGAACCGAGATGTTTATACACATAGGAACCTTGAACCAAGTTCCTATATGAGTATAGGGAGCTTTAAAAATAATCATTCTATTTTGGACATGATGTCATACCTATAGTCTACTGTAATTAATTTCATTCTTTCTGCGTTCATTTCTTTCTCTTCCGCATACAAACGAACTTTTTTTTATAATTATCACCATATATTTTAAAGTACTCATCCAGTTTAAAAAAATTGGATGGTTTGTTGAAAGAAAATTTAATATCGCCTAAAAAAAAGTATGACCCCGATGGGAATTGAACCAGCTCCACATCTGATGTGACGCAAGATTATATTTCACACAAATTTACCAGATTTTTTTTTGTAAATTCCACAAAGTCTATGTAGAGAAACAACAAATTTCAAATATGTATTTGAATTGAACTCTCGTATCGAGCACGAGGTACTTGATAAAAATAAGACAACGAATTTACTTACAATACTATCGTTTAGTCACTTACCGAAAAATGATGACTATTATGATAAAAATATTATTAAAAACACATAACACAAGTAAAATATTTGAGGAAACAACAGTGTATTTCAAATATTATATATTAATCCTTATATTTAAATTCGGGATGAAATATCACCGCCAAACAAAAATCTCAGAGGCGTCAAATTAATATGTATGCAAAATAAAATTTGTGCAAAAACTGTCCAAGTTAATATAGGCACATCTGTGGGTTACTTACGACAAACCATCTGTAACAACAATAATTCAATTTTGTACGCGTATGTGGTAGAAAAGTAATGGCGCAAAAGGTTGAAATATTGGACCATTAGTGTACTATAATTATGACATCCTCCAAATTTCATCGAAATGGAATGAGTAGTTTTTAAGATACGGTGGTTCGCAAAATTGTCGAACCACAAACAAAAACAACAAAAATGTTGCCTGATGTCCAGAAGTGGTTATCTGTCCAGGAATTTCAGAAATCGAAAACATAAATAAATTTTGTATGTCAGAATGATCACAATTCTTCCGCTACCTTTAGTAAGCTCGGAACAATTCCTTGATTATCGACTCCACTAGAACACTTTCTTTTCCAAATTTTAATGATTTAAACACACGTCAAAAAAATCAAATTAAAAACGCATATCACATAATTAATTAATTATATAAAATGCAATCGATTAATAAATAAAGCTGTATAGGACTTCCTTACAGGATATAACACCCACAGACACCTTACGTATTTACTAACATCTGTTCATTAGTATTAAGTAATTCCTCGAAATGAATATCAACATTCGAACTAAATCATTAATTTTCGAGGCCGCGGTATTAAGTGGGCTTAAAATACCGAGTTGCAGTTTCACGGTAAAGTCATCGACATTTATTTAGCATGTGGAGATTGTTTACAATTTTGAGATGAAAGCAGGACAATAACAAATAATAAGTCAAACGAAAGTACAAATCTTGTTTCAATAAGCAATAGGAAGATAAAAAAAAAATTTCTATTTTAAAATTAATCTTGATTAAATTATTTACTCGATTTTCAATCGTGTGCTTTTGAAATTTGTGTTTGTTTCGTGTTTTGAAGAATACACGAAGAGTGACATAGAAATGCATCCATATAAGTGGGACAATGGTTCAAGGAATCACAAATGACATTGACGTGATTTAAATAATAACTAGATACATGTTCAGTCTGGCCAACATAAAACACATAATGCTAACAATAGAATTGAATCAAGCATTATATATTTATAACTCCCAACAGTTCTGTAGTCTGCTGTATTAAAAATAGACCTACATTTACATCTTGGAAAACCAATATGTACGAAATAAATATGTATAAATTATAAAGAATATATAAAAAAAATAAAACTTAAAAGAAAATGAACAATAGATGGTATTGGGATATCAAATTTAGCTCAAATAAAAAGTGTGGATTTCATTAGCCTAAATAGAGAACTTTTAAAAAAAGAAATTGGTCTAAATAAACAAATAAAAGCAACACTGCAGTTATAATAATAATAGAGCAATAAAGTAATAAGTAAGAAAGAAGAAATGAGAGTTGAAAAAATGCGGGGCCGTGCCCAGGAATTAATGACGTCACGGGTCAAAAGGGTCATCCCCCCCCCCCCCCTTTTAAAATTATCAAGTATTCCATTAAAAAAAAACGAGTTACAGAAGAGAAAGAAGAATCCAGAGGTAACAGCGGTATGCAGGTTGGCTGCACTGCGAGAGTGATAATCATAAACAGCTGATCTGTCAGCTGTCACAACATGAAGAAGGTTACACTTAGAGAAACTCAGGTTATTTTACTTATTCCACTTGTTCCATCTCACTTTTAATCTGTTTTAATTTGTGTCCCACTTAGCTTTCCCAATTGATCTTTTTCACTAAAAACATTTCGTAGAAAGCCGTTTTTAAATCTTGTTTAAATCGTTTGATAAAGCGAAAGAATGTTTCGTATAAAAAAAATGTTATTACACAATTATTGGTATTCTATTTGTCTCATTCTTGTTAATATTTATTTACGTAATCTACATTTACAGTTATTCTAGATACGGTACACATCCTAATTATCGTTTGTCTTATGTAACATTATGTAAAGGTGATACATTATTAACTCTTAAACAAACGGGGGGAAAAATTATTATAGACTATTAGAAAAATGCAGCATCATTATATCATTATCCAATTAATTTAAATAGATATACCCTTTTGGTAATATGTATTTTTAGATTATTCTTCTGTCGTGGACAGAGAAGCATTTTTTGATAACAAAGAAAATACAGCAATATAGTAATGGTAATGAGTACAGAAAAAAGTGTTTTTTCTAGTTATAATAATATTTTTTGTTCCAATTAACAACCAGTGAGGATTTAATAATTGTAAGGAACAAAAGAAAAAAAAGAAAATGAACATTGTAAATAGAACATTTCAGTGCAAACAAAAACAGGAATGTTTAAATCAGGGGTCTCCAAACTACGGCCCGTGGGCTGGATTTCCACCAGAAGTAAAAAATGAACCTATGAAATTCAGAATTATAAGTTCTCTATGACCAAAACCAGTTAAAACACCCAACAAGGTCAGCGCAATTCATATTGAAGTTTTTTTGGCCAAAATGGATAGCTCTTATCCAGATACTGCCTATGCTGTGATGACCTATGTTAAATTGTTTACAATTTAATTAAATGGATATTGCTTATCTTGCCCGCTATAGACCATCCCACCTAGATCCGCCCCTTAACCAAAAAGATAGGAGACCCCTGTACTAAATTAAAGCTACACGGGTTAACTTTCAACAAAGTAATTTTCACAAACACCGTGCTTGTAATTGCAGCAGAGAGAAGCTCACTTATTATCAATAGATAGGGTTAAATAATAATAAATAAGCTGCATTTATAAGTACCCTTGTAATAAGCTGCATCTCTCAGTATTCTACTAATAAGTTGGATCCCTAAGTACCTTTGTAATAAGCTGCATCCCTAAGTATTCTACTAATAAGCTGCATCCCTAAATACCTTTGTAATAAGCTACATTCCTAAGTATCCTACTAATAAGCTGCATCCCTCAGGATTCTACTAATAAGCTGCATCCCTAAGTATTCTTCTAATAAGCTGCATCCCTAAATACCTTTGTAATAAGCTACATTCCTAAGTATCCTACTAATAAGCTGCATCCCTAGAGAGTAATTGGAGGAGGGAGGGAGTAACAGCGTATCTAGTCCAGAATTCACGTTATAAATCAATTCATAATAACAAGCATAATTTAATCCTTCAGATGTTATTGTATTAAAACAAGTAAGGCGCGCTTCATGTAACCACGTGAGGCAATAATCACCGGTTTCTGTACGATTAAGTTAAAATTATAAAAGTAAAATTTTAATAGTTGCATATTCTTTTTCCACACTTCAAGACCTTTAAATTGATGTATAACATGTCATGTTGACTAAAAACTTTTTTTTAGTCACCCACTATATTGGCCGCCATCTTGAAAATATTAAGTTTGAAAACTTGCAAAAAGTGCACAGTTGTCTCAAATGCCGAGATGCACCTGTGTGCCGAATTTCATGTTCCTAGCTATAGTAGTTTATTAATTGAAACACGCCAACAGACAGACAGACAGAGACGTTATAAGGTTTCTTTTTTTACTTCACACAGAAACCAAAAATGGATACTTGCTGGAAAGACCTCTATACTCTCATAAAGCCATTAATATTTATAAATATGGTTGCATTTGAAATGATTAACTTAAAAAGAAAACACGGTATGGAATACAATGAACTCTTCACATGGCTAACAACTCCTTTCACAACTGCCGTCTATTTTAATAACGGAGACGAATCTCTGCCAAGCATTCAAAGAATGTCACCATCAAGATGTACTCGGTGGTTTCTTTCTTCTTGAACAAGCTTCCTAACAACAGCCTATCTCATGTCGTACTCAAGAGAAATGCTTTTCTATTGTCAAGGAAAATGCAACAGGAAAAACAAAATAGCAAGTCAAATTAGATCTCAAAGGTAAAGACATGACGAAATTCTATAAAAGGACAGCAGTAAGTCTTAAGATAAAATAACTAACAATGACCCACTAATAAGCCTTATATTTGAACTTATACGACAACAGATGAGAATATATTAAAAATTAGTTGTATCAACCCACAATAAATAAACAAGAAATTAATAAAAAGAACAAGAAGGAAACTGCATTATAAACAACTCAAATTAAGAGAGAAAAAAATGCTTAATCTTTAAATGTAGAGATATACTTCTATTTATCTACTTCTATCTAGGTATTAATATCTTCATTAAATTAGTCATATAGAATATCTTATCTTGTTTTTCCATTCTAACTGATAATGAAGAAAGACTTAATATTATTATTTTTACTCACTTATCAGTAAAGTAATATCACTATCTGAATATAATTTACAATGGAGGTAAACTGTTGATAATATTGACACTAAGTACTTTTATGATAAGAAATGAATCATTATAATTAGGTCCACAGGATGTGATAATAATGACTGTGTGTCCCTAACATCGTGTAAATAAATAAAAAAAAAAGTTGAGGCACAAAACAAATAGACAGAAAAACACACAAGTCTGTGACAAGAGCCTAGTGTGATTCTTCCGAAACAGATCGCATCAGAGATTTTGAAAATTTAGATATATTAGGGTAACATAAGGCAAAGTTGGGTCATCACCGTGCGTATTAGAAATACTAAAAGATTCAATCTAACATAATAATTCTGTGGTGAATGTTAAGAATAAAAATATAGTTAAATTAATTATAAATAAATAGATATTAGATGTGTAGATCGGAAACACTTGGGCAGCCCCCTGGCTTGTCGGTACGGTATCGGTAAGCTAGTATGCCGATGCGGTAAAATTCTTTACCGAGCGCCTATATCTCACCGATTCGGTACAGATTCTTTACCACGCGGTAAGGAATCGGTACTAGCTTACTGATACCGCTCCGATATCGTACTGACAAGTCAGGGAGCGGCCTTAGTATGTTTTAACATGGTCAATTAGATGACCTGGGACCACCCAATAAACCAGGCATAAGGAGAGAAAACTCAAAGTGAGGGAAGGTATTACGTGGGTGGATAATCATATGCACCCTGGCCCACAGAGTAATGTCACTCTAAGGTGCTCGATCCTCGTCAATGTACAAAGCAGAGTGGAAAACCTTTTGTATTCTCTCACAAGGTAGAACAGGATCAAAATAAGTAAACGTAAGTACAGTCTGATCAATACAAGACCTAAGTCTGACAGCTCAGGTTGCCCAACCTATGTGAGAGAAAAAATAAACCCACTAAGTGTTATCCTTAGAGCCACACTCCTTCACCAGTGACATTTTTGTTTGCCTAACTTTCTAAACGTCAAAATCACAAGCTTTCAATGGCACCCTTCCCCAATTTATTTTGTATTTTCCCACACTGTCAAGAATTAATTCATTACATGGCCTGACATAAAACATGTAACATGATGATAGCAAACGGAGATCACTTACTAGCTACCATTATCTGTGAATTTTAACTAATCAGAATTCTTGCAAAATTCCATCAAAAGTCACTATAAAACACTGTAAAGATGCACATACTACGACAGTTTATAGATTTGAGTATCTAGTACAGAATTCTATTGCAAAAATCAACACTTAACAAAGTGTAACTGTATAAATATTGATTGTGCTTTCTTCAAGTCCTTGAGGGATTGCAACACATTAGAAAGTTATATTTGGAATACGGCCTTTAAACTCAGTTCAATAAACATATAGTTGATACAAAGCACTTCAAATGTATCCAAACATATCTGTGAATAGGTAAATTATCAGTATAGGGTGTGGAAAGGGGTTATAACTGCCTCTAACTGTACAAAAGATGGTAGATTACCCATCCATCGATACTTCATTACTATAAATTAAACCCATCTTTTTCCAATTTCACTTCTACACCCACATAACAAGAGACGCGATTAAATTTAAAATCTGAACAATTAATTAAACAGGGCACAATTCTAAATTAACTTTTTATAAGTAAAATAGAAACGGTAGACTCCAAACAAAAATTTGATATCCATGAAAATTTAGAATGCTCCGACACATGTAAGAGAAACACAAATAACACAAGACCAACGTGACAACTAAGATACCAAGGAACCTCCTTAATTAGAGCAACAAGTTAAAAGAAGAAAACAAGAAAATTTAGTTTGCTTTGTGTAATAACCAGATTGATACGGTAATACGGCAACACCATACTTGTTTAGTTGCTCTGAATCAAGACGATACGTGAATTACAGTAGATCATCAAATCGAATGTATTCTATGTAGAAGCTTGTCTCTAATTAATACGCAACCCAGTCAATTATTTCATACACGGAACTGAATTTGTTATCTCTGGAAACGACATCTAAATGGTTTGTATAAGAAAAATTAAATTATGTTTGTTTGGGACTAACTATGAAGGTCTATTTACTCCTATCAGTTGTGACTGTTATACAATAAGTCTGAAAAACTCCCACCGGTTTTAATCTAGAATTTCTTGATCGACACTAAATTTGACCGTAAACACTACTATATCGGTATATCGGGTAACCTACATTTTCATTGTTTTTATTTAACTCTATTAACATTAATATTATATGAAATGAAGTTCCATTACAGTAAAAACAAATTTTTTTTATCACTGTAAGGTTATACATATCCAGGTTATAAACTATAAGGTTAGAGGTTGTAAACAAGGTTTCAAAATTACCAAAGAGTTCTATCAAGCCGTCAACAATCTTAAATATGTAATAGATAACACGGTACATGGAGCAATCTCTCTATTAATATAGAATTTCGCAATATTAAACTGTTAGCAAATCTTTGAACGATTTCGAAGCAGACTTTAAACTTTTGTTTATCATGCTGTTCCCAATTTATCAAGGAAAATCTTAGTTATTAACTACTAGATGGAAGTGTTTTAATTACACTAGAAGTAGACGAGTGGCTGATACATGACTTGGTACAGATACAGCCCTTGCATCGTGTCACTTTGACTTTCTCACCCCACAGGGGGCTTTGTCTAAATTTGCCATCTCTAACCTGTGTTACAAGTTGAAATAAAACAACTTTTTAGCACGTTTAGGCTACTCGTACACCTTGTCAGCTCATGCCTATCATTCAACTAGTCTTTGTCCTAATCTAGGTAGGAGTGAAGACCAAATGTAAACAATTTTATAAGGCTCAAGTGATCGTATACGAAGAAAGGAACTATTGACAGGAGAATACTATAACTATATCTATGGCTAGAGAGATGTTATCAGCCCGTGTTACTCGAGTAACGTTAATTATATTGCTATAGAAACAAACAGACAGACTGACCCTTTTCAATTGAGAGTTGAGTATGTTATGAAGCTCGTTTTTGATGATACTGAACTTCATCATGGTATCCGAGCTGAACAGGCTGGTACCGAACGCCAGACCCGGGTAATCCGAACATCTTCGGCGCCGTCTCCGAAGTTCCCTTTCGGCGACGACTTCGGCCGCTTCGCTGGGACACCTCAGCTTGGAGAGCTCGGCGATCTCGACGTCTTCCGCTTCGTCGTCGCTCTTGCTCCTGCCGTCGCCCGCTGTCCGCTCCTCCGAAGGGAGACCCCGACCGGCTCCATCGACGGCTGTGTGACGACGAGACGAGACGGGACGTGGTGACGACGAGATGGGACGTGGTGACGAAGAGACGGGACGTGGTGATGACGGTTCCGCAGCTCCAGAGGGGACGTCGGTTGTCGAAGACCCGAGTTTGGAGGAAGGACGACTCCCGGTTGCCGGAGAAGGCGAAGACGAGTTGGAAGCTCCTTCTAGTTCGTCGGGCGGAGGCGTACTCTCGTTCGACGCGTTGCCCGAGTTACTTCCTAATTTCGAAGACAATTTTCTTCTCGTTCGTAATCGTTCGAATATGGCGTTGCTGTCTTTGGTCTTGTCGTTCGGCTGGGCGGGTTGCGAACAGCTGTTATCGTCTCTGTTCTGTTGTTTCTTCCTCTTATCGTGATGTCTCCTGTGTCTGTTTCTCTGGCCTTCTTGTTTGACACGATCACCCATCGTAACACGTCATAGACGGTGTAAAACGTTAAGACATCGCCGCCAGTAATTAAAACCGAAACGACGCACCGTCGATTAATCCGAAAAAACTATTTTAAACAAAAAAAAAACGCGAAAACATAAGATAAATAATACGGAGAAAGAGAGAGGAGGGAGAGCGAGATGTTTATTTCCAGACGAGAAGTCGGGAGAGCCGCGCAGATACCTCCCCCAGCCGAACGCAACACTGATACTGAAGCAATGCTGCCAACTGTCATACTCACCCCCTTACACGGTGCTGCGCTCTACCGGCCGTACAGCCTAACTAACTCCAGTCTCTTCTCACCCTCCGGCCTAGACGCACGCTAGCGGTACCCGCACCGACAGACCCGTCATTATCCGACGCCTTACTGACTCACTGACTCACACAGCAATCCATGCGGGGAGATCTCTATGAATTATAACGATGGCTTCACAGTTAGTTAAATACACCAGATATCTCTTTATCTGCATAAAACCAACTACAGCAACGCCTCCTCGTCTCTCGCATCGCAAAACACTTATCTTAATATCTCTCTCCCTCTCCCGTCTCCTATATCGAGACAAATGTGGTGAGTTTTCACTCAGGCCGAAAGAAGGCAATTTCATCGCTAATTCACCGTCGAAGTGTTGAACTCTACTCGAGCACATTTCTTAGCACGCGTCGAACAAGCTATAACTACTCCTGTACAGTTGCGATAAAACTTGTAGATTCTTTGATACCGACTACTTAATCATGTTCAAATGAAGAACGAACTTGACGTTACATGAAGAAGGAATAGTCGGTATATTACTTGCAAAAACATCACATTATAATACTTATAAAACATATTTTGAAAAATGTATTATATTACCGCCTTCATCAAATTTAGAAGCATTCTAATAACCTCCATTAGCACTTAGTTCATTCGCTTTATCTTCGTCTCAGATGTGAAACAGATTTATATCTTCGCGGTGCTTTAATAAAATACCTAAATAATGTCAGTTGTTCACACATACACATAAGCGACTACAAGAAGGTAGAATCGTATGTCTCTGATTTCAAAAACTCCAAGACAGGAAAATCCCCAAAAACATTTTTGGTTTCGTGTCCAGGGTCGGACTGGGAAGAAATTTCGGCCCGGGAGTTTCTCCATCAGACCACCCCTCAAGTCTTGAGTTGGCCAAGGGACCGGCCCATTTTAGGCCTTAACCAGACCGGCCCACCTGGAAACTTCCCGAACTCCCTTATAGCCAGTTCGACCCTGTCTGTGTCTGTCTGTCGCTCAATTTTTGCGAAATAATGGCCGGGCAACATTACTTCAAATCCAGAAACATTGCCGGCAATAATATTATGTTCTTGTGGCCCTGCACTTAGTTCTTATGGCCCAGCAAAATTGTGCGAATTTCAACTGTCCTCTTCGTTTCCTACTCTTACCTAGAGGCCTCTGTTGTCGATTTTTTGAGTTCTAAGAAATTATAATTGAGTAGTTCTCATACTGTTCAAAGTTTTACAAGTTTTGGGCTATACTGTGACAGAAATATTGCCGGGACATATCTGGATACATGTTGCCCGGCAATAATGCTGAAAACGTTGCCAGCCTCAGCCTCAGCAGATATATTGCCAGGCTATGCAAACATATTGCCTGTAATATTTCTGGATTTTAAGCAATGTAGCCCGGGGCATTATTGCCGTGAAATGTTGCTCGTTTACAAGACACTTTAGGACTGTTTGAGCTAAAGACTAGCTCAAGCATCTTCAAACTAGTTTCGTTGTATTTGGACGATAACTCTAAATATAAAAGCGTTTGTTTCACGTCATTATGATGAAAAAACCGTTTGTTGTTTATTAAACGGTTCAAATATTAGGAACAGCTAAAAAAAAAAAAAACTTTTAAAAGGCCGCCATCTTGAAACGGTTAGGTCGATTGTCGCACGATCGTTAACGAAATCGACCGATTTGATAAATTGCACCCGGACCCTTTGTGTGTATTACGCAAGTACATAATTGGGAACTTTATTTACGAAGTCTGATAAACTTTCTCATATATATACAAGTTCATAATTACTTAGCCCAGTGTTTTACATTTATTAGTTTTCGTAGATAAATTTAATTATTATTGAACATTTTATCAAAATTTATCATAAAAAAATAGCTTTTCCTCGGCGGGGAATCGAACCCGGCCTCTCTCCATTCACGTTTAAAGCTATTCTCTCAGGAACTAGATTCTTCCTGGAAAACGGCTTATATCGTAAGATTTGTATTGAAATGGACTACATTTTAGAATTGTTTAATCAAAATCGTCGGAACCGTTTTTGATAAATACATTTGTTCACGTTTTTGTTTTTTTTTTTCATTTTTGGGGGTAGCACCCCCAAATTTGAAGGTAAAATTGGTTTCTCGATATCACCTTGGTTTATGATTTTTCTGAACATTGTATGGCAAATTTGGTCAAAATCTGCCCAGTAGTTTAGGCTCCAGGAGTCAGCACAGACAGACGACAGACGACAAATAGACATTTTTTTAAAAACCACTTTTTTGGACTCAGGGGACCTCAAAACGTGTAAATCCATCAAAATCGATTTTTACGCCATCACAATACTTTCTCTTTATATGAGAAAATAAAAAATGTTGAATATTAAAGAGAATCCTTAATGTCCTGCCCAAAACGAATGATATAATAAATGAATACATCCAATAAGATGCTCATAAGAAGGTCGGGGTTCGGGGTTCGACTCCCATTGGCAAAGCATTTCTAAACCTAGTTTAATCTGTATTTCTACCTTCCTCAGTTATATCAATTAGTAATAATTAAATTTTTCTATACCATGTAGAAATGGTTGTCCTGTGATTAACTATATATGGGGCTGAAAATATTCGCCATGGCTGCGATGTTACGCCTTAATTTCAAAGCTTACAGACCTATCTAGGCTTTATAATAGACAGGTGTGAAGGAAAATACCTCACTCATTGTTCCGTTAGTTTTCAAACTGAAGCACGTGTTATGTACAAACTTAACTTACAATAAACACGCACAAATCTACTACGTAACAACGTTACCAACCTAACTATGTACGTAACAAAATAACCATAATGAAAATAACTTTTAGTTTCCGCTGATAACAGGTGGTCTAGGGTCTAGAGTTCTAGAGTCTAGAGTCTAGGAGATAGCTGGTATGAAAGTGACTATCTAACATCTAGCTAGAATTTTGTGTATATAAGTTAATCTTTTGGTGCCCTTAAAGAATATGTGGTCGGCTAAGTTCGTATGCCGGACTTAGCTAAGCCACAATATATAATTTCTCTGGGAATTGAAACAGTTTTGAAAAAGTTGACTGAAGTTTCACTCCGATATCAGAAGTCATCGTCAAGTGATTTGATGATAATTTTTAGTACATACTTATAGTTATAAATAGTAGGTAGTTGATAAGTTGGTAGTCTATCATTCCACATATCATGTTTTGTACTTTTCATGGTACTATATATATATAATCATAACTCTAATAGGGATAGATTATATATAGATTCGTAGCTTTGTAAATAATAAAGTGGCATATAACTATAATCATAACTCTGATAGTTATAGAATCGTAGCTCTATATAATTAATAGAGTGGTATAACTATAATCATAACTATGATAGGGATAGATTCGTAGCTCTATAAATAATAAAGTAGTATAACTTAAAATTACAATCGCATAACTCTGATGGCGAGGGATTCGTAGCTCTATAAATAATAAAGTGGAATAACTGTAATCATAAATCTGACAGTGATAGATTCGTAGCTCTGTAAATAATTAAGTAGATATATAACTATAATCATAACTCTTAGTGATAAATTTGTAGCTCTATAAATAATAAAGTGGTACTGTAATCATAACTGTGACAGTGATGGATTCGTAGCTCTATAAATAATGAAGTGATATATAACTATAATCATAACTCTGTTAGTGATAGAATCTAGCTCTATAAATAATAAAGTGGTATAACTAAATAACCATAACTCTGATAGTGAAAGATTCGTAGCTCTATAAATAATAAAGTGGTATAACTATAACCAAACTCTGATAGTGATAGACTCGTATAGATATACAAATAATATAGGGTATAACTGTAATCATTAATCATAATTCTCATAGTGATAGATTCGTAGCTCTATAAATAATGAAGTGGTATAACTAGGTAATAATCATATTTCAAATAGTAATTGATTCGTAGCTCTTTCGTTCTCTCAAATAACTTCAATTTAATGACACTTTATCAGTCATTATGTTATCAGGTATTTGGGCTGGATTATTGCTTCATAAATATGTCGTCGATAACGCAGTCTTCTAAAAAGAGACTTTGTTTCTAACGTGGACCTATTAAACTTACTCAAGCCTCAAGATGTGCAAAGACTTTAAACATATATCTAAGACTGCTGAGGTGAATAAAAATCAGTCCAATAAACTCTCTCGTATACGAGTACATAATTAATTGGTCCAGTGTTTACCGTTTGTTGTTTCGAGTTTTCGTGGTTCCATTTAATTATCATTGAATATATCACCATTATTCACAATAAACAAAATATCCTCCCTGGCGGGGAATCGAACCCGGCTTCCCACCGCCCGTGTGTATTAATATTTCCTCAGAAACTAAATTTTTCAAGGAAAAATTACTTTTATAGTTAGATTATAGTATTTTAAAGGAAAAACACAGGGGACCATAAAACGTATAAATCCATCAAATTTTAGTCTCATCAAAATACTTTCTAAATATACTTCGAAGAACTGAATAATTTTACACATTAAGATATATTCATCACTGCGCAAGCTTCATCCTTAGTGAATTACAGGCACTCACATTGCTGCAGTTATCTTATGTTATCAACAACGATTGATGATTGAAATTGATTAAGTCTAGAAACTATGTACATCAATTTGAACAATTTGTTACCAATGACTAACGATATTATAAGTGAGAGTAGTGTATCGTGCTGCTACCTAGGAGAGACTAGGTTAAGTTGTACCTAATACCCTAGACTGCCGCAGTATTACGAGAGCGCTGCACATCCTTATTCTATTACTACGTTCACACATCGTTTTGGAAACGGTTTTGAAAACGATCCGCTAGTTCAAAACGCTGTACGAACGGAGATCGACGGATCGTATCGGTTTAGATCCGATCCACCAAAAATACGTGATCGGAACGGGGGATCGAATTCAAAACGCTCGTGTGAACAGGTCGTGGAGGGGATCGAGGTTTCAGGTTATTTTACTCTTTACCACTTTTTAAGTTCTTTGTTTTCGTGAGCTTCCGTTTCTTTTTTTTTAACTGCAAAAACGTTTTTAAACAAAAGTTAAAACTATAAAGAACCTGTAAAAACTTTTAATAACTTGTAAATAAAATGTAAAAATTCGCGGACATATTGGGTAACAAGAAAGAAGGTTTTACTCGTGACGTCACCGTTACGAGATTTCGAAAACAAATATTTCGATCACCTGTATTTTTTGTTGTAAGAACGCGTATCGTTTTGAAAACGAATTGGATCCGAAACGCTTTCAAAACGATGTGTGAACGTAGTATATGATAACAACTTTCTTTCTTCAACCAATTAATACCATTTTTAGAGTCCGTAGGCAAAATTGGGGACTTGGACTGTGCGATTGTTTGATCTTTGTAATAAACTGTTCTTTAACGGCCGAGCCGATTAAATATGGTTAACGAACTTTCGCGATTTGTTAAATTGCCTAAATACTAAGAACCCATTTTGTGTACTGAAACCACAAAGTAGGCAACTTAAATTACTTATTTAGAGACCTTTTTTAATTCCTTTTCTACTCCAAGAAAGTACACAACATAATATGGCCTAATAAAGCTATAACCTAATATGGTCCTATAAAATTAATAAATTTCTATATTGTCTTATATACTTAAACCTATTGATTGCTCATTTGCACAGAATCTTATTACAAACTATAGATAATGAACTATTTGTAAATCTAAATTTTCTTTACTTCACAAAAAAACAGGTTTTATCTGCAACATAATCTATTGAAAACGTAAGTTATATATCAATTTAAATTTACGTATAACTTTAAAAACATAAATCTTATTGATTCAAAAAGATCAAGGACATTTGAATGTTAAGACCAAATTGGACACTGGTCCATAAACCCTCGCTTTAGAAACAAACCCAACTATCCAAATTGGGAATAAAGAATTTCATTTTTTTCACTAAACATATCTAAATTGTATAAAATGGCGGCATTCAAACATTAGTAGTCATCTTCAGTGCAGGTGAGTCACACACTGTCTCCCTACACACATTCTATATTTTTTACTTTTCCTTACATGAAGGAAAAGTATTGTTTTCACCCCAAAAAATCCGAAACCGAAATTTCAACGGAAAAATCCGTTTTGAATATTTCCAAGACGGTTTGAAAATTGGTTCAAGGGGTTTTTAGCAGTATCTGTTTGTCTGTGTATGTGTCTGTCTGTCTGTGTCACACATAACTCCCAAAGTTTTTAAGCTAGAGAGTTGAACCTTGGTACGAAAATCAGTCCTTACATGTAGTTTGTGCTAGGGATGGGCGGAACGGAACGTAACTATAAAAATAACTAGTTCCAGTGTTGGAACGGTTCCAATCGTTCCAAGATTTCATGCAACTACGAACTACGTTATTTTTGGAAGACTTCAAGTTTTTATTTCATTTAATTTTACTGTCTAGTTTTATTTAGTTAATACATTTTTATTGTTTGAATTCGATACAAATTTGTTACCACTATTTAAAAAAAAAAAATCTTTATGATTATCGAGCAAAATAATACGTTGAAATAAACCGCTGAAAACTGGTCCAAAAATAGCATATTAGTTTAACAGATACAAAAGTGTTCATGTCACGTTTACTCTGCGAAGAGCTGCTTGCCCTCCGGTCTATTTATATAATCATCCACTTCCAATTTCGAATCAAATGCGCAGTGGGGTAACTATGGGCCCTCACGGGCCCGCAGTGCGGGCGGGCCCCCGCCAACCAAATCCTATGTACCAATGTCGATGGGGGCCCCTTTAGAGCATAATAAAATCTAACTACTTAGAATCGTACTTCTAAACCATCTAAACGAAAACTTTTTTTTTTTGCTCATCAATATTTTCTTCCTAGGGCCCCCTAAACAGTTCATGCAGGGGCCCCCAATGCCCTAGCTACGCCACTGCAAGTGCGGTAGTAAGTACTTCCCTTTGACCGAAGACTCGTCTGGAACTAACATATAAGTCTAAAACCAATGGACATGAAGAGACTATTCAAGACTTTATTCGGACTTCTGGATAACAGGTAACAGGTCTAATTTATCACTACAAACAAACTGAGTGTCTATATTCTTATTATGAAACATAATTTAGACATATGGACTCGAACTGGGATCTGCCAAACCATCAAATTCTTATAAGATCCAATCCCTGCAATACTTAATCCTAAAAAGGCCGTCCTTTCCTTGATCCAAGAAGCTGGTACCCCTGGTGCACGCCATCCCTGCCACCAGCTTGGTCCACCACTGCTTTCACGCCAAGCTCGTCCACCATCCTAATCCTCTTGTCCAAAACCAAACCTCTCTTCATATTCCTGGCAATTCCAGGCGACGCCAAAAGAGAAAATATCCGTGACCATCTTAGAGACTAATGCAATTTTAATCCAAAACTGCAGTTGAAACGTTCTCCACATCTTCCCCACGAACTCGTAATATATCAAAAATAGTTTTAATGTGCTGGTTAGCATTGACTAGGTCGCGTCTTCAAGTAAAGATGATTTGCTACAGATTCCATAATGGCGGAATATTTAGCAATTATTGCTACAGACACAATAAAAGATCTGCATATATATTTGATAAGCATTTTTCTTGTTTCTGAATTTCCCTCTTCAGCTAATATCTCTATTGCCTTAACAATATCAACGAAGGGATCCCTAAAAACACAGAAGCTCTTAAACTTCTCTTACCAACATATGTCTCACTCAATTTAAGAATGCAAGCATTAAGCTTGGGTTATAAAACTGGCTTGCGAAAAAAATTAGATCTGCAACAGCTAATCACATGAGAATGAGAAATATTACAGGTTTTAGTTTTTAAATCTTATCAAAGATGGTGCGACTGTATTTATTTTGTATTTAGTTTCTTTTAAAATATTGTTTAGTTTTTGTTTTTTTTCGTGAATTCATCCAGTGGCGTAGCTAGACCATTGGGGGCCCCTCCGCAAAATATTTTTGGGGGCCCCTCACCAAAGAAAATCGATGAGCAAAAAAAAATCCTCTAGCGTTCAGGATTGGGGGCCCTCCTCGACGTTGGTACGAGGATAGTAATTCCAGTTATTTCTGGATTTGGGGGGCCCCTGGCACTGGGGGCCCCCCCGCAATGTGGGCCCGCGCGGGCCCATAGTTACGCCACTGAATTCATCAATGACGAATGATGAAACATCAAGGATTCTATTTATATGAACTCCTAATAAACTATGAATAATGACACTTCAACGGATTCTTTTTGTATGATTTCATCAAATTTCGAATTTAAGTTTGCAAGTGATACTTGTCTGTCAGAATGATTATAAATTATATTATATTTAATTTTTTTCTTCTTCCAGTTTCCGGTGAAAAATTGCATCTCTCAAATCGATATCCCGAGATCTGAGACCCTTCCCACTTATTTCTGATGAATAAGAGTGCTTCGTCAAACAGAAGAATGTGGTTTATAGATAGCGCTATATTGCAAGGTCAACGTGAGAAGTAGACATTTTTCAATGACAGAATTGTTTTTTATGTATAACTGTTGTAATGTAGACAAAACCGTAGGTGGATTTTTTTTTTTTAAAAAAAAAAGAAGAATTCTAACTTTGGTTTGATCAAAGTTTTTAATGATCTCATTTTATTGCAGACGATGTTTCTTCGTCTTCTTCTTCATATATGATATTTAATATGAAAACGAAAATAATTTTGAATATAAGAGAGAATATATTAAATTTAAAATGCTTGAGAACTTTATACCATTTCGATAATTCACAGATTGAAATTATACATATTAAAATATCGATATATTATTTTAGTTGTGACTCCCCCCAAAAAATTCTAAAATAATTGAAGAATAAGTAGCTAAACTATAAAGTTAAGGTAAGATCTCTCAAAGATATCATTTAAGTTTCGATTGTTCAGAGCGATACTTTAATCTTATGTATCAATACTGATGATGTAGAGTTATTTCCCATGCAAAATTAAATAATCAGTGATTAGTTTTACAAAAATTTATAATCTCATCAGCATTTTATTTCCGAGCTTACCGGAGGTAACGGAAGCTATGATCATTCTGAAGCTCGAATAGTACATTACGCTTCTCGTGCGGAAAGTAGCATTTTGCATGCGAGTGTGAAGTTTGCACCCGAGCAAAGCAAAATGCAGTTTTCCCATGAGTTGCGTACTGTACTTTATCTACGATTGTTGGATTTTAATCATAAATAAAGAAAAAAATATTTAATAAACTTCCTGTAGTCCATATTTCTCTTTTAATAAAGATGGCATTAATTCATTAGTTGTATTTTGTGCCGAATTAATTATTTCGGGAGGCGTATTATTCTCCTCATTTTTCGTCATAATGACATAAATCAATCATAGTTTTTCACTAAAAACTCGACATAAACAGTTACTGTAATTAAACAAACAGCAAATTAGTTTTGTTAAATGTAAACAAACTCGATAAACGTGCGTTAAGGTGAAGAATTCTTCTATTTTACCGCACTAGGACGGAAAAAAGAGGAATTATGAAACGGGCAAGCGCAATGAATACTAGTACGTAAAGAATCACTTTCTACGCATCTAAACAGAGATACAATGTTTATATTTCGTATTAGTCGTAGATAAAATATTTTATGTCTCTGATTTCAAAAATTCTACGACAGAAATCTGTTTCTGACATCCAGGGAACATTTCTGGGTTCCGTGCCTGTCGGTCTGTCGCTCAATTTGTGCGAACCAACATATCTTAAAAGCTACTCATCTGATTTTTATAGAAATTTGGGTGGTAGGTCATAATTCATTGTTGGTCCCATATTAGTTTCATCATAATACGCCCATTTGTTTCTCTTCCACATGCGCACAAACATACATTTATTTACACCTATAGCTTCGAAAGTATTCATCTGATTTTTATGAAATTTTGATGGTTCGTTGAAAGTAGACCGCAGATAGAACCAGATTAATTTCAACCGTATACGCTCTTTAACTTTTTCTTAATAGATACTTTTATTCATGTAAAAAATCAAAACAATTTCGACATATTAAAAAACAGGGGAAACAATAAATAAATTAGACAATTATGGCTTGTTAAAGCATAAAATCAATAAAGTACATGATAGGACGCGAGGACGCTATGTGCCACACTAATTGGCAGTCTATTTTTTAATTTACTTGTTTATTAAATAAACAATGCTTTGAGCATCTTAAAATACTTCTAAAATAATATCTAACCATCGATATTCATATATTTAGAGAAATATAAAGTTATGGATTCGTTAAGGAACATCAATTGACAAGTCATCCGCATCTTTATACCTAATTAATTAATTTATTAATATGTACTCAATTATAAAAATATAATTCTTACTTTCAGACTCGTTACTGCATACTTTTAACCCAAGTAAAACGTGAACCGTAACGTTATTGAAGAAACTGCAATTGTATTGTAAAGATATTAATTGTTGCAGAAAATTACAATATTAATTTTTTTTAAAAAATCAAAATACTGAATATACAGAAAAATCAGCGTATTTAATAATTAATTAGGTATTTCTCATTAGAAAATTATAATTATTTATAAGTAGATAATATTATTAAATGATTTAAAAAGAAAGTAATTTTGGTAAATTGTTGCTTTCTAAGGTCTACAAATTCAAAAATCCCAAGTCTGAAGTTGGTATATCAGAGAACATTTTGAAACTGCCATTCGGTCGGTCGAACTGACCGTCGACATTTCAGCGAACTACTATACCTTAAAAACTACTGGTCCGATTTTCAATTCAATTTTGAGGTCATAATTACCTTATTATTGGTATCATAATCATTTCAACTCTCTGCATGCAATGGTAACTTTCACGAAAGTTTTAAAAATGCAATAATACTTTTAAAAGTACTCATCTTATTTTTAAGTAATGTGGAAGGTTTGTTAAAAGTAGCCCACGTGTGTGTGAATAAAAATAAGTGTGGCCCCGCTGGGAATCGAAGCAGATCCATGTCAAGTAACCATCCGTCTAATAATAGGAAGCTATGCGTCACACTCATGCAGACTATTTTAATATGTAATTATATATTTGGTTAGTTTTATTTTATATGAATTAGAATTTTAGATAATTTAAGACAGTGTTTCCCAAACTTTTAACATCTGTGTACCCTTTCTATAATTTTCGTAACACTAAGTACCCCTCGTTAAAAAAAGAAATGCGTATCTATTTTGGTTGTCTTTAATTATTTAATTCTATTTTTTCTAATTGTGTCAATCGGGGGTTTTTCAATTTTTGGTAGTATTCATACTACGGAAAGATTGAATTTTACTTTAAATCAAATTATAATTATCAATAACTACGGGAGACATATCAAATCAGGTATTGTTTTTTTTAAAAATGAAATAATATAAACTACTTTCTTTCTATAAAACGGTTATAATTCGTTCCCGCTTATATTGGAACATTTTCAACCCTCCAGGTTTATCCTTTTTAAAAATGGAAATTAAAAACTTTCTATTTGTCAAATATTTACAAATGATTACTCTTAAAAAGTAATTTGTCCAAAACTAAAGCACCTAAAACCAAGGATTTTGGTCTAATAATGAATGTGAGTCACTTCACTCATTGGGATTTGTCCCACGACTCTAGTCGTCATGGAACAAATCTAACTAGACATAGGATAAATAAAAATATATATATATAATAAGCATGCGTATACATCAATAAAGAACTTAGTTCCTTACATTTTTCATTAAATATAAATTATAAAATCACACTGCTAAGAACGTATACATTGCTAACTACTTATACATAGCGGAGTTAGAAAAGAGACAAAATTAAAAGTAACGAACTGTTTGTACCTAGCAGAGTTAAGGCAAAATTAAAAGAAAATCATTATTTGTATAATTAAAGCAAGCGTCTTACTATAAATATATATTAAATATAAGAAAAAAGTTGATCATGATGAGTTAATAGTGAAAGAGTATGTTTGTTAAAGGAGTTTGGATTGAAATAGGACTGTTTTCTACCTACCCGGCCCATTAATTTAAAATTATCATTAATTAAAATTCCCTACTCTACAGCTTCTGCTTGTATCAGGATAAAATTTTACATGATTATATTTTATTTATTTACAAAACAAAGTGACATTTTTGACATATACAACAAAAATTATCAAAACAAGTCAAGTAACAGGCTTCCTTAATAACACTTTTTCCCGTCTTTTAAAGCTTACGTTTACGCGAGCGTTGCGCGTGAACGCTTGGGCGGATAACGTTTTCCGACGAACTCAGCCAGGGCATTGGTAAAATGAACATGTGTACCAAATATCATCTAGCTCGGTGATATTTTACTAAAGTTATCGTCATCTGTAGATTTCGTGTCGGATTTAGCGTGACAGTGATTTTGTGACGGTGATTTTGGTCGTTTTTTTTGGATTCTCTCCCGGGCTTCAGAACGTGCGATTTTCTTTTGCATTTTCTTTGCTTGAACAAAATTAACAGGGAAATTAATTATGATGAACTGTTGCCTCAACATGAACAATTTTATCCTTCTCAGGATTAAATTGACTGCGCAGTCAAAGCCCGGTGCACCGCGTACCCCCACTAAGCCGGTCCCGTACCCCCAGGGGTACGCGTACCACACTTTGGGAAACACTGATTTAAGACAATCGAATATGATAATGTCAAGATATTACGCAGACACATTTGTAATGAATATCTATGAAGGGATATTCAGTGTTGTGGCGTTGGTACGCAGTTTAGTTACGTAATTAAAAGGTAGATATATGTTTCGATATTATGCTACCAACCTAATGAAACAATAAATCAGGCTTAAACTGTACGACATTATCCAAGGCTAAACAAAGATAATGTTTCAATTCACACAAGCATGTTTAAACCCGCATTTGTCTTTATTTCTTTCAAAATCAAATAATAATAATAATCAAATTCATTTCTTTATAACCCATTTTTAATGTGTTTCAAACAATATTTGTCTTCGAAGCTTACCTAAGGCAACGCACTGGTATTTTTTAGAACAATTAAATTTAATTATGTCTCCGAATTCAAAAATTCCTAGACATAAATCTGTTTTTGAAACAACAGGGAACATTCTTGTGTGTTATATCTGTCGTTTGAAAATGTCTGCGAACCACCATAGATAGCTTTAAAACCACTCATCTGATATTCTGATATTTAATGAAATATAGGTGGTAGGTCATAATGAGCTCATTGTTAGGCCCCTATTAATTTCAACCTCATTTGCCCATTTGCTTGTTTTTCTCCATTTCTCCACGTGCACAAATTTTGTTTTTAAATTTAAAAGTACTCATATAATTTTGAAGAAATTATAATTTTTTATCGAAAGTAGATCAAAGATCCCATGTATTAAATTTAACCGTATACGCACTTTTAATATTGAATACAAAATAATAGAGACCACATTAGGAATCGGAGTAGATCTAGTACCTTTAATATTATTATGTTAATGTACGTTTGCAGTTTGCCGAAAAACTTTTTTAAAAAATTATTATTTAAAGAAGAAATATAGACGTATATACTAATTTTTGTCAACAGTACACACCATTTCAGGTTAATACCTAATACGGCATTTTTACAACAGTATATGGTATCAGCCTACATTGGGGTTACCCGAAAATACTATTCAGTAATTTTTGTGGGGGGGGGGGGGTCTACAACAGCTTTTGCCCAGGGTACAACTTACCATAAATCGGGGCCTAAGTAGGTCTAAACAACTCCTTCGTCAACAAATAAAACGATGAGGAAGGTATGTAGCACAGTAACTGGCAGAATATAATTTTTTGTTAATTTAAAAACTGCCTCAAAACATTACTGAGATCGTAGCTTAATAATAATTAGGGTAATCCATATAAAAAAATGGAAGTCATTAAACTGTTGTCCAGTGTTGCCATTATCTTACATAGTAATGAATAACACTAATACACTAAATTAGCTAAAGAAAGTAAATAGTCATATTTCATTATAAGTTCCACAGCAAATATCTCATTTTTCTTTAGTTCATATATGGTTTAATATTTTATAAATTGTCTTCTTTTAAGAAGCAGAACTATATAAATTATCTAAACAATGATTGATAAGTTATTAAAGTAATTAAAAAAATGACATATGACATTCAACGATGTCTTCTTGGATTGAAATGACCAGATGATCATTGGTAATGGATAGATTCGAGGTGTGGGGGAGAGATTCTCAATATGGACAGGCTGCCAAGTATTAGGCTCGACCCTAATAAAAAAAACTCTTTCAAACTAAAATCTAATTATAGAGTGGTGAATCTGTTGTTTGAAGTTTGAAACCCCATTCCTTCTCCTTTTTTTTCTAATAATAAAGACGCGGATCTGTTTACAGGGCCCCAGCCTGTTTTATAACTGCGCAGGTCTGCCAACAACTCCTAACATAAACCATAACCTCAAGAGACAACAGCGAACTAAAATAAGAACAATGACGTCATTGTAATGGCATTTTTAAATACTTTGGTCATAAATGACTGGTAACGGTAACACTGACTAGACCATGTGTCTCTTGACCCATAAAATATATTAAATTAAATTCGAATTGAAAGACGATCTACAACGGCGCTGCAGTCGCTCTTGTTATCTAAGGAATTTACAGATTAGTACGCGTACAAAAATGCAGAATGCGCCACCGTCTACAACTTCAGAGATAAAACAACGTATAAAACGAGAACAGCATAAAATAGAATATTCATATGATATTTCTTAGTAGGGTATAAATATTATTCTATAAATACACCACGATATCAAATATAAATTCACTTTCTAACTGAAAAAGAAAGCAATACTATGAATACGACTAAAGGGTTTCAACAGATTTATACGTTTTAAGTCTCCTGAACACGTTTTACTATTTTAAATTTTTTCCTGTGTGTCTGCAAAAGTTAGTTACAAATTATTCGTACGCTTTCAGCTTACACTGGACTTTGATTTGATTTTTCTTTTATTGAGTAAAAGAAATGTTTAACAGAAAGTAACAAAATTTTGGACATTTGTTTAATTCAATATTAGATCAACTGATTACAATCTCAGCAGATAAAATCGTATTGCCCTGCAACGCGTTTTAAGTAAAACTACGCTCTCAAAACAAAATATGGCTATATAACTTTACAAATAGGTAATTTGCGAAACATTATTTTCACTGACGAAACATAGGCTTTCAAAGATTTCATAATCTGTAATTTGACACGCACAAAGGTAGTCAAAACTAAATTTTGTTTACGGGCAATGCAGCCTCTTGAAAATTTAATTTGTCTCTTATATCTTCTTATTGAAGAGCTAAGATGCTGATTGTAGGAAACAAATAAATCATTTTTAGGATATTTATTTGTCTCTCATATCATTTAAATCTAATTAAAGACTTAATAATCTTTAACCTGCAAATAATTATAAAGACGAAAGGATTATAAGAAGAAAAAGAAGAAAGTTCTTGAACAAAATGGAGGAAAAAAACAAGTTTCCATAACAAGAGTAACTCGATCAGGTTAGCCACACTGCCCTAAACAAGTAACCTACACGAAAAAAACCAAAAATAAACTAAAATTTATATACTCGTTCAAACAAAGACACTTTCTGACATTTATATGAGAAAAAATACTAACAAGTATAGATATACAACCCTGTCAATACTAAGCACAAACAATATAACAATACATATCCAACGATATAACAATATATAAAGAGTCGTACCACAGAAAAAACACACTATCTAACCAGAACTTTAACAACGTAAAAAATCCATTTAAGAAAAGGGCATATATGACTCTGCCTCAACAGAAAAAAAAACAACTTGGATCAGGTTTGTTCGCAGGAGAAAAAAGAAGGAAAAAAACTAAACATAGAATGAGTCAGAAAGCGGCGTGAAAACTGGTTTTTATTGAATCTGAACTACAAGGAGATCAAAAAGGAAAAAGTTAGACCGTGACCAGATTATAGAAAAAAATAATCTGTCATCGATTCACTGAGCTTTATATGGCTTTACTACATCAAGTCATTGCACATAAACCACTAGAAAGTTTATCATTTAATAAAATTCAGTTACACTTTATAGAAAAATAATAACATTTATTATTATGGTGTTTGTAAAATGAACCTTCCATTAAGATTGACGTTTCATTTTACTACAATAAACATCTTAGATGTGTGCAGTGTTGCAGAAAAGATAATAAATAAATAATTTCCAATATTACTCATACGTGTTATGTTCACCAAGTCTTTAATTAGATGTTTAAATAAACTATTATTTATTAAGTTCGTAAAAACATTCTAATAATTATATTATATTTTGAATAACAGAATATTAAATAACGTTCAATAAGTAATGTTTATTATCTTGAACGTCTATTGAGCAGTGTTGTAAGAAGTTAAATTTGTTCAGTATTATTCGTACCTGTCCTGTTCATTTAGATCTTTGACTAGATTTATTTTTCCATTTATTGACATACTTGTTATATTTTTCTCTCGTGGTTTTATTATTTTTTTAATTTTCCCTCGAGTCAAAAACGAATATGTGGGGAAAAACCAAATATGTTAGAAGATATTAAATTAATATTTAGCAGTATTGCAACAAGTGCAAGTAAATGTATAGACGTTTTATTTAAAATGCGATTTTGTACTAAAATACTTGCATACATTATTATTCAATTTATTTTTATAAAACCATAATTTACAATGTTAAATAGTATTCATTTCATTTTTTTCAAATTCAAATCCCTGGTGGAAGTGTAAAGAAAAAAGAAGGTGTATTTAGCTTGCACTGTGTTCTAACGCACGGCATATCTTTATTTAGTTATATTTAAAATTGAATATGTGGTGTATTAAGCTTAACTGAAATTATCATTGAATAATAAAAACACTTAGATTGTTCCGAAAATATAGGTTTTAAGAAGATTAATAACTATAATTAATAACAACAAATAACAGCAAAATTGTTAAAAATATTAATATCGATAATTAATCAAGATTAATTCCTTTATTCGATCTCATTTACACTAAGCAAACTGACAAACTTGTTTATTTTGATAACAATATTAAAATAAACTTTGTCCAAATGAAAATGAGTTTTGAATTATAAGAAAGAGTTAAGTTTAGCTAAAAGAAAGTAGGTATGTTAGTTTTTATTTTGTTTGCTAAGCCTATATAAGTTTACAAATATGGTAGGATAAAAGTAAAACGCTACCATTTTAGGAATTTTCACGTTTAGAGTGTGTTGCGTGCATAATCTGTACAACACTGGTGTCTTGTATATGAATCACTCGAGGTCACTTAACATCTTGTCTTCGTACCTTCTTATTTCTTTTTTTATTATTTTTAATTGATTGTATAAATATGTACACATCGTATAAAACAGAGTGATTTGTAATCTTGTTTGATGTTAATAGGGAGTTAACCTTATTTGAAAACAAAATACGAAAAAAAAAAAATAATAAAAAAGGCATACTTACTTTCTCATAGATAAATTTCTCATTATGATTGTACCCATTCCCCTTATTACTTTATTTATCATTATCTTAGAAACTCTCCCCCCCCCCCCTTTAACTGTGACTTTAATTTTCCTTTTAAATAAATTTTAAATTTGATTGAAATTTCTAAAAAAGGTGACAATGTTGTGAAGGGTGGTTTGAAGGAGCAAAAATTCGAATAATCAAAATCAGTGTGGCGCATAGCTTCCTCGAGTCCAATGTAGTATACTTTAATGATTTTATAATTGTACACTCTATTGTTGTAAAATTCATTTTTACTTATGTCATCCTTAAGACAGAAATTAGAGATGTTTAATTTTCCCCCGTTTTTAAAATGTTTTAAAATTGTTTTGATTTTTTTTTTACAAGAATTAAAGTATCAATTTAGCAAAAGTTAAAGAGCTCAGACGGTTGAAATTAATCTTGGGCTATCTCCGGGGTATGTTTGACAAACTATCTAAATTTCATTAAAAACAGATGAGTATACTATTGAAGATATATAGGTGTAAATAAATGTATGTTTGTGCGCATGTTGGAAGAGAAACAAATGGGCGCAGAAGGAAAATTAAAACTTATATGGGACCTACAAATAGGTTATTTATGACCTACCATCCAAAATTCATAAAAATCGGACACATTTTTTACAAGATAGGGGAGAGCGGGGTTGGTTGGGACACTTTTTTTTGTAGAGGCCGTGAGAGCAACAGTTTTGCATGAACTTTTTCGCTTTTGTATGATTATCATGCATAGAGATCCTAACTAACATATTCCAGACTTATAGCGACTAAAAAAAACATTATCACCCTATTTTTTATGTTTTTTCCAAAACCTTCATTTTGTCCAATGTATCCTAATGGGTGGGATACATTGGACACAGGGGTGGGATACTTTGGACACACACCAAAACTCCTGATTTTGCAACTGAAATCATGAAAACAATTAATTTGAGTACTTAAATAGAAGGAATACTAAATAAGTAAGAAAGTAGGCAACCAAAAGAAGAAATAGTTACGATGTGTGTGTGTGATATCGGGATGAGTGGGACAGTTGGGGATGAATGCGGGACATACAGTCCAACTCATCCCTCGACGCCATTTTTAAAAAAAAAAAAAACAACATTGGAACACATTGTTCCATAGTAACTAACCAAAGTGATTTGTAATCATAAATAAATCCATTATAAATAAATAAATAAATAAGCCATTTATTGATCATACAAATACACATTGAGATATAAAAAAATTCATTATTAAAAGTAATAGGTACTATTTGTATTTGCATTCGAACAAATCAGCGGAACGCTGTGGCAACCATTACCAGGTAAAAATAGTAGAGCCTCCGAAGAATATTGTAGAGGGGCTGGATAGCTTCCAACGTGGGTCTCAAATTTTACATCAGCTTGTCTCCAAATCGAATTTATTTTTTTAAAAATTAATAGTAATCATCAACACGTGAGACCACTTCAGGGGTTGAATAACAATTGAAGGTCTACTGACTGGTCCTCCAGGGTTGCTAATCTCACCTTCTTTTCAACCAAAAACAACAGTGTCCAATTCATCCCACTGTCCCAACCAACCCCGCTCTCCCCTACGTTGGTTCACAAAAATTGAGCGACAGACCGACAGACAAGACCGACAGACCGACAGACAGACACGGAACCAAAAATGTTCCCTGATGTCTGAAACGGATTTCTGTCCTAGAATTTGTGAAATCGGAGACCTAAAAATGTTTCGTTCTTCGGAATGATCACATAGCTTCCGTTAACTTCGGTAAGCTCGGAAGCAAAACAGAATATTAAATTCAATTTAAATGCAAAGGAAAACAAGTGTAGAAAAAATAACGAGGTGAATTTCTCTCCCGGATCCTTTTATTTATACATTTATTTCCCCTCTTTTTTATCACAAAGTTAAATAAAAAGAGATAAAATCAAAGAAAGAGCTTTTTTTGTTAAAAACTTTAGGACTTTATTTCTAGAACCAGGGCACGAGTGCAAATACCTTGGCACTGAGTCAAATTCATTGGGAGCACATCAAGTTCCTACTCTACTTCACCAAAGCAACTAATTCCCCCCCCCCCCCCCCCCCTCTAGACTTCCTCAAATTCACTTCCAAAACAACTAAAATATATTTAAATCTAATCAATAACTTTCATCCCATAACCAAAGACAAACGAAATTTAAATTCAAAGGATATAAAAAAAATGGAGTAAATTTAACATTGCTTCAAGTTATTAATCAGATATAGACAGAATTAGAAGAAAGGCAGATAACATAGAAATTTGGAAATATTATAGATTAGAGAAAAAAAAATTGAAATTATAAAAGGCAGAAAATATAGATAAACAGAGATTGTACACAATTTGGAGATAAACAGATTGAAAAGAATAGATATAGACAGATTTGTAAAACGATACGAAGGAGATATCTTTATCTCTTTTCATCTTATCAATCTACTTATGTCACCCTTAGCCTTAAGGCCAGAAATTAGAGAAGTTTTAGAGTGTAAAATACGGAAATTCTTCTTTTCAATTTAACTTGTAGAGGTTTAGATCGAGACATACACGTTACTAACCTCGAATAGTGTTCTTGAGTTATAACCGTTTATTGTTTTACTTAAAAAAAAAAAGTTTTAGTTAGTCTTGATAAGATTGTCAAATCTTTATTCAGATTTGTTTTTTTCTTCTTTCTGGTTTTTGCAAACCTGACGAGGATTATTTTATTATTTTTATCATAATAAACACTTTTATTAATGTAAGTTTTCCAAGACTCCAGCGATAGACGCTCAACGATAGTCGCTCAACGACTTCTGAATTTACATGCTAAGAGTCGCTCACCTAAAAAAACAGTAACATGCAAACTTAGAATAGGAGTCCTCAGCGATAATCGCTGGGCGACTATCGTTTGAGCGTGTATCGCTAGAGTCGTGTCCAGGAAAATAAAGCTTTACTCGTCAGATTTGAGCTAGGTTCATAGCTCGTGGATCGCCGCGCATTTCGGGCTACATTGATAACGATATACATTAAACCAAAAAGTCTTCGTCACTAGGTGCATACTTCTAGTGCCACTGCATTCCGTTCAGAATATTAAGAATGTAAACAAAAACAAAGCTTGGAAGGTTTCATTCAGGTTTGAAGTGATACAGTGAGAAAATGCTTGGAAGATTGTTCGACATTAATTTTTCGTGCTGCAGTCATAAAAATCAGATAGCGAGCGACAGTGGCGATCCGCGAGCTGTGAACCTAGGTTTCATCTATGATAGAGTGTCTATGTAAATATTTTTAGATAGACGAAACGTATAATATTGCTGTACTTACATTCTGGAGAGCCTTGTCTTTCTCTTCAAGCTTGGTCATGACTTGCATGAGCTGTTCTTGTGTCTGATCGAGGTCGTTCTCAATGGTCTGGATCTTCTTCTGGAGGGACCTGGCCTCCTCCTCAGCCTTCTCGGCCCTCAGGTTGGCATCCTTGGCCTGCTGTTCGCAGGACAGAGCCCTGTCTAGGGCCTGGTCCTTCTCCAGCTTCATGGCCTGCATCTTCTTCTTAATGGCGTCCATAGTGATTGGTTTGTTTTTACTTTCTCCTTAACTGTAACATAACGGAAAAATATCCAACATGTTAGTTTTTGATGATTACTTATAATCTTAGAATAAATCTTAAAAATAAACAAAGTAACATTATGAAATTAATCATTATATGACGAAAGCTATACTTTTGGCGTCTATTAAAAACTCACGAAGCACTTTGAACACAATTGATACATTGGAGACATTGATGGATACATGA
Organism: Gerris lacustris; assembly: GCA_951217055.1. NCBI lineage: Eukaryota > Metazoa > Arthropoda > Insecta > Hemiptera > Gerridae > Gerris > Gerris lacustris. The sequence goes on along the minus strand of OX578283.1, from coordinate 3,555,797 downwards.
TACATAACACCAAACGTCTTTACGCTGTAATTGGTGTTCCTTCTGGCGCTCCTAATATATCAGTGAGACGCCGGAGCGCCTGTAGGAATATGAAATAATAATAGGGATTAACAAAATAACAACTCGACACACAAAGGCGGCAGAAGGTGAGTATCCGTCAGCAGACCCTAAAAATGCGATTTTCTGGATTTATTTAAATTATTTTGACCTCCTTCAACTTTGTTTTTACTAAGAAAACAAGTGCAAATATTCTACAGTATTCTCACAACTAGAATTAGTGCGTTGACAGCGCGGGAAAAACTAGCAAATGGGGTGACGAGACTGACGAGCCGATGAGAGCTCGAGATTTTCCCTGACAAAAGGTCGGGCCAACTAGGCAAAGATAAATGTCTCTAGTGGAGGGGAGAGGCCCTCTGGATATCTGTATAAGAAGGCTTCGTAGTGGCTTTATTTTTTCCCCCAGAGAGGTTCTCCCCCAGAAGGCCAATCTGTGTGTCACTCAATTTCCCGCGCTGTCAACGCACTAATTCTAGTTGTGAGAATACTGTAGCTTAGCAATTTCATAATTGCGATCGTTAGAATCGACATGCAAATTTGTGGTGCGCCTATTTTATTCTATCGAACATTTATCATTATTTTATTGTAGCTTTAGTTATCGCATCATAAAAGAAAAAAAGAAAATATGAAACAAATTGTGATATTTTTACATTACTTTACTAAAATTTTTTTTTTTTACTTTTAATATAGGTGACAAAAAATTAGTTTTACCTCTCAATCCGCCCCTGAGTGTGTTTACCCCCTAACTGTCCGAATTTCAAATATGAATTCCAACGAATTTCGACTTTGTTTACATAAATTATAAATTTAATGATCAACGAAAGAACAAAATCATTTATTCACGAAAGTAATAGTTAATCTTATAAATTAAAATTAAAAACTACAACAACTAGACATTGATTACTCTAGATAAAGTACATCATTTTCAAAACGTTGATTTTTCTTAACGCGCTAGTGGCATCAAAATGAATTAAAAATATGCACGCTCCAGTGCAGTGATTAATGCATCACTTAATTTATATTTGTATTTATTCATTGTAAGAGTAAGATGTATATTAAAGGGGGGGGGGGGATTACAAGTTAATTGTCTGTTACCTTGAATGCTGTTTTATTAGACTTGGAAGATTGTTGTACAAATCATTTGAACATTAACCGACACCGAAACGCCTTGTTTTAAACTTCAAAAGAAGAAAAACAACGGAACTTGAAATAAGTCGTCAAATATACAAAGATAACATACAAGTTTACAATTACTAATTACTGTTTTCATTATAATCAGGGCAATGGATTAGATCTGCAATGCTTTTATATTTTAAGTCGGTTAAGGTCGATAAACAATTATAACCTAATCAAAATATCGATAGCGTAGGTTTCTTAATCTTAAGGTTACGGCTAGATTTTTCCAAATCAAATTACGAAATCAGACGATACAATTGAACTGTGCAGTTAATGGGGAAATTGCAGTGGATTCAGACAACAGGAAGGTTTCCGAGTCAGGTACTTTACCGGAATGTTTAGTGTTTAGGTCAGGTCATTCTTGATTACGAATTCAGATATTGGACTGAAGTTGTTTATAACCTTTTCCTTTGTTTAAAAAGCAAAAAAGGTTATAAACAACTTGTAAAGGTGCGTTTAAAGACGGTTCAATATCATTATCATTGCTCCATGAGATGTAAACGTGGCTGAATCAATATGAAATTAAAACATGTTATCACCGTATTCAGTGTAAAGTTGAACTAGTTCAACTTTTCAAGCAATCTAATTGATCGGCTCTAGGGAAATATCAAATTTAATTGTGTAAACAACTCAGTATATTTAATTTTTCTCCAGTAGGGAGAAAAAGTTATGATTTTGCATTAGTTTAGAGGGACTAAAGTAAGTATTTTCTTCCCTGAACTCAAAAAAGTAGGGAGAAAAAGTAAAAGTAGGGCGAAAAAGTAATAATTGCCAACTTAATTATTTTATAAATATTAGAAAAGAATGGCTAATGTTGGCTAAAATCAGGTTGGCGACATTGCTTTTTCGACCTTGTTTATAACCTGCATCTAAATAAACTTCTATTTGAGTTTAATTCCTATTCTTATTTATTTTTAACATTGAATCTCTTATACCTGCTATTAAAAGTGCTAATAATTATTGTTATTTATTAAAGTAATAAATAAAAACTGTGCAATGGACACAAATGTGTATTTTCTCCCTACTGGAGATAAAATATTGTAAGTACCTCGGGAGTAAAGTGCTATAATTCCCCTCGCGATAATTATCTCCCTCGGCTGCGCCTCGGGAGCTAGTTAGCGTTATTCCCTCGGTTGCGCCTCGGAAATTAAAAACTCTATTGCCCTCGGCTTCACCTCGGGATTTAGGGGCCATGGTTCCTTCGGCTTCGCCTCAAGAACCAACTTTTTCGCTCAGGGAATAATGGCTTACTTTACTCCCTAGGTGCATAAATAACTATTGACGGTGTGGAAAGTTTCAGCTGCATAGGTTATGTTTTTGATTTTAGCTAGCTTTGTTCTTTTTTCCACTGGCGATTCAAATTTGATTGCTTCGTCTAAAAAGTCGTTTAAATCATATGGAACAATGAAATTGAACCGTCTAAACGCACCTTAAGTTTATAACCAAATTCTAAGGTTATAATGAAATACCAAGGTTATAAATAATTGCATACAATTATCTTTACTTTTGCTGTTTTTATTTTACACGCTTTTTAAGGTCCGTAGGTAAAAACAAGGAACCTTTACACATTCCTGCGCTTGTCTGTCTGCTTATCTGTCTATCTGTCTGCCTGTTGTCTGTCTGTGTGTCTGTTTATCTTTCTGTCTGTCTGTCTGTCTATTTTCCTTTCTTAGCATTTACTTAAGTAAATAAGAACGTAAGAAGTTTTAATTGGTAACTGTTAATTATTCCTTCATAAGAAGTGTGGGTAACATCTGGAAATGCTAGAACCATATGTGTGACCCCCTGCTGGGATGTCTACTAACACTCTAAATGCAATGAGCGTGTGTACGCTGTCCGCACACGCTCATAGTTCATAGTAAGAAAGTGACATAGCAATGTCATTTTCACTCTCACTACGCCATAATTTTATAAAATGTGTCAATAATGTCCAGACAGTCATTGTCTGCAAGTTGTCCCCATTATGTAGAAACTTTTTCCAATGGACATAATTGTTCCTCTTACCAATTAATGAGGAGGAAGGAGGACATCTTGAACATCAAACTAAATATTTTCTGAGAACTTCATCCAGAATTTAATCAATACACTTCCTACCAATCTTTATGTATTCGTAGCTGATGTAATGTAATTATAATATGTATCCTCTAATATTAATATTTCTTAGTAATCGAGAAAAATCAATCAGTTTTCATAGCAGAATACCCTTTATGTATTTTAATTCGATGTAGATTATTACTTATCTGGTGTCATTAGTTTAATAAAGAGATCAGAAATTTAACGTTTTCTTTTTCGCTTGAGTTAGTAAAACTAAATAATTTTAAGTGTGTTGTTTTCTATTTTGTTTTTTATTGCATTTATATTCTATTACTTTATTAACAAATATTAAGGTTATAAACAGCTACTAAAGGTTATAAACAAACTACTAAGGTTATAAACAACTGCTAAGGTTATAAACAAACTACTAAGGTTATAAACAACCAAGGATGTTAAATAAAGGGGATGGAGGGTTGTGGAAAAAAAGTGACCCCATGAAGATATGTAAAATAGAAGCTCCAATGGGACAAATTGCCTTCCTCTTGGTTATAGCTTACCAAGAATTTGTTTATAGTTTCAGGTTATAACCTCATAAAGAAGGTAATTTGTCCCAGTTCAAAGGTTGTGGAGCATGCGCAGTATGCTTTTTCTCTCCAATTTCTCTTACCTCCATGGTGTCACTTTTTTGCCTTAAACCCCTTCTTAGCATTCCATCCCCTTTATATAAGATCCTTGTAAACAACAGCAAAGGTTATAAACAAATACTAAGGTTATAACTAATTATGATGGTATTGATGGTCTAACTAATATTTAAATGCATTACAATTTATAATAAAAATTATGAAATCATTTTATAAATCGTAATGTTTTAATTTTAATATGGAGCGCGCGCATTACTATACACATAAAAATATTTTTGTTTGTGTCATTTGTTAAGTTTAGTTTCTTTTAGCACAAGTATATTTACACTTTAAAGGTTATCACATCATTTATATCAATAGAGAACTGTTGGCCATCCGCAGTGATCAGCTTTCATAGATACAACATATAAACATAAGTTAAGATAGCGTATTGCTAAGTCACCTCACACTTCTTAGGTTGGTGTACCTGGGTAAAAAAAAAAACCGATCGACATTGCTGCAGAACCGGTGGTGACCGCGGACCTCGTCATGTTCGATGAGTATTCCGACGTATCGCTCAGAACAACATGTACAAGCCTGAAGATGCCTCCAGCGTGGGAGGCGAAACGTCGGTATAACTTAATGATGACATTTATCCCGGAAGCCTATATACGCAATAAGATTGCTGTAGCCCTTCCATTTTGATTTAATTTTGTTATCCATATTTGTCCGATTTTTTTCGTTTAAAAAGCTCATATTTAATTTTCAATTATGATATTAGTAAAAAAAAAAGAACGAATCGTGGCTCTATATTTAGATATAAATAACACAACTTAACCGATTCTTGTTGGTGAAAATTGAAACTTTAAATTTAATCATAAGTTTATTTACGATTATAATATACATGTTAAGTGGATACAAACATAAGACAAGTATATGAGGCAAGTCTATGTACATATATAGACATAATGGCGACACAACGAGTGCAATCAGTGGCGAACACAACATCAAAAGGCAAGTCAAGGCTTCTACTCCCATCTAGGTCACTGTTTTCATTCGGACCGTTCCGTTCAGTGTCCTTTGAGTGAATCAGAGGCCCAAAAAGGAAATGTTAGTTCTTATGTACAGCGAGCGGCTCCAGGGGCGGAACCTTGGCGCACTTATATCTAATATCTATCTTTCTTCTCGCTGTATTAACCGATTATTAAAGATTCAGTGGCGAACCTTAATCTCTAAGTATGTAGTGTCTCACGTACGCACCGATAACAGTCATCATATATGTTCGTAGGCTCAAACTCTGACCATATACAAAAGAAAAGGGTCAGTGGCTCAAAGAATACAATTAAAAAAGTACACAAGAATAATTACCGACTAAAATGTATATACATCATTATTTAAGACATATTGCTGTTATGAAACCTTCCTAACAATACTTGGTTCTCTCCACGTGATCGCATAACGTTAAATGATTAAGTATTCACTTATAAACACACATACCACATCAATATATTTTTTATAACTAATGCATACTATTAACTAGCGAATTACAGTATAAAATCTGTCAAATAAACATTTTTATATTGATAGTCCTCTTTATGCATCATTCTATCCTCAGGGAATATTTTTCGTCTTTTTGCTTCATTATATCGGAAATTAAATTTTAATGAAAATAGTTAAATTAAATTTATTTAATTTTCAATTGAAAAAAGACAACTCAAGTCGTCTCTATTAGATAATGCGGGTTAAATTTATCAATTTTATTCTGTTTCATTGTTCACATAAATTTGGGTAAAAATCGAAGATTGGGAATAATCAGAAATATATTTATTATATAACTGTATGTAATAGTTATGTGAAGTCCAAATACCATTGACTTTTCACGATATCTCAGGAACGACACATCCTAATACCATGAAATTTTGTATATGTAGCCCTTAGGTTCCTCTTAGCCCTTAGCTTAGACTTTGTTAAGAAATATTTTTATAATTCGCCATATTTATCCAAAATGGCGACCATTTTGTATACAAGATACGTCATGACAATGACGATATCTCCAGAACCGCAGTTGCACTGAAGGGTAGATTCCTTTTTATAAAAGATGCATACTTAATTAAAAGGGTTACCTAATCCGCCATTTTAATACAAGATGTTGGCTGACTTTTAGAAGAGATCGAGAGTTTTCATGTTTCTTGGCGCTAATTTATAAATATATTAAATTTAAAAAAAAAATGCAAGCACGGGAAACCGTGAGCTAGTTAAATTAACAAAAAAACTACTCATTATCACGTTTCATTCTTTGAATTATATTTAGTCTGAATTAAATGACTCGAAAACCTTTGAGTTCCAACAAATTAAAGTTTTAATTATATAAACTGGGTAACATTATAGATTATGTCGACGATTCATTTAGCAAAACAAACAGGCTGATTTTCTAAACAGGTAAAATGTAAAACGAAACTTTATACAAAGGCTAAATACACGTCCTTGACTGATAAACAACTCATCAAAACATGACAGAGACACAGTCATATACTGTCAACAGATGACAGCTGTCATTGAACTAACTCTCGTGGCATTGAACTTTCCAACACTGACTCTATCTGCTTCCTTTGACTCGATTCAAATCTGCCTCATCGACATTTTTAACTAAAATAATAACTACTTCCGCTTTCTGTCTTCGAGAGAAAATAGAGCACTGATTACTACTTTTATGTTACGGCAGCTCTGCAATAAAAAAAATTTCACTAAAGTCTCGTCCAGATTGGCAAACCTGATCCGAGCAACGAGCATTGGACTCTGCGCATGTCCAGTCTGAGGTGAGCCTGCGCACCTTACACGGGGCATGCGCAGAGGACAATGCTCTGCTCGATGCTCGGTTCGTGTTCACCAATATGGCGTTAGATGGTTCAGTTTCATTGCTCCATATCATTGAAACACGACTGATTAAATGTAAATTGAATTGCATTTTTTTTGGCGAATTTCCATTGTATTGTTTTCAATGTACTGTAATATAATCGAAAATTTCGGCTTGAATAGAAAGTAAACATCGCTGTTATTTAGACATTTTTTGTTTTAAAACATTTAAAAATTTGGAAAAACAAAGTTTTTTTGAATTTATTACATTCGATATTACTGAATTAAAATGTCTAATGACATGTGAGAAAATTTTGTTCGAATTTGTCCGATTTTTTATATATTATGTACAGAAAATTTAGAATTATTTTTCTGGGTTTTTCTTAAGAAGTTTGTGAAGAATAATGATAAGCTTAAACAGCTGATGCAACGATATATTTAACAGCTGACTCTAGACATTCCTTGAGGATTTAAAGTAATCCGAGTTAATAAATTACATTAACAAAGCGGAATATTGAAACGATAAAAGAAAACCAAGAACTAACAAGAGTCTAGCGAACTTAGCATCGGGATAGAAAGAGAGATCAAGGGCGAACCAGTGGCGAGGTCTCTCCTTGTCTGTCTCTATCCGAGCCTCTGTGCATTGTCCTCACACAGACTCTGTCCGTAGGCGAAATTGGTGCAGGTAATAATAGGTAGGCAGGGGCCAACTGCGCCGTGTCGCCATCTGACATTTAAAAAATATATCTGCCTTCTCTTATACCTTGGCACCTTTTGAATAAACTTTTTATATATCTCCATGTCTCTATTAATACTAATGAGATAAGAATTATTAACTTGTACTATCGATAAATAATCATAAAGAATTTAAATTTAGTCTTGAAAAAAATGAAAAAAGGGACAGAAATGGCAGAGATATTTTTTAAATCATGTACATACATTTTAATTGAAAGCGAATTTCCAACAAAGAGACAGCAGGATCGGTTCCCAGAAAGTTGACTATAATAAAATAAAATGGTAGTGCGTGAAGTCTCACGTAAGAAGGGTTTCGTTAGTATCGTAAATATGAAATTCGTATAAGGGGGAATTTAGATGTTTTTTGACAAAGTGGCATGGGGAATTAAAAACTTTCCACAAGTGTTATATATTTTTGTAATCTACTCATCAATAACTTTCATTTGATACCCCACTCAAAATTAAAAAAAAAAAATCGTGTGACATGAGTTATCGGCCATTTTGGATTTGAACAGCTGAAAATTTTGAGTTCTCTATATTTTTCCTATGTGCACGTCAAAACAATCTTTAATACTGGAAAGTTTCATGTTTTTATCACTTTTGATGCAAAAGTTATTGGAACCGTACAGAGTGACAGACAGACACAGGAACGAAACTATAAGGGTTTCTTTTTTTGGTTTAACCAACGAAACCCTAAAAAGGATGAAATCGAAGTCAGTATTGCTGTAGTATTGAATTATTATGACTGAAATCAGTGTTATGTATTGTTATTAAATAAAGAGATAAAAAATGCATCCCCGCCTTAAATCGAACCATGGATCTTCATGTTTACGTTGTATATAGCTGTATAACCAATAAGCTACAGCTCCACTCAAGTCGTTATAATAATGATTTGATAAATAAATTGATGTAATACAGGGTATATTGGAAAAGTTTTTTCCTGCTATATTTCCAGAAGTATGCAATTAATTAGAAAATGATCCAAATAAAAATTATTGAAACGAGCGTGAGCGAGCTTCTTACATTCAACAAACTATGCATCTTGTCTGTCTGTCTGTCTGTCTGTCTGTCAGTAACGTTTACGCGTCTGACGATAACTTGAGTAAAAGTTGACCGATTTAGTTGAAATTTGGTATACATGTTCCTCTTACTAATACTCAGGCTAAGTTCGTTGGACAGCCTGATCCGTCCTAGAGTTCGCGCGCAACGCTCGCGTAAACGAGAGGTTCAAAAATAAAATTGGAATTTCAGGACGGGAAAAGATTCTATCATCATCTGTTTGATTAGACGAACATTTTTTACAAATAACATTTTTTATTAAAACCAACAGCGACACCGCTATGAATTAATACAGATCGCTAAAACTATTAACGCGGACCTAAACGTTTAGAATAGAGAAAATAACCTTTTTACCGATATCGTACGTTCTAACGTAACGATTTTAATAAAACTTCATATACACCATCTAATGCACAATTGAAACATGCATGCAAAATTTCAATTTGATACATGCAGTTGTTTTTTTGTAGCAAAGAAATACATTTTATAATAATTGAAAAGGAGATGTTTGGTTAGAGGAATAGTAAGAATGTGGGGTGGTTCCCTTACTAATAGCCGCTGAACTACTATCATACCTTATATCTATCAACTCATCACGATTCATGATTATCTATTTTTTCAATATTCAATACATATTTATTACTTATTACTATACGCTCGCTTCAATGATAGAGCCACGCGATGCCTAGTTTATAAATTATATGTATTTAGATGATAAAAACTACGGGAAATTACCCTGAAAAGACCTGTGAAGGGCATCCTTAAAATCCCAAATAAGAACTACTATTTTGAATGCCAGAATTGTTTACCAAAGGTCAAAAATCCTAAATTAATCATCCAAAAGATCCCATGTTATGGGCTTCTATGGTTGGAATATTATTGAAATTAGTGTTACCCAAGGAGGAAAGAGGGAGGGGATTGATTCTGTTCAGAATTCACTCTTAATATGTTTACAGGCACACTGAAAATGATAATATTATATGTCAAAATGCGTTTGTAAATGTTAATAAAAAAAATTGTGGTGACAATATTGTTGAGTCACTTTCTACCAAACTTTACATCTTATGTTATAATTGTAATTGTAGTTTAAATAATTTATTATCACTGTTATTTAAAACATGTGTTATAATTGGTGTTTAAATCATATGTTTTATTATAGACTCCAACTAATAAAAAAAAAAAAACGAAATACAAAATGAAGAAAGTGATTCATTTCTATGAATAAGGGAGAATTCTTGAACAAATCAGGGGGATTTTTACAAAGACCTACATTTCTCTGAGAGTTTTACATAAATAATCAGGCAGTATTTATGCTGTTTAGCGAACGCATAAATTATCGTATATAGATATCTTCATTTTTAGCTATATATATATATATATATATATATATATATATATATATATATATATATATATATATATATATATATATATATATATATAATGGATAATGTTTGTCCAAATAAGGCACCGACAGGCGAACGTATTATCTGTATTTTATTAGTCAAGCATCTCTATATCTAGTCAATGCAATATAAACAATATTAAAAAAAATAATGCCTAGTGTAGTGATAGATGTTTTAAATTAGATAATATAAGTATGTTTTTAACAAGTCAAGGATTTCATGACCATCATTGGCAATTTTAATAAGTGGAAATAACAAATGACTTTAACACAACCAAATTTAGATATGAATCTTATCTCATAGACAGACCTCAATTATACACCTGACGCTGTTAAATTGTACATAAACATTAATAATATACATACATACATACAAATGTCGGGTTCGATTCCCTGCCGAGGGGAAACTATTTGTAAATTCAGATAGAATGATCAATAATAATTAAATTTAATCAAGAAAACCAAATTATCATCTAATTGATGAAAATTAATATTAATTGATATAATCAACAAATTGAAAGCACTGGAGAAATGGAATTATTTACTAGTACAGAAGAAAATTTTGTACGAGCTGTACAGGACAATTTTTTAACTTTCTCATATAAAGAGGAAGTATTGTGATGTCGGGAAAAATTATATTTTAAGATTTTTATGGATTTACACGTTTTGAGGTCCCCTGAGTCCAAAAAAGATGTTTTTAAAAAATGCCTCTCTGTCGTCTGTCAGTGCAGAGTGCAGGTGCCTGGAGCCTAAACAAATTGACTAAAAAAATAATAAATATCCCGTGGCGAAATTGAGAAATGAACCCTTTTTAGCTCCTAATTTGAGTGCACTAACTCCTAAAAACTCAGCGAAAAAAACGTGAAAAAAATTATTTCTCGAAAACGGTCCCGACCATTTTGATTAAAAAATTCTAAAATGTAGCCCATTTAAATACGAATCTAACGATATAAGCTGATTTCCTTGAAAAAATCTAGTTCCTGAGAAAATATCTTTAAACGCGGACGGAGAGAGGCCGGGTTCGATTCTCCGCCGAGGAGAAGTTATTTTTATGATACATTTTGATGAAATGTTCAATAATAATTAAATGTAACTACGAAAACTAATGAATGAAAAACACTGGGCTAAGTAATTATGAACTCTTATATGAGAAATTGAGAAAGGTTAGTCTGAGTCGTTTCGGACCGATTTTTTGTATAAGTAGTATAAAGATGCAAATATTACTGACCAGCTGACTCATCGTAATTTATTTATAACCGCTTGAGCAACCATTTTGAAATCTTGTAATTAGTTAGCCCTTATTGTGAACGCGCATAAGAAAGTTATTTTATCTACGATTGATACGAAATATAAACATTGTATCTCTGTTTAGATGCGTAGAATGTGATTCTTTACGGACTTGTATTTATTGCGCATGCGCGTCTCATAGTTCTGAAGAATTCCTCTTCTTTACCACCCTAGGGCGGTAAAGAAGAGGAATTCTTCAGCTTTACGCACGATTAGCGAGTTTGTTTACATTTAACAAAACTAATTTTATGTTCTTTTTTTAAAGTAACTGTTTATATCGAGTTTTTAGTGAAAAACAATGAGTGAATCAAGTGACTTTGACGAAAATGTGGAGAATAATAATCCTCCAGATATAATTAATTCGGCAAAAAATACAATTCAAGAATTAATGCCATCTTTATCAAGAGAGAGATACGAACTTACATACAGCAAGTTTATTTTTTTCTGTATTTATTATTTAAATCTAACAATAGTAGATAAAGCAAGGTACGCAACTCGTGCGAAAACGGCATTTTGCATTGCTCGTGTGGTTTTACTACCCTCGCTGTCGCTCGGGTGCAAACTCCACACTCGCATGCAAAATGCTACTTTCCGCACTCGACGCGTAATGTACTATTACAATCAAAACTTATTGAGTGTATCTTACTTACTTATCTTATGAGTTACTTGAAGCTTATACGTACACGACTGTGTGAGTAAGGGTTGAGCTATAATTTTTGTTGGCAGAACTGCCAAAAATTCCTGATTATTTTTAAAAGCCCAAGGTTGGTATTGAAAACTCCACCCCTGTGGCATGGATATGTTCGAATACCCAGCATGTTAACTAGATCTGTGTCAGTAATCCGACTGGTACTCAAAATAGAACTAATCATAAGTAAGCATAAAACTAATCTCATTAATATTTTTACTTTTTCAAATACATAGTGTTAATAAAGAGAAAGTATTGTGATGGCATAAATTTTAAATATTAAGAATTTGATAGATTTACTTAGTTTAAGGTCCCTTAATCCATATCTTAAAAACTACTTGTCCGATTACAATAAAATTTGGACGGTAGTTCATATTTTATTGTCGGCCCATTGTCGGCCACATATTAATTTCAACATTCTGCGCCTTTAATTTTTTATCCCTCATGTAAAAACACATTTCTTTTGATTTGCACTACTATCTTTATCACTATTCATCCGGTTTATTTTTAAAAACTGATGGTTTGTCGAAAAAATCCCATATTGAACATTTTCTCATATTGAATTCAACCTTTTCTTTTGATATTATTGACATTTTAAAATTTGTTTGGATTTATTAAGTGCATCCTAGCTTGAGGTATCGTCTAGAGTGACATATATATATGCATACATACATCCATACATGCATACATGCATAAAAAAGTTTTAAATTTCAGGAATCGATCCAGAATGGTCTAAAACGGATTTCCATGGAGAAAATTTTACATAAATTTTGAAGTCAATTACATACATTTTGAAGCCATTGCATTGCTTAATTTTCTTAGAAAATTCGCTAAAATCCAAACAATTTTGACAGATTAAACAAAACGGGGAAAATAATTAAACAAATTACATAATAATAGCTTGTAAAATCATAAAATCAATAAAGTACATGATAGGATGAGAGGAAGCTATGTGCCACACCAATGGGGCAGTCTATTTTTAAAAATATCACTACTAATAATACTTAAATATATGCATGCTATATTTTGGCAATTGCTTATTGCTATCCTTGCTATGGTCCAACAAAATTAATAAAATTATAATTACTATTTACAAAGGGAGACAGACAGAGAAAATTTGATTTAAATTAAAATTTAAACGTTCCGTAGTATGAATACTACCAAAAACTTATAAAAAAAATTGTAAATATTTATATCTAAAAATCAAGACTAAATTTTCCAACCTCACCGCCATTTTATTAATTCGTCATTATAAAATAACTTATAAAATTAGAATTCATAAAATCCAAATGTGGTGAATGTCCAAAGTTAAATTGTGAATTACAATCAATTTGTGGAATTATTACTGAATTAAAGAGGTGATAAAATTAATTTGAAGAATTACTACGAACTGGTTGGGACAGTCTGAGAGTGATTAATGTGTTCTGGAGTGTGTTTATACGAGACCCCCTGCAGAGTTGAGATTCACAACCATTCCTACCAAATAAGGAAAGCTTTAGCTTTAGCATCCGATTCATTACGAGACCTGATTTTCAAGATTCGAGGCGCCAACATTTTGTCTTAAACTGCAAGGCCGTGCGATATTATTAAGCAATAATATGACAAGTCAAAAAGAAATGAAGAAAAAATAAATTAAATATATAATAATACATTAAAAAAATAGTCTGGCAATTAATGTGGCACATAGCTTCCTCGAGTCCTATAATAATGTTATGTTTCTACGACCAATTATTATTGTCTTGAACTTATGTTTCAATATAATATTTAAGATATTAATAAAAGTAAAAAAATACGTGTGGTGTCGCGGGACACCCGGTAGCAACCAAGTTCCTTACATTTTTCATTAAATATAAATTATAAAATCACACTGCTAAGTACTTATACATTGCTAACTACTTATACATGGCGGAGTTAGAAAAGAGACAAAATTAAAAGTAACGAACTGTTTGTACCTAGCAGAGTTAAGGCAAAATTAAAAGAAAATCATTATTTGTATCATTAAAGCAAGCGTCTTACTATAAATATATATTAAATATAAGAAAAAAGTTGATCATGATGAGTTTATAGTGAAAGAGTATGTTTGTTAAAGGAGTTTGGATTGAAATAGGACTGTTTTCGACCTACCCGGCCAATTAATTTAAAATATTATAAAATATATCTCTTCCCTACTCTACAGCTTCTGCTTGTATCAGGGTGAAATTTTACATGATTATATTTTATTTATTTACAAAACAAAGTGACATTTTTGACATATATAACAAAAATAATCAAAACATGTCAAGTAACAGGCTTCCTTAATAACACTTTTTCCCGTCTTTTGAAGCTTACGTTTACGCGAGCGTTGCACGTGAACGCTTGGGCGGATAACGTTTTCCGACGAACTTAGCCTGGGCATTGGTAAAATGAACATGTGTACCAAATTTCATCTAACTCAGTAATCTTTTACTCAAGTTATCGTCATCTGTAGATTTCGTGACAGTGATTTTGTGACGGTGATTTTGGTAGTTTTTTTCGGATTCACTCCCGGGCTCCAGAACGTGCCATAAGGAACTTCGTTCCAAAAACGATTTCTTTATAAGTGACAATTCAAGCCTCCTTTTTAGGGTTTCGTTGGTAAACCCAAAAATAGAAACCCTTATAGTTTCGTTCATGTGTCTGTCTGTCTGTCTGTCACTCTGTACGGTCCCAATAACAATAACGTTTGAATAAAAAGAGATAAAAATTATGAAACTTTCCAGTATATTAAAAATCGTTTTGACGCGCATACAGGAAAAATGTAGCGAACTCAAAGATATCAGCTGATCAAATCCAAAATGACGGATAACTCACGTCACATGAAAAAAATATTTTTTTAAAATTTTGAGTGGGGTATCAAATCAAAGGTATTGAAGATTAGATTACAAATATATATAACACTTGTGGGTAGTGTTTAATTTTCCACGCCATTTTGTCATAAAACATCCAAATTTGGCATGTTCCTCCCTATACTGATTTTATGTTCACGATACCAACGAAACCCTTTGTAGCCGTAATTTCTATGCGAAATACGTCTACATTGTTTTGTTTTAATTTTTGTATTTTTCTCGCTCTCTCTCTTTCTCATTTCCTCTCTGTCTATCTCTTTCCCCTATCTCACTCTATTTTTATCTATCTATACCTATTATATCTATCTAATATTTACCTGTTTTTATAGAGTGGACGCATTCTATAAAAACATCTATCTTGTTTTCTCTTAGACCGAGACGTCAGTCTAAGAGTGTTTATCTTAAGATTTTATTTTGTTTAGCACTACTATTTCGCAGTTTTATTCTATATCTGTTTTGCTTTTAATCCGGGCAAAGTACAAAACCTAATTTCCTAAGGCATATTGTGTCTTATCTGTAGGGGAAGAGGGGTAGGGCAAGCGCTCAACGGGAGAGGACGGGAGTCGTGTGAGAGTAACGAGCCGAGTGTGAGTGAGGGTCCGGTAGCCGCTGCCTTGTGGCTTGTGACCTGTCTCATCTAAGATATTTTAATGTGCGGCAGCACACTGGTGATTTGAGCGTCCACGACGACTAATCTTGACTTCGCCGATTTCGTCATTTGGTGAGAATCTCTAGTGCTCAGATCCAAACGACGGATATCCTGACTGACGATACTACTTGTCGTCAACATCTCGATTTTCCACGGCTCATCCAGAATATACTCCTGACGATCAACGAAAAACTCTCCCGACGATTAACAGAATACATTTTTTGTTATTTTTTTTAATGGAATATTCCTTAGCTAAGGTACCTTTTTGATTTATTTTTTTATATAAGTTGTACTTAGACCCTTTTTTTTGTCTTTGATAGCATAACTACTAATTACTTTTACTTTCTTTTTTTTAACGGGGAATAAATTTTGTTTGATTTTAATTTGATTTTGTATTATATTATAAGAGATCTAAGAGAACTTTTGCTTGAACATCATTTCTGTCACCATCATTTTTTTCGTTATTTTTCTTGATTCAAGTAATTTCCTTCTAGTAAAAGTTCTCTCAGATCCCTTGGATTCACCCAATTCTTTTATTATTATAATTTTTAATTTTATAAAAAATAACGTGGCGCCCTCTATTTAATTTTTTTTTTTGAGCAGACCATTTTTATTTTTTTGGCCCACGCCCGTCTCCACTGAGCTAGAACGGGGGGCTATTATCAATCCGGCTAGGGTAGCCCCTTGTTTCCCGAAATGGGAATGTTACATTGTCGCCCTGAACGTGTGGCTTGATTTTTTGTATAAAAATAAAGTATTTAGTTTACCATTTAAATTTGTTTTTATTATAATTTTAGAGAGATTTCTTTTAATGAAAGAAAGGGTGAACTTATGTTTTAAATTTATAATTACTATTCATTTCTCTGAGAGATTTATTACTACCTTATTATTCTTGTGCAGATGATCTTTTTTATTTTAAGAAAAAGTGTAGTATATACCAACAGATTAGATCTTAATTGTAATATAATTAATTTGAAAAGATTAAGTAAAGTTATACTGTAAGGTTTTGCAATACTGATTTAATTTTTTTTCTATGAATATTGATTCAATTGAGTAGCTTATTTTTTTTTGTTTTATTATTTAATGCTTATGGTTTAAAGTAAATTATAAATTAGATATTTTTTTGTTTTTATAATATTATGAAAAGAAATAACTTTAATTTGGCGGAAGCTTGTGTTTAAATTTTATGTTAAATTTATTTTGTGATTCTTCCGTCGGTAATTGATTTAAATATCTGAGAGTAACCAAGTATTTTTTTTCTTACCTGAGGAAATTTAATTATAATTTCTTCTGATTTGGTTTATTTTTTTTTTACACTTTATTCAAAATAATTAATCATTCCTATTAAAGTTTATATGTTTATTTTCGTTTTAAAATTTATTTAGAAGTAAAATCTATTACGAATTATAACAATTGTTAATAATCTCTATATTGTTTGAATCTAGATTTAATTCACGATTAATTATTATTTCGTAGTTATTGTTAACTTTTATTAATTACTTATTATATTTAATAATTATTAGGAGTTTTATTATTAATTATTAATCGATTATTAATTTTTTTTTTGTACCTATATTTCTTATTTTATTTTATGCAAACATATACCTAATACAATTCTTGCGATTATGATTTTAGATTTTATTTACCGATTTTTGTAAACAAACAATCGTTATGATTGTTTAAGGTAAATATTTTTTTTCTTTTGTACAATTATTATAGGACATCTATTAGGATTGTGATGTGTCAAAGGAACTAGTTTTTGTACTTTTGAAAATTTAATTTTTTAATTTTTTACGCCGAAATAATCGGTAGGTTAATTTAAGATTTTGCACTTTGTTTTCTTTTTTATATTTGATTAATATTGTCCCTATTTTTATCTCTGATTAACATCTATTTTGAACGTAATACTATCTTTATTCTTATCTCTATATTTATATATTAAATACTCTATACTATAATATTTAATATTTTATTCCTTATATTCTATGGAACATTATTTTTATTGTGAGGAATATTTTGGATTTCTCTTTTCGTCTGAGAGCATTCTTAATGAAGAAATTTACTTTTGATCTTGGACACCTGTGGAATTACTGCTGACCTCTGAACTGCTTATGTCAATTTCCAGTTTAATTGAATTAATTATACTTCCTAATTATTTCAACCTACCTTATCTCATTTATATATTTTTTTTATGATTTGTTTTTCTTTTCATCGATATTTACTTCGCCTTTATTATCTACAAATAATAATACAACGAATCACGAAACCATTACCTATTAAATTGAATAATATAATTTAAAAAAAAATAAATAAATAAGATCTTCCTTCTCTCCCTTTACTATTTTGGTTGTTTATTTTTTTTTACTGTAAACATATAGATACTTTTCTTTGAATCTTTTTTTTCTTATTGTTTTGGTCTACTCCGGTTATTTTTATTTCTGTCTTGGAGCCATGGATCCAGAAAGACTGACGAAAGAACAACTTGAATGGGAGTTAAGGCTACGCGGCATCACAGATCTGACTTTAGTCAGTGAGATGCGTAAAACCTTAAGGCGTTTTAATAATTTACCACAAGGTGGAATGTTGTCTTCGCCATCTAAAAAGATGAATTTTGTCTTTGCAACTGAAATAGAATATTGCAAGAAGGCCTTTTTGGAGTTGGAAAAAATAGTAGAAGGTTTCACAGGAAGACGTGGTGACTCCACTTGGCGGAAGGTAGAGACCGTTTCCCTTCACCTGTTAAATCGTTTGCGGCACATAACTGCCTCCAGTGATGAAGAGGATTCAGAACAATCCTGCTTGACTCGCGAAATATTAGAGCTCACTGATGAGATGAGTAGTAAATGTCAACCTTTAACCAAAGGAGCTACGAGTCAAACAGTGGCCGTTGATGAAGAAGTTTCTGTACAGGAACAGGGGACTCCGGTGACATCCAACCCTGTTCAGGCTCCGACTCCGTTATTAATGGCTCAACCGGTCACTCCTCAAGGCCAGTCGAACCAAATCTTAGATCAACGTGTTAACATACCAGACTTACAACGTGTACTGAAGCCGTCTATACCTGTAGCCAAATGGGGAATAAAATTTTCTGGTGACACCACTAATTCCAGTTTAGCTAATTTTATAGAGCGGATCAACGAACTGAAGCTTTCAAGAGGGGTCACAGACATCGACTTGTGGAATTCGGCAGTGGAGCTGTTTGATGGTCCTGCCCTGAATTGGTTTAGAGCTTATCGAGATGGTATTGGCTCCTGGACTCAACTAGTAGTAAGACTGAAGGCGGCGTTTCAACCAGCCGACTACGACGACGTTTTATGGGACGAGATTCGTGAACGGTCTCAAGGACCGGAAGAGCCTATTACTATATATATTGCTACGATGATAAACCTGTTTCGTCGACTTAATAGAACTGTCGAAGAGTCAGCAAGAGTAAAAATTTTGCTAAAGAACATTCGTCCATTTTATCAGGAAAAATTGGCTCTTCATGTAAGTCAGATAAATTCGGTAGAACAACTGTCTGTGTTTTGTCAGCTTCTCGAAGAATGTCGTCAAAGAATAGAACAGTACCATCCACCTTCCGATAGTAAGCGGAACCGAGTAGAGCCTGACTTGGCGTATCAGAACAAGCAAACAGTTGGACATAATCTACGTTCTAAACCTGTGAGGGTTCATGAAATGTCAACGGCAGGTACTTCGAACGGTGCTAATTCTAAAAACATTTCTTGCTGGAAATGTGGTGCGAACCATTATTACAGTAAGTGTCCTGTTCGTGAAAAGAAGTGTTTTGGTTGTGGAGCTCCAGGCGTTATCAAGCCCAATTGTGCAAAATGCTCTCAGTCAAATCAGGGAAACTCGTCGGCCCGGAAGTAGCTGGTCGACTTCAGGGCAAACTACTAGACCAATTTACAACTCAAGATGAATTCAACAGTGGGTTGCAGGTAGTTGCGGACTTCTGTAGACAGACTCCAGAAGCTTCGTATATTATTAGTCATAATAATAACGACCCTCGATATTTTGTCGATGTGACTATTAATGGTTTGCCCTGCAGATGTCTTATGGATTCTGGAGCGTCCAGAAGTATCATCGGAGAGATCTTTGGAATTCTTTGCGAGAAAAAGGAGGTAGGCTGTAGCCAGTACAAATTAATCATGTTGTTGCTGCTGATGGAAGCAAGGTGTATGTGCTTGGACATTGGTAGGTGGCACGCGAAGGACTTGCAGGAGCTTCCTCAGGTTGATTATTTTTTACGTTCGACGGATTCTTTTCTCTTCTTCATTAGGAGGAGAACGTCTGAATGTAGCCGTAATTTCTATGCGAAATACGTCTACATTGTTTTGTTTTAATTTTTGTATTTTTCTCGCTCTCTCTCTTTCTCATTTCCTCTCTGTCTATCTCTTTCCCCTATCTCACTCTATTTTTATCTATCTATACCTATTATATCTATCTAATATTTACCTGTTTTTATAGAGTGGACGCATTCTATAAAAACATCTATCTTGTTTTCTCTTAGACCGAGACGTCAGTCTAAGAGTGTTTATCTTAAGATTTTATTTTGTTTAGCACTACTATTTCGCAGTTTTATTCTATATCTGTTTTGCTTTTAATCCGGGCAAAGTACAAAACCTAATTTCCTAAGGCATATTGTGTCTTATCTGTAGGGGAAGAGGGGTAGGGCAAGCGCTCAACGGGAGAGGACGGGAGTCGTGTGAGAGTAACGAGCCGAGTGTGAGTGAGGGTCCGGTAGCCGCTGCCTTGTGGCTTGTGACCTGTCTCATCTAAGATATTTTAATGTGCGGCAGCACACTGGTGATTTGAGCGTCCACGACGACTAATCTTGACTTCGCCGATTTCGTCATTTGGTGAGAATCTCTAGTGCTCAGATCCAAACGACGGATATCCTGACTGACGATACTACTTGTCGTCAACATCTCGATTTTCCACGGCTCATCCAGAATATACTCCTGACGATCAACGAAAAACTCTCCCGACGATTAACAGAATACATTTTTTGTTATTTTTTTTAATGGAATATTCCTTAGCTAAGGTACCTTTTTGATTTATTTTTTTATATAAGTTGTACTTAGACCCTTTTTTTTGTCTTTGATAGCATAACTACTAATTACTTTTACTTTCTTTTTTTTAACGGGGAATAAATTTTGTTTGATTTTAATTTGATTTTGTATTATATTATAAGAGATCTAAGAGAACTTTTGCTTGAACATCATTTCTGTCACCATCATTTTTTTCGTTATTTTTCTTGATTCAAGTAATTTCCTTCTAGTAAAAGTTCTCTCAGATCCCTTGGATTCACCCAATTCTTTTATTATTATAATTTTTAATTTTATAAAAAATAACGTGGCGCCCTCTATTTAATTTTTTTTTTTGAGCAGACCATTTTTATTTTTTTGGCCCACGCCCGTCTCCACTGAGCTAGAACGGGGGGCTATTATCAATCCGGCTAGGGTAGCCCCTTGTTTCCCGAAATGGGAATGTTACACCTTTTTACGTGAGGCTTCGCATATAACCAATTTTTTATATTTTTTCTTCTTTGAATTTTGGCCAAAGTTCTAAAGGCTTAAATAAAAACTCAGGTCCGTTCCACCAAAGTTTGGAGTTCATTAAGGTAGATATATTAAGTATTGGCTTAGTAGCTAAGTCAGCCGGATTTTGCTCCGTGGGCGTAAAACGAAAAATATAATTATTAGATTTAGATTTTATTTCTTTTATATTAGTCTATTTCTAATAAAAGTAGGTTGGACTTTTTCTGACTTTATCCAATATAAAGTGCATTCAGAATCAGTCCATACATAAGTATGCTCAATGTATAAGTTCATGTGCTGTAAAACAAAATTCAACGTTCGCACTTCTCTTCTATAGTTACACCTAATAATTCCATTGTAGGTATGCTTATTTTCTTTTTACCTAAAGGAGCTATTCTATTTCTAGCACACACTAAGTTACATCGTCGTTATACCTGTAGAAGTTTTAGATAGGATGTAAACACAACAAAACAAGCCTATGTTTCCGCTGAAGCATCGCAAAATCAATGGATTTCATAAGTTGTCTACTTCCTCTATTACGAAGTTAATGAAACAAAAAGTAGCAATAGAAAATATCGTAACAGTGTATTGTTTTACAGGTATAATATACCTGATCTGGACTATTAGCTTGCCACTAAGCAGGTATTAATAATTAAGTTAATGCTTGCAATATAAAGCCGTAGATTAGAAAGTACAGCACGTATTAGAACAGATAAAGATTTTAGACAACAGCTTCGTATCACACAAACAAGAGTGGCAGAAGAGAAAGTCTATTATATTTAACACTTGTGTCACAATTATCTGGATAATTCAATCACATTATGAAATTTTTTAGAAGGATATACTTTCCTTCACAACAGAGAACAGGTAATGTGATGACACACAAATTCAAATTGATGAATTTACAGTTCTAATGTGCCCTCTCCACTCCTCGAGTCCAAAAGCGTGATTTTTAAACAAATTTCTGGCTGTAGTCTAGTGCATAGACTATAGACTATAGAGTCCATAGTCTAGTAGGGTGGGCAAATGTCGGGTGAGCAAATAGTACGGGTGGACATTGTCGCTCCTAGCACCGCATGGACCCGGACAACGACTTTTTTACGACCCTAATTCAAACATCATTGCATGGCTTTCACCCAATAGTTTGTTAAGTTATAGATATGAAGTTTAAAGTAGAATAATCTAGTTTTCAGACCCCTCAAACCCCATATCTCTAGCTACTACAGAAGCTGAGCTAAAGGTTTTCAAAGAAGTGCGGTTTTTTTTGCCTACCCTGATGTATTATGATATCATATAGTTAATAGAAACTGTATAAAGAACAAAAATAATGTTCTTTGGTTCGTGAAAGTGACTGAATGAGAAAATAATGTTTTTATGTTCGTGAAAGTGATTACATAAAAAAATAATGTTATATTACCATTATGTACTCAAGGAAATTCACTTCACTTGTTTCCTTATGAGTAGATATGATTTATTTCCAAATGAAATGTATCATTTGTTATCAGGTGTCTCATAGAAGGATATCTTGGCCAATAAGAGACCTGCATTTCCTGTAGGTAATAATATTTCTTTTAAGGATAAATTGTTTCTTCTTTTTTTTAATGTTTAATTCTGAAAGTTGTCATTTGATTGGTTAATTACTTTTATAAGAAACTAAAAGATGGTTCTATTAGATGTCCTTAGATGACAATCAGGATCCTTCTATGTCCTTGTGTCATTTATTTCTGAAGATATCCCGCTTTCATGTCCTTAACATCAACAACTCGTAGTTTTATACAACTTCCCGTAAGAAAAAATATATTACTTTAAGATTAGTCTCTACGTTAAATTATTGTACATTTCACATATCATCATAGTATGAATTCCTTCTTTATGTACATATAATAATAATATGGATATTCAACTGTACTTATGACAATATAAAGACTATCAAATTATGATAAATTAGAGTGGTGAATAGATAGAGGTTGAAAGTTGTTTGAGGTGGAACCGATTAGAGAAACGATTAGAAACGTTTAGAGGTGTTTTGAGGAGGTTAAAATTAGTTTAAGGTGGTTTAGCGGTGGATGGATGTGGTGAGAGGTGGTAAGAGGTGGTTTGAGCTGGTTTGAGGAGGTTGAAGATGTTTGAAGGTGGATAGATGCGGTTAAAGGTGTTTAGAGGTGGATTGATGTGGTGCGATGTGGGTTGAGGTTGTTTGAGGTGGTTTGAGACCATTAGAAACGTTTAGAGGTGTTAATATTGGTTAGAGATGGTTTTAGGTGGTTGAAGTTGTATAGAGGTGGTTTAGAGGTGGATGGATGTGGTGCGATGTGGTTAGAGGGGGTTTGAGGTTATTGAAGATGTTTAAAGGTGGATAGATGTGGTTAAAGGTGTTTAGAGGTGGTGTGATGTGGTTAGAGGGGGTTTGAGGTTATTGAAGATGTTTAAAGGTGGATAGATGTGGTTAAAGGTGTTTAGAGGTGGATTGATGTGGTTCGATGTAGTCAGAGGTGGTTAATATTGGTTAGAGATGGTTTTATGATGGTTAAAGTTGTATAGAGGTGGTTTAGTGGTGGATAGATGGGGTGAGATGTGGTTAGAGGTGGTTTGAGGTGATAGAAGATGTTTGAAGGTGGATAGATGCGGTTAAAGGTGTTTAGAGGTGGATTGATGTGGTTCGATGTAGTCAGAGGTGGTTAATATTGGTTAGAGATGGTTTTATGATGGTTAAAGTTGTATAGAGGTGGTTTAGTGGTGGATAGATGGGGTGAGATGTGGTTAGAGGTGGTTTGAGGTGATAGAAGATGTTTGAAGGTGGATAGATGCGGTTAAAGGTGTTTAGAGGTGGATTGATGTGGTTCGATGTAGTCAGAGGTGGTTAATATTGGTTAGAGATGGTTTTATGATGGTTAAAGTTGTATAGAGGTGGTTTAGTGGTGGATAGATGGGGTGAGAGGTGGTTAGAGGTGGTTTGAGGTGATTGAAGATGTTTGAAGGTGAATAGATGTGGGTAAAGGTGTTTAGAGGTAGATTGATGTGGTTCTATGTAGTCAGAGGTGGTTAATATTGGTTAGAGATGGTTTTATGATGGTTAAAGTTGTATAGAGGTGGTTTAGTGGTGGATAGATGGGGTGAGAGGTGGTTAGAGGTGGTTTGAGGTGATTGAAGATGTTTGAAGGTGAATAGATGTGGGTAAAGGTGTTTAGAGGTGGATTGATGTGGTTCGATGTAGTCAGAGGTGGTAAATATTGGTTAGAGATGGTTTTATGATGGTTAAAGTTGTATAGAGGTGGTTTAGTGGTGGATAGATGGGGTGAGAGGTGGTTAGAGGTGGTTTGAGGTGATTGAAGATGTTTGAAGGTGAATAGATGTGGGTAAAGGTGTTTAGAGGTAGATTGATGTGGTTCTATGTAGTCAGAGGTGGTTTGAGGTGGTTAAAGGACGATTAGAAACGTTTAGAGGTGTTTTGAGGTGGTTAAAGTTGTATAGAGGTGGTTTAGTGGTGGAAAGATGAAGTGAGAGGTGGTTAGAGATGTTTAGAGATGGTTATTGAATGTAGACTTTGACAGAGATTTAATATTGTCATAATATCTTGATATAACTAATGTTTTGTCCCTGAATTAAAACGATAAATATTATTGTATGGTAATTCAAAAGGAAGTAAAGCGTTGTTTTGTTTTATTTAAGTCAAGTTTACAAAGAGAATTTGACAGATCTGCAACAGTCTGAGTCTCCTGAATTTAATTTAAATATGACCTCGATATCAAATCAGGATAATAATCACCGCTCAGTTCCAAGGTTCCAGTCATTTCTTCCTTTTCTTAAAAAAAAATTATAAACAACGAAATTGACTTAAAACAAACCGTTTATGTTTTTAGTATAAAGATAATGCGGTTTTTTGTGGGTTTAAAAAATAATTACAATAAAAATAGTGTAGGAGTTCACGGACCTTCAAAATTTGTAACTCACTAGGTATTTGTAATGTACATTGTAAAATTGAATTTGGGGAAGAGTTATTACTTATACTTCTCATTTACGCAGTACCTATATTTTGAGAGTAGGATGTGTGATAGCACGGGATTTTGATGTGTGCATTTCATGTGTTAAATTCCTGAGTCCAAAAAAATTGGTTTTTAAAAAATAAAAAAGAACGGGGCAATAATAAATAATGAAACGGGCAATAATAGATAGTGGAAACAGACAATAATAAATAGTGGAAAGAGGCAATGAAAATAGTGGAAATATGCGATAGTAAATAGTGAAAAGGCGCAATAATAAATAGTGGAAAGAGGCAATTAAAAATACCGGAAATATGCGATAATAAATAGTGGAAAGGGAGCAATAATAAATAGTGAAACGGGCAAAAATAAATAGTGGAAAGAGGCAATAAAAAATAGTGGAAATATGCGATAGTAAATAGTGAAAAGGCGCAATAATAAATAGTGGAAAGAGGCAATTAAAAATACCGGAAATATGCGATAATAAATAGTGGAAAGGGAGCAATAATAAATAGTGAAACGGGCAAAAATAAATAGTGGAAAGAGGCAATAAAAAATAGTGGAAATATGCGATAGTAAATAGTGAAAAGGCGCAATAATAAATAGTGGAAAGAGGCAATTAAAAATAGCGGAAATATGCGATAGTAAATAGTGAAAAGGCGCAATAATAAATAGTGGAAAGAGGCAATTAAAAATACCGGAAATATGCGATAGTAAATAGTGAAAAGGCGCAATAATAAATAGTGGAAAGAGGCAATTAAAAATAGCGGAAATATGCGATAGTAAATAGTGAAAAGGCGCAATAATAAAATAGTGGAAAGAGGCAATTAAAAATAGCGGAAATATGCGATAGTAAATAGTGAAAAGGCGCAATAATAAATAGTGGAAAGAGGCAATTAAAAATAGCGGAAATATGCGATAGTAAATAGTGAAAAGGCGCAATAATAAATAGTGGAAAGAGGCAATTAAAAATAGCGGAAATATGCGATAGTAAATAGTGAAAAGGCGCAATAATAAATAGTGGAAAGAGGCAATTAAAAATACCGGAAATATGCGATAATAAATAGTGGAAAGGGAGCAATAATAAATAGTGAAACGGGCAAAAATAAATAGTGGAAAGAGGCAATAAAAAATAGTGGAAATATGCGATAGTAAATAGTGGAAAGGGAGCAATAATAAATAGTGAAACGGGCAAAAATAAATAGTGTAAAGAGGCAATAAAAAATAGTGGAAATATGCTATAATAAATCGTGGAAAGGAGCAATAATAAATAGTGAAACGGGCAAAAGTAAATAGTGGAAAGAGGCAATAAAAAATAGGGGAAATATGCTATAGTAAATAGTGGAAAGGAGCTATAATAAATAGTGAAACGGGCAATAATAAATAGTGTAAAGGGGCAATAATAAATAGTGGAAACGGAAAATAATAAGGGGCATTAATTATTTGTATAATCAATATAGTGAAAGTAATTGTGGAATACGAAGCTCAGTCTTTATCTAGACATTTATTATTTTCCATTAAATAATTTTCATCTTCTAATTGTTCTATTAATATCACAGGAACTATATAAATTTAATTAAACGGTTTAAGGGTTTTAATTTGTTTATAGCATCGGAATTAACTACCAAGGTAACACTGATTCCAAATGAAATCAAGACTAATTACAGAGTTGCCAATCCACAATGTAGATGACCAGCCGAGTGTGACGTCACACGTGCATCGCTCAGTCCACCAATCAGAGCGAGGCTAATGAAAAAAACCTCAACCGGCTTCATGCGTCTTTTCAACGTATTCTTTATTTTTCCATTTTACCACTTTTCATTATTATTCTCTTAAAGTCTTTCATTACTAAAATTATCTTTGTTTGTCTAGAGAATAATACGAAAGGTTAAAACACGAACAACTGTATGACAGATACGAAAAAATCAAATAAAAAACTACGATAGAAAAATTCTTGTAAAAATATTTTTACCAAAACCATAATTTGGCTCTACATAATTTCAGGTCTGTTATGCAAAAAAGGTTATGTTCCGCTTTAGTAACCTACTACATCCTAGAAGAGAGGTTCATTTACTGTTATCTTATTTCTCAAGGTAATGAGCCATTTTGTTAATTTTACTAATTAAATTTAGTAACTAAATATCACTTCTTTCGACTAAGAATTTACTAGAATTAACTCAAACTGAATATACATTTTGAAAGTAGAAAAAACTTGACTCCCTCAAAAATAAATAAATATCCTATATTTATAAAATAAACAAGCTTTGAAAATAGTCATAACTTTCATTATAGTCATGGGAAATACATAATCCAAAACTCTCAGCTTTCTCTATGTAGTCGGAAAGGAAGTTAAAAATTGTTTATAAAATTTAATTAAACTTACAATCAAGTTAAGATAAATTTAAAGCGCTTTACATTTTAAATGAGGACTTTCAATATTTTGAAAATTTAATATTTTATTGTTTAAAATTCTAATTATATCTTTGCGTGACTAAACGTACCATTTTTCTAATGCACGAATTTATTTAATTGAATGTGTAATTCGTATTAACATATTAATTATTATATTTTTATAATTAGTTTGATTATAATCTAAATATAGAAACCTATATTTTTTTCTTTTGATGAAATCTTTAATTAAACATAATTAAAAAAATAACAAAAATGGATCCACCTACAAATTTATATATAAAAAAAAACAGAAAAAAAACAGGTACAACACTGAAGTTTCAAACTGTTAGTGAAAGTTTTTTTAATTAAATTTCTTATTAAATATAATGCTATTTATAAACAGTTATATATAAATATCTGCAGTATATTCTATTATTATACTATTTTATTCTGTAGGTATAGTTTTTATTTTAATTTGCATATTTGTTTTTATAGGTAACACTGGTTAGAAAGTACGCTCAAAGTTTTATGTTAAAATCAAAACAATAGCAGCGCTGATAAGCGGATTTTTCTTATTGTGTTTTTAACGAAGTCATAGTGATACGTTTTCAATTTAATCTGGCGCTGTGATCACAATTAAACACTTTTTCAATCCATTCATTTATTTTATTTAATAATTTTGTCATCTAGATCCTATTGTATTATATTATTTTATCTCCAGTATTTTGGATTAGTTTAGAGGGACTAAAGTAAGTCTTTTCATCCCTAAACTCAAAAAAAGAGAGAAAAAGTAAAAGTAGGGAGAAAAAGTAAAACCAGGGAGAAAAAGAAGGATTGCCAACTTAATTATTTTATAAATAGTAGAGAATGAATGGCTAATGTAATGAAGTTGTTGAAATCAGGTTGGCCACACCGCTTTTTCGTTCTTGTTTATAACCTGCATCTAAATAACCTTCTATTTGAGTTTAATTCAATTCTTTTTTGTTTTTAATATTGAATCTCTTTTACATCTGCTATTAAAAGTGTAGTGCCAACAATTATAGTTATTTATTAAAATAATAAATAACAACTTTGCAATTAATGAAAATGTGTATTTTCTCCCTACTGGAGATAAAATATTGTATGTACCTTGGGAGTAAAGTGCCATTATTCCCCTCGCGATAATTATCTAATTATTAGGATTATTCCCTCGGCTGCGCCCCGGGAATTAAAAAGTCTAATTCCCTCGGCTGCGCCTCGGGATTTAGGGACCATGGTTCCTTCGACTTCGCCTCAAAAACCAACTTTTTCGCTCAGGGAATAATGGCTTACTTTACTCCCTAGGTGCATAAATTACTATTATTTGTTTATTTTCTTTTTCGTCTTTAACATATATTATATTGAAGGAGGTAGCACTGATTAAGTTGGAAAGAAAGCGGTAGTGGCGCTAACGGAGAATCAATACTGTCATATTAATGAACTAATGGATCTATTACGACTTTCCACCGTCTTAGCGCTGTGATCGCGGAATTATTTCTCGTATAATCCTTTTATCCTGATGTTGTAAATTGTTTGTCATTTAAGTTAACTTACTCCAACTTTCTTTTAAGTCTTGATCTAGATATATAAATAAAAATGAGGTATAAACCTTTCTTTTTTCTGTTTTTTTTTGCCGCGTTCTTTTAAAGTTTTCTCTTTTAAATCATTGTAAATGCACATAAAGCGATGCAGTTCTGTCACCATTATAAACTAACCCGTCTACAATCCAACCTGTATGACTACATACTTTATATATATATATATATATATATATATATATATATATATATATATATATATATATATATATATATATATATATATATTTTTTTTTTTTTTTTTTTTTTTTTTTTTTTTTTTTTTTTCTTGCATTTTAATCGTTCTTGAATATGTATTTTATATATTTTTCCCTCTAGTTTATTAAGAGATATTGATATCGTATTAGTCGATTGATTATAAAAAAATCTACAAAGTTAAAAAGGAATTATGATTTAAAAAGATGGGAATATAATGATATGAATAATGAATAATCAGTTTTTAAATAAAAAGCTGCTATACCCAACAATATTACTAATGTAAAAAATAAGCCACATCTCGCGTACAAAGTTGCGAGATCATAGGTACAGATGATATACAGATGATATACTTGATGATATGCAGATGATATACTTGATGATATACAGATGATATACTTGATGATATACTTGATGATATACAGATGATAGACAGATGATATACTTGATGATATACAGATGATAGACAGATGATATACTTGATGATATACAGATGATAGACAGATGATATACTTGATGATATACAGATGATAGACAGATGATATACAGATGATAGACAGATGATATACTTGATGATATACAGATGATAGACAGATGATATACTTGATGATATACAGATGATAGACAGATGATATACTTGACGATATACAGATGATAGACAGATGATATACTTGATGATATACAGATGATAGACAGATGATATACTTGATGATATACAGATGATAGACAGATGATATACTTGATGATATACAGATGATAGACAGATGATATACTTGATGATATACAGATGATAGACATATGATATACTTGATGATATACAGATGATATACTTGATGATATACTTGATGATATACAGATGATAGACAGATGATAGACAGATGATATACTTGATGATATACAGATGATAGACAGATGATATACTTGATGATATACAGATGATAGACAGATGATATACTTGATGATATACAGATGATATACTTGATGATATACTTGATGATATACAGATGATAGACAGATGATAGACAGATGATATACTTGATGATATACAGATGATAGACAGATGATATACTTGATGATATACAGATGATATACTTGATGATATACTTGATGATATACAGATGATAGACAGATGATATACTTCCCACGATAAATCAACAAGCTGTCATTCGTTATTTAATTAATTAATTGATTTAGTCCAAAAGTTCGATTGCAATTATTGAATTAAATAAATCTGTAAAGACGTGTCATCAAACAATTTTTATTTAATTTACTTTTTTAGTCCAGCAGTCATTTTAGGTTTTCTGTTCCAAAAAAATCGGGGCTAACATTTTTTGATCCCTTTATTTTGACGTTCTGAAAAACATATCCAAAATAGGCAACGAGATCGTGGTCGCGTTAATAGATATTGAAGGGCAAACAATTGAAGGGTCAACAAATTCGGTTATTTCCGAATATCTCTCTTACTATGGCTCCGACACCAATCAACGTGGTTATCAAAATTAAATATACCAAAATCTCCCACAAAAAAGACTCATTAATGTTTTAAGTACAATGGACGGTTAGAGGATGAATTGCGGGTGAAGAATATCTAGTATCCGTCACCGCACCACTTTTTACGTATTTTTACGAATATCTCGCTTCCTATGGCTCGGAGACAAAATAAGATTATTATCAAAAATAAAGATTATTAAATTTCCCTCAGAAAAGGTCTCGTTCATTTTTTTACGTTCAACGAACTGTTTAGCAAAAAAACCTGGTTTACTATAACTTGCGTAGTGTCTGTTTTGCACGACTTTTTACTTATTTTTGCAAATATCTCGCTTCCACTGGCTCGGAGGCAAATTAAAGATCAAATTGAAATTAAAGATAATAAAATTTCCCACATGAAACATTATGTTCACTTTTTACATACAGTGAACCGTTTAGATAATAAAGTGCTCCGAAGTTTCCGCAAAAGGCGTATCAACGACCAATAAGTTTATATTATATGAGTTGCCGAATTCCAAAAGCAGCTACATACAAAAAAAATGAAAAAAATGAGATATTGGTACCCCTGGATTTGTTTTTTTCAAGCTCTACAAGGTTCTGCAGTCAAACAGTTCCAAAAAAAATTATAAACCTATTAAAATCTAGATTGAAATATGAGTGCCGTTACAAAAGCAGCTATATCCCTACTGTATTCGGATTCAAAAGGAGCTATATCCATAACTGATCCAAAAACATATCTATGTACTAATAATATATATATCCTATGTACACATTATAGAGTTACTCTGAGTAAGGCTGCAAAATCATCTATATCCTTCATTACACATTTCTATCTTCTTTTAAACAGAAAAAAATATTATAGTGGCTACACTGAATAAATAATAGTTTAAATAGTTAAAATAATAGTTTATAACTGCTTAATTTATTGGATATAACTGTTTTTTCTGCAGCACACCAATCCATAATGGCGGTGGGTTTGGTTGCAAAAGTAGCTATAAACAAAAAACTGTGACAAAACCAGCTATGTGATTATTTTTGTTTATTAAAAAGAAAATAATAGCCTGAGATTATAGGGCTTTTGTCCACTAAAAGAATTATTAGTTATTGATTTTTTTTTTTTTTTTAAATTAACCTGATAACACAATTTAGTGAATTGCTAGACGTTTTTCGTGCTTTGCCAAAAACAATTTCAAGTGGATTTAGCTGCTTTTGGAATTCAGCTACTCGTATATGAACAAAATCACAATAAAGAAAATACATGATAATATTTGCAAGAGGTAATTTAAATCAAATCAAATATATAATTAAAACATTATTTGATGTCTTAATGACATTCTAGTCATGGCAATTGTACACGCAGTTTGAAATAATAAAATCGAAAAAACTCTGCCTTCTAGATAATATAAATGGAGTCATTTGATCCAGTACAGTAAGTTTTACATTACACGAGATCGTACTAATTAGATAGTAGAACATTTTCTTTTTTTAATGTTATCACACCTGTTTTCCAACAGGTGCAACTTGTTTATTGTTTACATTAATTTGATAAGAAATGATAAGGATGTATAATTTAATCGTAATTATTGTTAAACACCGTGTTTCTAAAAAACAGTCAAATAGTTAAATCACGTCGATTCAAACCAAATAGCGTTACCTGAAAGGCGGGTTTTCCTAGCAAGCGTATCTAATACGCAGCGTGAACTGAATAGCGAATTTCACGTCGGCAGGAGCTTATTTCTTACCACGCTGCGTATTTCTATTTTCCTAGCTAACGTATTATTTTTTAAGTTTTGTGAAGATGATAGTCCAGGAGATAGCGTGCAAAAAAGTTTCTGACTAACATCAAGCTAGAATTTTGTATACATGTTAATATTAACGACTTTTAAGAATATGTGGTCGAATAGATTCGTCTGCGGGACATAGCTTGGCAATAGGCGTTTGGAAAAAACAAACCGGTGGAGATGTCTCACCAATTATGGTGGACAATGTGATTTTCATGATCTTGAGTACAGAATTAGTTAGTGGACCAAAAATTATTGATGTTAGTTTATCCCTTGACAGGTGACCACGTTGATTTTTAGTAATATTTGCATAACTAACCTATCAAGTGTGAAAATAACATCGACTTGATTTTTGGTCTATTAACTAATTCTGTACTCAGGATCATGAAAATCATACTGTCCACACATGGCCCTCTCCACCATTTTGTTTTTTTCAAATGGCTATTGCCAAGCTTTGTCCCGCAGATGAATCTAGCCGACCACATATTCTTGTCATTAAGATTAACATGTATACAAATTTCAAGCTTGGTGTTAGTCAGACACTTTTTTTGCACGCTGTCTCCTGGACTATGAGCCGTTTGGGAAGAAATAAAAAAATAGCTTTATTGCTATTTAAAAAACATTTGGTGGAGGAGGATAAAGAAGAAAGAATACTTTTATTCTTGCTATTAGCAAAGTGTATTTAAAACGGCAAGAGGAGGGAGCTTTCAATATATTGATTAATATTATATAGGTGATACGTATATCTATACATTTACATCTATATACTAGGTTATACGTATTATAAAAACAATAAAAACAACACAGAATATATTAAACACGCGGCGTACGACGCAACTGACTCCTCTCAATGCAGTCGGTCTTATCACGCCTGACGTACAACGCTGGCGTGGAACGTATTGCGCTCTGTAGGAAAACACTTGCACTAAATTCTTACCAAGGAGTGCCGGCGTGTTGCGCTGGGCGTATTACGTTGTACACGGCGCACCAAACACGCTTGCTAGGAAAACCCGCCTTAACACGTAATTCTACAGACATTTAGTGTTAAGGAAAAAATTAGATTAATCTCTGCTATTTGGCTGTTTTTAAAAATAAAAGAATAAGTTAAACAGGTGATAAAGTAGATAAGATAAGAAGAACAAATTATGTAAAAGAATTTAACACAATAAAAAAAAAATTGACTTAAAACATTGTTACAGCACTGAAATGTATATTCACGTAAAGATGATCTGCGTTCACATCCCAGGGACTTAGTTCATTATACGCTAGAATATTTAAGTTATAAGAAAATATCAAGTTAAAAGAAAAAATCGCTTATTATGTGGAAAAACACAAATTGGACTCATCTAAGTATTTTAACTATCTCTAAGCACCTCAGATCTTCTCTAACCACTTTAAATCTTATCTAAGCACCTTTAATCTTCGTTAACCACCTCAAATTATCTCAAACCACCTCAAATCTTCTCAAACCACCTCAAATCTTCTCAAACCACCTCAAATCTTCTTTAAGCACCTCAAATCTTCTTTAAGCACCTCAAATCTTCTCAAACCACCTCAAATCTTCTCAAACCACCTCAAATCTTCTCAAACCACCTCAAATCTTCTCAAACCACCTCAAATCTTCTCAAACCACCTCAAATCTTCTCAAACCACCTCAAATCTTCTTTAAGCACCTCAAATCTTCTTTAAGCACCTCAAATCTTCTCAAACCACCTCAAATCTTCTCAAACCACCTCAAATCTTCTCAAACCACCTCAAATCTTCTCAAACCACCTCAAATCTTCTCAAACCACCTCAAATCTTCTCTAACCACCCCAAATCTTCTCTAACCACCCCAAATCTTCTCTAACCACCTCAGATATTCTCAAATTATCCTTTAAATCTTCTGTATTCACTTCAAATCTTCTATAATCACCTCCAATATTCTCAAACTACCTCAAATTATCTCTAAGCAACTCAAATCTTCCTTAACCACATCAAATATTCTCTAAATTCTTCATATTATCTTTGACCGCCTCTAACAACCTCAAATAAAATCTAACTTTAAGTATTATTCAATGACAAATTATGAATATTTATTTAATTATAAAATATTTTTTCATAAGAAAATCGCGAAACTCTTAAACATCATAATAAAAAAATGCATTACAAATGATTTTACCTCACAATATCCGGGTTTAAGCCATTATAAATAGGTATTAAGCATATTTAATCACATACCAAAAGAAATTCTAATAATAATAATAATATAGTGCGGATACACAAGTACACCTCAGAGAGTAATAAACAATTACAAGTATGTCTGTATGTGCATATATTAAATTATTAAGTTGTTTGTAATGAAGGCTGCCCACCTCCAGCAAGCCAACTAGGTCACTTCTATTAATAAATCACAATTTAAATTTACAAACCTTGTTTTTAAATCTTATTAATAACAATCAGTTATCTTTAAGTTATAAAGGAGGCTCGACATGGACGACATTGTTGTATAAACACATACAAGTACATATAAACACATACAAGTACATATAAACACAAACAAGTATATATAAACGCATGCAAGTACATGTAAACACATACAAGTACATATAAACACATACAAGGACATATAAACACATACAAGTATATATAAAAACATACAAGTACAGATAAACACATACAAGTATATATAAACACATACAAGTACATATAAACACATACAAGTATATATAAACACATACAAGTATATATAAACACATACAAGTATATATAAACACATAAAGTACATATAAACACATACAAGTACAGATAAACACATACAAGTATATATAAACACATACAAGTACAGATAAACACATACAAGTACATATAAACACATACAAGGACATATAAACACATACAAGTATATATAAACACATACAAGTACAGATAAACACATACAAGTATATATAAACACATACAAGTACATATAAACACATACAAGTATATATAAACACATACAAGTATATATAAACACATACAAGTATATATAAACACATAAAGTACATATAAACACATACAAGTACAGATAAACACATACAAGTATATATAAACACATACAAGTACATATAAACACATACAAGTACATATAAACACATACAAGTACATATAAACACATACAAGTACATATAAACACATAAAAATAAAAACAAGTATACAAACACATACAAGTACATATAAACACATACAAGTATACATATAAACACTTACAAGTACATAATATATAAACACATAAAAATAAAAACAAGTATACAAACACATACAAGTACAATGGACACAAACAAATTTACCTCCCGTATACAAACATTCTTTCACTATTTACCTCCTTGCAGTCTCAATTTTAATGTAATGTGCGCATGCGCAGACCATCACCGTATATATTTTAAATTGATTGCACCAATTTACACAACATTGGAACAATGCGTGTAATTTACACGCATTGTTCCAATTATAACCTTACGTAAAATCATGTCGTAGTTGTGTATTTTTACTTTCTCATGTATGCGGAAAGAAAGTATTGTTGTCTCAAAAATTAGATTTTGATGAATTTTCACTTTTTAAGTACCCCTGAGTCTGTCGACTGTAGTCAGGTGGCGTCTGAACTATTGAACGGAATTTGATCCGCAGCAACATTTTTCTTAACCATCAAATGAGTGTTTTAAAGATAAAAGTATATGTTTGTACGTATTCACAAAATAGACCAATGAGTGCAGAAGATTCAAATTTATATGGGACCAACATTAGGCTTATTATCACCTACCTCAAAATTTTATTAATTTTATTAAAATTGGGCAAATAGTTTTTAAGATACGTTGGTTCAGAAATATGTTTAACCATTGACAGACAGACAGACACTAAAAATGCTCTTTAATCCGATTACAATGCTTACGTTTTACCTACAGTAAACTCTGAAGCAATAAATAAATACCTACTTATAAAATAAATAAATAATACATACTTATATAATAAATAAATAAAACCTTATAGAATAAATAAATATAATACCTACTTATAGAGTTATAAATAAATAATACCTATACTTATAGAATAAATAAATAATACATACTTATATAATAACATACTTATAATACATACGTAAATAAATAATATAGTTGTTATACCTTAATAGTTAACAAATAATAATTTAAATTAAACAATAACGTTTTAACTAATGAAATACGCGAATATGTGTATTTCGTAAAAAGACAACTGAAAGACTGAACGTACAAGTAATTATCCTTTAGCTTTATAGCCTTTACAATTATCTTCCTTTTTAATTATCTTAATTACGGTAATATATAAGACAAGGTGTCCCAATATGACACCTACATAGTTAGTGATACTACCACTATCTAACTGCACTCACACATTGACACAACTACACAAACTCCAGACCGTATTCCTATCAGTAAAACAACAAATAACTAATTTAAATTCCCTCATACGGAAAAAAGTAACAATTAATTTTATTTATATATATATATATATATATATATATATATATATATATATATATATATATATATATATATATATATGGATTCAGATATAAAGTGATTAAAATTAATTATATATTGTTTGTGTTTGTATCTTCTTGATTCACCCCCCCCCCCCCCCCAATCAATCTTAATCAAATTAAGATTGAGTAAATCTCTTCTGGATTGTAAGCAAAGTAAAAAGAAATTGTATTTTCGAATAATCGCTTAAAAGATATATTTTCCAATGTAATTTGATTTAACGTTGATTGTTGAAAAATTTGTGTGATTAGTTATAATCGTGTTTTTTACCAACCTAATTAATATTACTATTATCTTTCATAAATATAATTAAATAGAGACATTTATTTAAGTATTATTGGTTACTGTCATTAAGTCATTATATTACATATGTGATTAAAAAAATTGGTAAAAATAGATGTTCATAATAACAATTATGCTTTCTTATAAATATAAACTTTAAACATATAGAAAGTATTACGACGAATAAAATTATAGTCAATTAGTGTGGCACATAGCTTCCTTGCATTGTATAATGAATGTAGAGGAAAAATGAAAATGTTGACATGCCATCCAAATTTCAATTATATCGGACCGGCAGTTCTTATGTAATTAACAAAAAGTTTGTAGGACAGACTGACAGACAAACAGACAGTCACGATACAAAAAATATCCTTTAAGACTGAAACGCATTTAATAAATGTATTTTTTAGAATGGTTCCAATTCTTCGGTTACTTTCGGTGAGCTCGGAAGTAAATATGAGTGTTATAAAAAAATAGTCAAGTAATCAGTGTGGCACATAGATTCCTCGCGTTCTATCGCGTATACTTTAATGATTGTATGCTTATACAATTCATTATTATTTAATTTGTACCCCCTTTTTTATAAATCTCATTTTTTTATAATATTTTATATGAATAATATTATCATTTTACCACAATATATTAAACGGAAACAGTTTTAATTAAGGCTATCTGTGAGCTACTGAAAACAAATTAATTCAAATTTCTTTAAAAAGAACATTTATAGATATAACTGTAAATAAATCTGTTTGTGTGGATGTGGAAGAAAAACAAATGCATGCAGGAGGTTGAAACTTATATGGGACCAAAATTGAGCTTATTATGACCTACCATCTAAATTTCATTAAATTCAGACGACTGCTTTTGTTACCTTCGGTAATTTTGGAGGCAAAAAAGGGGACGAATTAAATAAATTAGATAATAATGTACTGGAAAGGACGCGAGAAAGATATGTGAAACACTAATTGGCAAAATATTTATTTTGTATTATTTCCCCATTACGGTTTTGTTTCAACTAAATCCGTTAATGAAGAACTGACCTTTATTAAGAAAACCCCGTGAGATGCTTATATTATTATAATTTACTATATTTTATTAAAATAAGCTTTTCCTGTGAAAAAATATAATTAATAGCGAAGTATAAGATAATAATGAAGCAGTAATTAGAGGAGATGAAGTAACTCTAGCTTTACTTCTGGTTCAGCATTTTCCTAACAGTAACGTAGACAGGAATTTTCCCTGGAATTTAAGCACGAATTCCTCGTTGTTTTAAACTCTACAGCTTACCATAATATTCAATTTATTTATCACATTATTTAAACATATTAAAAAATATATAAAACAAAATTCGTAGATACATTTGTAAATTTCGCGTTATAGAAATTTAGCCGTGAAGTTAATACAGTAAAGCTCCTTTTTTCCCTGTCTCTTTAATAATGTGTATTTGTATTATTATTTTCTGCACAATTTTATAAAAATTTATTTATCTACGATTGATACGAAATATAACCATTGTATATCTGTTTAGATGCGAAAAAAGTGATTCTTTACGAACTTGTATTCGTTGCGCATGTGCGTTTCATAATTCCTCTTTTTTTCCGCTCTAGTGCGGTAAAAAAGAAGAATTCTTCACTTTAACGCACGATTAGTGAGCTTGTTTACATTTAACAAAACTAATTTGATGTTTGTTTAATTAAAGTAACTATTTATACATATCGAGTTTTAAGTGAAAAAATAATGAGTGATTTAAGTGATTATGACGAAAACAAGGAGAATAATACGCCTCCCGAAATAATTAATTCGGCACAAAATACAACTAATGAATTAATGTCATCTTTATCAAAAGATAAATACGAACTTACATACAGGAAGTTCATTAAATATTTTGCTTCCGAGCTTACCGAAGGTAACGGAAGCTATGTGATCGTTCTGAAGAACGAAACATTTTTAGGTATCTGATTTCAAAAATCCCAAGACAGAAATCCGTTTCATGCATCAGGGAAAATTTTTGGTTCCGTGTTTGTCTATCGGTCTGTCGTTCAATTTTTGCCAACCAACATATCTTAAAAACTAAACGTCCAATTTTAATGAAATTTGGGTGGTAGGTCATAATTAGCCCATTGTTGGTCCCATATAGGTTTCAACCTTCTGCGCCTATTTTTTTTCTCTTCCACATGCGCACATTCATACATTTATTTTTACCTATAACTTCAAAAATACTTATCTGATTTGTATGAAACTTTTATTGTAAACCCGCAGATAGCCCCAGATTAATTTGAACCTCTGCGTTCTTTAACTTTTGCTAAATTAATACTTTAATTCGAGTAAAAAATCAAAACAATTTTGACAGATTAAAAAAAACTGGGGAAACAATTAAACCGATTAGACAATAATGGCTTGTAAAAGCATAAAATCAATAAAGTACGTGGATAGGGCCGAGGAAGCTATGTGCCACACCAATTGGCAGTCTATATTTTTCCCTCTCTCTTTTTTTTAAAAAACGCAAGAGGATTTTATGTTGTACGTTACTATTTATAAGTTTGGCTAGGAGAGATTTGAGGCCGGCGGTACAGCGGCCAGAAGCTATACATGGCCGGGGGGCACCAGAACCCCCCCCCCCCCCTCGCTACATCTTACAGGGTTACATCTCCGAGTGGGAGATGAACGAGTCCAACCAAGTATAAATAGAACCGAACCAGAGAGAACGAAAAAATATCTAGCACTCTAAACACAAAACTACCGCGATGCTCTAGAAAAAACCAAAAACAAAATAAATTCCCCTCAAAAAATCTTTCATTTATTTTAAAATTTGCCCAAAATAATACGATTCTAATGACGCATAGAACAGCAACAAAATAACAAAGTTAAAAATCAATTATTAACAACTCAAAACAATAACATGCCAATTTGAATTTAAAAATGAATTCAACCAATGACAGAACATTTCACAATCTCTAGTATCAAATATCAGTTGAAGTAATCCATTTATTTTGCTTCCGAGCTTACTGAAGGTAACGGAAGCTATGTGATCGTTCTCAAGAAAGAAACATTTTCAGGTCTCCGATTTCAAAAAATCCAAGACAGAAATCTGTTTCAGACAACGGGGAACAATTTTGGTTCCGTGTCTGTCTGTCGGTCTGTCGCTCAATTTTTGTGAACGAACATATCTTAAAAACTACTCATCTGATATTATTGAAATTCGTATGGTAAGTCATAATTAGCCCATTGTTGGTCCCATTTAAGTTTCAACCTTATGCGCCTATTTATTTCTCTTCCACATGCGCACTAACATACATTTATTTACACTTTCCTCTTCAAAAGTACTTATCTGATGGTTTGTCAAAAGTAACCCGCACCGCAGATACTTATGAATTTGAACCGTCTGCGCTCGTTAACTTTTGCTAAATTGATAACTTTAAATTATGTAAAAAATCAAAACAATTTTGACATATTAAAAAAAACTGGGGAAAAAATTAAACCGATTAGACAATAATAGCTTGTAAAAGCATAAAATCAATAAAGTACGTGATAGGATGCGAGGAAGCTATGTGCCACACTAATTGGCAGTCTATTTTATCAAAATCGGTCCATCAAAGTTAACCATTTTGATTTGGAGTGAACTTTGAATAACTGACCTATCAAGTGTCAAACTAACATCAACTTGAATTTTGGTCTAATAACTAATTTTGTTCTCAGGGTCACTAAAATCACATTGTCCACCAAAAAAGGCTGGACATGGCTGCTCTCCACCAGTTTTTTTTTTTTTTCAAACGCCTATTGCCAAGCTATATGTCCCGCAGACGAACTTAGCTGACCACATAT
The DNA here is from genome assembly GCA_951217055.1 of Gerris lacustris. Taxonomy (NCBI): domain Eukaryota; kingdom Metazoa; phylum Arthropoda; class Insecta; order Hemiptera; family Gerridae; genus Gerris; species Gerris lacustris. The sequence goes on along the minus strand of OX578283.1, from coordinate 3,514,740 downwards.
TCTAAGAAAGCATCAAAAGATTAACTTATACACAAACTTCTAGCTTGATGTTAGTGAGATACATTTTTGACGCCATCTTCTAGACTATCAGATTTATTTTCTGAAAACGAATTATATAGAATAGTAGAATTTTTTAATCGGAATTCGGTAGCACTATAGAACTAAGTAACTCAAAGTTTCGTGGGGGAGGGGGAGGATTGATCCCAAATTTATAATTCAAATTAATTTCTTGATTTCGTCTCTGAGTATGACATTTTTTGAACATGTACAGACAATTTCATCGAATTCATAAAAGTAATTTAGGTTTCACACAAATCTATGTATAATTAATTTAACTATAATTTATTATTTGTCGGCATAACACTATTTACTTTTTTTAAAAATTAACTCATGACTATTAATTCAATAATTTTCATAGAAGGATTTGTAAGTCTATAATTAATTTAACTATTTTTCGGGTAACCCTGTTAATTGACTATTTTAATTTTATTTTTATTGACTTTTGAATATTTGTATTTACAGAATGAATGTGTCAGTGTATAATTAATTTAACTATAATTTATTATTTGTCTATATAGATATACAGACTGCTAATGACAGACAGACAGACTTTTTTAAAAAAAAATATGTGTGAGCCCCTCACGCATTAGAAGTGAAACTTAAGTTCTAAAATGCATTGCTCTCTTTCATTTTTTGACGAATTTATTATTTCAGGATTAAGAAATAGTTATGGGAAATTTAATTGAAAAAAAAAAAAAAAAAAAAAAAAAAAAAAAAATATATATATATATATATATATATATATATATATATTATATATATATATATATATATATATATATTGCTACGCTAAGGCAACCACATTTATTCCAATAAAAATAAATGTTTGTTTTGATTTGCAGGTCTTAAAATAGATATAATACAATTTATCTGTAAAAATGTTACACTTGGACGAGTCTCGAATCGCAAACTTCGTTACACGATTTCACTCTATGAAAAAATACACTTTACCGCCGCCAAAGAAGTTTCACTTCAAAAAATTTCTTGGACTTATGGGAAATTTTAACGCCATCACAATACTTTCTCAACTTATATATTACTATGCATATAAAAAAAGTAAAAACAATAAATTTAAATTCTTTTACTGCCGTTAATAGTGGAGTTAATGCAGTATAACTCTAAGATGCAGAAATGTAGATCGATTATATTCAATTATCGACAAATAATTAAGTTGTATATCGATTATTGTTAAGAATTAAGGAAGTTTAAAGTTGTGTGAGGGTTTGTTATTATCTGAAGCAGACAGCCTTGAAAGGAATTACAAATATCTGGATTATTAACATCCTTCCAATATGAATGCTTGATACGGACTTAACTCGCATGCCTTTACGTCTACCGCTAAGCATTCCACAACATATAATTAAGTATCGATTCTAACTCATTCAACATTTACTATGATTTATAACTGTCTATTATTTAAATTGAATTAAGATTGCAATCGACCAAAACTATCATTTTTTGAATATCGATTATGAATGTCGATTATAATGTACTAATAGTTTAAGTTTAAGGTTATTAGAAATTGCAAAAACTGTTTATATTATAACCACGATATCAAGCAATGAAAACAAACTTTTATTTTCAACAAAATTATACATCGTCAAGTCCTCTAAACTCATTGTTTTTTTTTCTTTAAAGCATATTTGTATTTATACTATTATTACAATATTTAAAAAAAGTTATTTAGTAGCTCTTAATTTAGTCTTTATAATATCATATTATAAATTATAACCCTTCATCATCTGTGCCGACAAATATGTAGTATATTGTTAAATTAGTTATAGACTTACAAATCCTTTTATGAAAATGATTTAATTAATAGTCATGAGTTAATTACAAAAACATTAAATAGTGTTATAACGACAAATAAATTATACACTTACACATCCATTCTGTAAGGACAAATATTCAAAATCAATTAAATAAAATTAAAATAGTCAATTGACAGTGTTACCCGAAAAATAGTAAGATAATAGTTAAATTAATTATAGATTTACAGATCCTTCTATGAAAATTATTGAATTAATAGTCATGAGTTAATTACAAAAAAAGTAAATAGTGTTATACCTACAAATAATAAATTATAGTTAAATTAATTGTGCACTTACACATCCATTCTATAAAAACAAATATTCAAAAGTCAATGAAATAAAATTATAATATTCAATTGACAGTGTTGCCCGAAAAATAGTAAGATATAGTTAATTTAATTATAGACTTACAAATCCATTTATAAAAGAACTTCTTAAATTGTCGTGTATTCTCTATAAAGTAGTTTGAGTCAGCTAAGGACATATTTTATTTCTTAAAACTTGGTCATTTTCAATGTAACTTTGCTTAGTTTTTAATTCCTTGGAATCTAGCGCATGCGTAATAATCCGCCTGATTCCCTATATTCCAAGAAAAAAACAAAAACATTTTGGAATGAATAAAAAAAAATATATATATATATATATATATTAAACGATAATGAATTAATTCTCAAATAATTTCTCCATTCATTAATAGAGAAATTATTTGAGAATTATGAATTGAGATTAAATGACCTTGATCATGAAATAATAATCAACATTTAATTTCTTTTTTAAATAATTAGCAATGTTTATTTTTTGTCATAATTTATTAAATAAAATTTGAAGGTTATTTGAGTTCAGGTTAGCTAAGTAAACAAATCAAAACGTCGTCTAATTGAGGATGATTTAATGTAAACAAACAAATAAAAGCGCCATTGATATAACTGCAATAAAACGTCAAAATTAATTTGAAAGATAATAAAATCTAAATATGTATAGAAATAAATCGATAGTTTTTTGTACATATTACAGATATGCATACATATACTATATTAAGGGGTAAAATAATATATAGTCAGATGTGAAAGGTATAAAGAATTACAAACGTCAAATCTGAAATGTAATTATTATACATATATCATATGTTTTATTTTACTTTCCCGTATCATATAGGCAGTGGCGTATCCAGGTGGGGCACAGGGGACACGTGCCCCCCCCCCCCCCCCCCCAGACGGACCCAGACCCAAAAGAGTATCAAAAAAAAAAAAAATACACCATATTTTTTTTTTTTAATACATATTTTTACATTCACCTCATATTCAATTTCACCTCAGAAATGCATAAAAGCGCTGTTTTGAGAGGTCATATTTTCTCATGACTTACAGTAAGATAATGTACTGCAGTAAGCATCAGCATAACATTTTCTAACGAATACGTTCTAAAACAGTTATTGTTTGGGCGCGGAGTTTTTTTAGTTTTTTTTTGGGGGGGGGGGGGCAGCTGCTTTGTTGAATAAGTACTTCCCTTTTCTTGTTTCACTACGAATTACCTCCCCCCCCCTAATCTAAACTGACTTAGAATGTGCCCCCTCCAGACCTAGCCGCTGGATACGCCACTGCATATAGGCGATATTAATAAATAACAATAGAACAATAAATGTGTTTAGTGACAATCACTTGGCTCTAAAAGACTCAGTAAAGTAACTGTTTTTACTTTATTTAGTAACAATTAACTCGAAAAATGATGTTAAAAATGATGAAACATTTTTTTTTTTTTTTTTAACATGTTCCGACAATTTTGAAAATATTGTTTCCGAGCTTACCGAAGGTAACGGAAGCTATGTGATTGTTCTGAAGAGCTAAAAATATTTAGGTTTTCGATTTCAAAAATTCCAAGACAGAAATCCGTTTCACACATTAGGGAACATTTTTGTTCCGTGTCTGTCGGTCGGCCTGTCGCTCAATTTTTGCGAACCAACATAACTTAAAAACTCATCCGAACTTAAAAACTTAAAATAACTTAAAAACTCATCCGAACTTAAAAACTTAAAATAACTTAAAAACTCATCCGATATTATTGAAATTTGGATGGTAGGTCATAATTAGCCCATTTTGGTCCCATATAAGTTTCAACCTTATGCGCCTATTTATTTCTCTTCCACATGCGCACTAACATACATTTATTTACACCTACATCTTCAAAATTAATTATCTGATTCCAATGAAATTTTTATGGTTATTCGAAAGTAACCCGCAGATACTTATGAATTTGAACCGTCTGCGCTCTTTAACTTTTGCTAAATTGATACTTTAAATTATGTAAAAAATCAAAACAATTTTGACAGATTAAAAAAAACAGGGGAAACAATTAAACAAATTAGACAATAATGGCTTGTAAAAGCATAAAATCAATAAAGTACGTGATAGGATGCGAGGAAGCTATGTGCCACACCAATTGGCAGTCTATTTTTATGTGTAGTCTATTTAAATGCCGAGAAACCATATATGTGGCTTTACTGGAAAATGAGGACAATCACCAAACTTCTAAAATAAAAGTGTGATTTTATGAAAGTAAAATATTTATATTTAGTTCTAGGGAGTGTTAATTCTAAGGGGGAGAGATAATATACTGATCCCTGAAATTTATATTTAATTTTTAAATTATTTTACATTTAAAATTTAAAATATTTGCATTGAATAAAATAATCTACAAATCCAATTTTAATTATTAATCATATGTAAATCCTTTATTGCTGAGTCCAGTTTTGTACCTAATCCCTAATAGTAACAGCTGTTCATCAGCTGAAATATCAAAAACAAAAAAATGAAATAAAATCAGCTGCTTAATTTTAATTATTTATTTATAATGAAAAAAGTGAAATAAATAAGCTGTTTAAACCACGTGGGTTTTATATAAAAAAGTTTTAAGTGGTTGCAACCAAGTGACTCATACATAGATATATATATATATATATATATATATATATATATATATATATATATATATATATATATATATATATATATATATATATATATATATATATATATATATATATGTATTTAAAAGAGATTTAAGTGTGTGGAGAAGATAACGGAGTGTGTGTGTGAGGGTTGGCAGTGTGAGTGACCTTGAATGAAGCGAGTGGCGGTGCTTAGCTAAGTCCCGCAGCTTCAGACGTACTTGAACATACAAGTAAGCAGATAGTGGGAGGTGCTTAGAGAGTTAAGTCCGGACTTCACTCTCACACCATATAAGGAGAGCAACTCTAAGCTCGGTTTCCTTTATCTAAATACCTTATCAGCTGATTATAACTTGATTAAGCATTGAAAACTTGCTAATATCAACTTCACCCAAGGCTTCGTATCTATTCAAACCGACTTAATACTTAAATAAATAAAGTTTATAGCTTAACTATATACATATATAAGGTGTGAATGGTTTATTTTACCCAAATATATAATTATCAAGATCATTATCATTAACACAATAAGGAAAATTAATTAATGTATTCTAAACTAAGATACACAAGTCCATACAAAGTCAGCTCGTTGAAATAACTAGACAGTTATATATTAACACTTTTTACGGTGTTTTTAAATATTTAATGGTAAAACATGAGGTCCAACAACTAAAAAAAGGTTTTGTTTTATTAATGACAAAACTGTTTTCTAGGTCAGTAGATTTTTTTTTTAATTTTTTTATAAAACAGAGTTAATTTTGTTTTAAATTAACTCTGTTCTTATAAACTGAATTGAAACACTAGATAAATAAAGTTGATCAGTTTAAACAAAGTTCTAACTACAAATATCTTACTACAAATAATATCTTACTACAATATCTTACTACAAATATCTTACTACAAATAATATCTTACTACAATATCTTACTACAAATATCTTACTACAAAAGTCTTACTATAAATAATAAATGGCAATTGGTTTTACCCATTTGTTGGATACTTCATTGAAATTCCAATTTGTTGGATACCAGATTGTTGTACAAATTTCATGGATACCAAACTATTTATTAATTTCTTGGATGCTAGAGTATTTTTTACTACAAATAATAAAAATGCTGATTGGTTTTACCAATTTGTTGGTTTCTTCATTATTTTACCATTTTGTTGGATATCAGATTGTTCGACCATTTTTTAATAATTCACAGACAGATAACTTAGAGCGAAGTTCATAAATAAACATTTAAAACTAGTTTAATTTACCTAGAGAAAAAAAAAATCCTGATTTTTTTAAAATCTTTGCAACATAGTTTTTCATTGAATGTTAGAAGCATTTCTATTCTACTTTCTAAAAATAAACAATAGAAAGGTTATTGAAAAGCAAGACCCCTCCTTACCATCTCTAACAATCTCTAATCATATCAAACCATCTGAAACCTCATCTAACTCCATCATACTCTCACTAACAACCTATCTGTATACTTTACTTACTATCTCAAACTACCACTTACGACCTCTACTAACCATCTCTAACAATCTCTAATCATATCAAACAATCTCTAACAATCTCTAATCATATCAAACCATCTCTAACAATCTCCAACCTTATCAACCGTCTCTAACAATCTCTAATCATATCAAACCATCTCAAACAATCTCTAATCATATCAAACCATCTCTAACAATCTCTAATCATATCAAACCATCTCTAACAATCTCTAATCATATCAAACCATCTCTAACAATCTCTAATCATATCAAACCATCTCAAACAATCTCTAATCATATCAAACCATCTCTAACAATCTCTAATCATATCAAACCATCTCTAACAATCTCTAATCATATCAAACCATCTCAAACAATCTCTAATCATATCAAACCATCTCTAACAATCTCTAATCATATCAAACCATCTCTAACAATCTCTAATCATATCAAACCATCTCTAACAATCTCTAATCATATCAAACCATCTCTAACAATCTCTAATCATATAAAACCATCTCAAACAATCTCTAATCATATCAAACCATCTCTAACAATCTCTAATCATATCAAACCATCTCTAACAATCTCTAATCATATCAAACCATCTCTAACAATCTCTAATCATATCAAACCATCTCAAACAATCTCTAATCATATCAAACCATCTCTAACAATATCTAATCATATCAAACCATCTCTAACAATCTCTAATCATATCAAACCATCTCTAACAATCTCTAATCATATCAAACCATCTCTAACAATCTCTAATCATATCAAACCATCTCTAACAATCTCTAATCATATCAAACCATCTCTAACAATCTCTAATCATATCAAACCATCTCTAACAATCTCTAATCATATCAAACCATCTCTAACAATCTCCAACCTTATCAAACCATCTCTAACAATCTCTAATCATATCAAACCATCTCTAACAATCTCTAATCATATCAAACCATCTCAAACAATCTCTTATCATATCAAACCATCTCTAACAATCTCTAATCATATCAAACCATCTCTAACAATCTCTAATCATATCAAACCATCTCTAACAATCTCTAATCATATCAAACCATCTCTAACAATCTCTAATCATATCAAACCATCTCTAACAATCTCTAATCATATCAAACCATCTCTAACAATCTCTAACCATATCAAACCACCTCTTATCACCTCAATACACTTCTAAAAGTCTCTAAGCCCTATTAACCATCGCTAACAACATCTTCTGACATATATGTTGTTTTGTTTTTTTTGTTTTTTTTTAAATAAGTTATTTTTTAATAAGAGAACGGGAGGAGAGAGAAGATGATCTAAGCGGAGGTGGGAATGGGGAGCCCCCTGATGTCTATTTATAAAACTAACAAAAACCCATATCTAACACACACACACGGGCAGATATTCATAGTCTGTTTAGTCTTTCTAAAACATATAATATAGCAGGCCGGCTAACCCACCAACACAAATTCCAATCTCACCGGATTTGCCTTTCTTTCCGAACCCTAACATTCCTATTGCCGGTCTCTTTACGTTTCTCCTATATTAAATTCATGGAATCGGATTTGTTCTATTGTTTCAAAACTAGACTTTTATACTAAGCCTGCATTACAATATTACACTTCATGCTTTCGTCATGTTAATCTGGATAAAATGTTTCTCTCAGAGTTTAATTTCTAAAGATTTTTCAGACATATTGTAATGTAATTATAATATGTTCATTTGTTCAACAGTTTTAGCAAACATTTGCAATATATTCATCAACTGTTTAATACAAAGGGTTATCGCTTTTAAAAGTAATACAATTATTTATTTAAATACATATAAACAGATCAATAATATTTCGACTTATATAATATCAAATTAAATTCCTTGTTAAACTCATACCTGGTATTTAGAATGGAAAAACGTAAAATTTAAATTAATTAAATATATATATCATTCATATAATCGAGTAGTGTGGTGAAGTTTCGCTCCTAATGCTAGAAGCGTCTTCAGGAGTGTTCATGATGTCCTTAGTTTAAGACAGGTGTGAAGGGACAGTTCATCATCTGTCCTGAACTAAGGACCCGGTCCGGACTAAGGACCCTTTTCAAGACGCGGTCACTACCGGAAAAACTAAAAATTTATTATTATTGTAACCAAGGAAGCCTACGAACTGTAATACTTTTGGTTGTGTCAAGAATGGTGTTAACGAATTCTCCGATGTTATTCGAGGTCATCCTATAAACCCTTTTAATGCTTTTGGTAGTTCGTCCGTCCGTCAGTCACATCTTGGAGTATACCTCCCGACCTACTGTAGCTATAGATTTGAAATTTGATATACAAGTTAAACTTTTTTGCCCAAAAACAGGGAGAGTATTGCGAACTTATAAACTTAAAATTTTTTCGATCAGCTGATCGAAATTTCTTTTTATTTTTTGTAATTTTTGCGTGGGGTATGTATATAATTTCAAAGGTATTGACATATAGATCACAAATATATAGTATATATAGTTGTACCTATGTACTGAAGTAAAACATAATCATTAGACATCTTCAGTAAACTAATGATGTCCAACTAAAGTATAAAATCACCGCCATTCATAATTTAAATATTGAGTACTATTTAATTTACAATTTATATAAGTACTTACATAATGACTGAATGAATACTACTAATATAACTTACATAATGATTATAGTAGTACTTAAGTCATCATTTAATAATTTAATTGGACTTTAGATGACATTAAGATATTTGAAACTGGATCAAGTTCTAACTTTAAATGTTAGCAAATTTATAAACACAATAAAAAAAAAAAATTAATTTAAATTTTCTGAAAAATTACTGTTTTCTTCACAAATATATTGGTCAAAAGTTCGGTAGAAGCGACAAATATTGTTTACTTATGCAATTTCAATAAATAAATTACACATTTTGATTTAGAATTACCAAATGCAATTCCGGAAATAAAATGGCCTCAGTGAATCAAGTGTTTTACCAGTATGGAATCTGATTCAGTTCCTGTGATTAAGTGCTGAGTCTGAAAATATTTACACTTAATCGGAATTGGAATTCTTTTATCATTGACTCACAGCTCAGCTATTTAGCATAGTAATAGTATTCCCTACAATGTTACATATGAATACCATACTTCCTTCACATAAGAATACTACTATTAAAGTTAATCCACCTCTAACCACCTCTAAACACCTCTAACCACCTCTTAACACGTCTAACCACCTCTAAACACCTCTAACCACCTCTAACCACCTCTTAACACGTCTAACCACCTCTAAACACCTCTAACCACCTCTAACCACCTCTAACCACCTCTTAACACGTCTAACCACCTCTGAACACCTTTAACAAAAATTTATATTATCAGTAGTTAAATAACTTGTGTACTGAGTACTGAATGATCCCTAAGTGAATATCTACTGTCAATCAAATAAAATTTGAGCATTGCGAGGCTCAGTCGAAAATAAAATACAATTTTTTAGAATTACCAAATGGTCATGTGCTTGAAGATGGTTAGAATGGTTAAGAGGTAGTTAGAGGTGGTTGGAGGTGGTTAGAGGTGGTTTGGTGTGCTTTGAGGTGGTTGGAGGTACTTAGAGGTGGTTGGCTGGTTAGAGGTGGTTGGAGGTGGTTAGAGGTGGTTGGAGGTGGTTAGAGATGGTTAAACTAAATACAAATTAAAAATCGGTGCAGTCAAACACGTAGTAATTTTTCTTATATTCATAGTTAAAGTGCATAATATCTATTTGAATATATTTACAATTAAACATCTTTAAAATGCCTCGGGGTATGATTTATCTGAATATGAATGCTAACTTTTATATAATTCAGCTAGGTAGTTTAGTTTCTACTAACCTGCACAGACTACAGGCTATAGACGACAGACTGCTCACTACTACTGACAACAAATGTTTACAAACCACTTTTTTCGACTTGGCTAACCTTATAACGTTCAAATCCATCAAAATATCAAAACCGAAATATTGCACAGCAGCAATACGTTCTGTCTGTATATAATACGAATACAAAAAAGGAAAAAGATCTACTTAAAAGAAAAAAGCAAATAATTCCTTAGTTTTCGGACCAACAAATTTTTTTAAAAGATTTGCTTAAACCAATAAATTTGAATAAATCATTCAAATTAACAAAAAACATAGTAATAAGTATTTCTATAAATAAAGTACTATACAAATGTAATAACCTATATATATATATATATATATATATATATATATATATATATATATATATATATATATATATATATATATATATATATATATATATATATATATATATATATATATAGATTTAATTTAGTTTTATTAGACGCAGTATACAAGAGCAAGAAGTTTATTTGAAACTGTTTATATTAGAAAACGAAGGCAAAGTATCACATGTCCGTTCTATAAATGGAACCCAGTTTCAGTTTTATTGTTTTGTCCCGTAATTTCATATGTTTTAGATCATATTAGCACACAATCAAAACCAACTAATGGTTATTATTGGAAAGAATTGTATTTAAATAAATTTAATTTAATGTACATTAAGATATATACTATGTGTGAACAGTGAATAAATTTAATCATATCAAATTAAAACAAAAAACCGTATAGTTATATAACAATAAATTTTCGTATAGAGAGAGAGTTTAAATTATTAATTATTCCTTTTAATTAATAAAGTATTAGATATATTGTAACTTTAAAGGTTTAATTTAAACTTATATTAAAACGTTTTAATTTAAAGTAAATTAAACTAAATTATAATTCAAAATTAAAATCTATATAAACTAATTAGGTTCTATCCGACTATATAAAGAACTATCATTGTATGCTAGGGGTACTGTCAATGTGTACTGATTTTAAACTTAAACATTTTATTCTTTATAGAATTTGTACAAGTAATTCAAATTTAATATAACTCAAAGGGCTCAATTTTATCTCTTTATTGACAAAATTTACTGTCAAAGTTTATTGCCAATGTTTATTGCTATAGCTTATTGTCAAAGTTCATTGACAAAGCTTATTGCCGATGTTTATTGTCAAAGTTTAATGTCAAAGCTTATTGCCATTGTTTATTGTCACGGTTTAATGTCAAAGCTTATTGCCAATGTTTATTGTCAAAGTTTAATGTCAAAGCTTATTGTCAATGTTTATTGTCAAAGTTTAATGTCAAAGCTTATTGCCAATGTTTATTGCTATAGAGATTATTGACAACGTTCATTGACAAAGCTTATTGCCAATGTTTATTGTCAAAGTTTAATGTCAAAGCTTATTGCCAATGTTTATTGTAAAAGGTTAATGGCAATGCTTATTGCCAATGTTTATTGCTATAGAGCTTATTGTGAAAGTTCATTGACAAAGCTTATTGCCAATGTTTATTGTCAAAGTTTATTGTCAAAGTTTAATGTCAAAGCTTATTGTCAAAGTTTAATGTCAAAGCTTATTGCCAATGTTTATTGTCAAAGTTTAATGTCAAAGCTTATTGCCAATGTTTATTGCTATAGAGATTATTGACAACGTTCATTGACAAAGCTTATTGCCAATGTTTATTGTCAAAGTTTAATGTCAAAGCTTATTGCCAATGTTTATTGTCAAAGTTTATTGTCAAAGTTTAATGTCAAAGCTTATTGTCAAAGTTTAATGTCAAAGCTTATTGCCAATGTTTATTGTCAAAGTTTAATGTCAAAGCTTATTGCCGATGTTTATTGTCAAAGCTTATTGCCAATGTTTATTGTCAAAGTTTAATGTCAAAGCTTATTGCCAATGTTTATTGTGAAAGTTTAATGTCAAAGCTTATTGCCAATGTTTATTGCTAAAGCTTATTGTCAAAGTTTATTATTTAAATTAGTTTACAGTAAAAACCCTGAAGTTAATAAATACTGATTGAAATTTCAGAAGCCAATAAGTATCACAAAATTAAGAACTCCAATACATTGTCAGACTACAATCGTGTACTCACTATTGTGAGTACATTAGATAAAGGGTAATACAGACTGACTTCGACCACTTTAGTTGGTTAATCATCAGTGAAATTATAAATTCATTTTAGTTTCCTCATCATCTGTGAACTGACAAATTTCGACCACTTTAGTTTCCTCATCATCAGTGAACTGACAAATTTCGACCACTTTAGTTTCCTCATCATCAGTGAACTGACAAATTTCGACCACTTTAGTTTCCTCATCATCAGTGAACTGACAAATTTCGACCAGTTTAGTTGGTTCATTGTCAGTGAATTGGAAAATTTATCTTTGTTGTTCATCATCAGTTAAGTGATAAATGCACTTTAATTGGTTTATCAACAATGAACTGACAAATTCATTTTAGTAGTTCATCATCCATCATCAGTAAACAAGTTCACTTTAGTTTGTTTATCATCTTCAAGTGCAGTTGTTCTATGATGATGTCCAAATAGTGGTGGATTACCTGTTTTATCCATTAACTATTTCAGTTTTTCGACAATGTATTTATACGATGTGGTTTATTTTCTTCTGAAAAAATATAATGTTTTTCCAAATTGTATAAAAGTTATTAATTTAAAAAGTTATCAAAGCAAATTCAAGAAAACTTAATACTGCTCTGTGTCGTTAAATTTCACCTAAAAAACATATATTTTTTTCCGTCTGCAGAAGTTGTAGCCAATGGCTATACAAGTGTGTTTATAACGTGACGACTGGCAACAATATAAATTATAAATATACACCAAGTGAAATAAAATTGGACTATAACAAAACTGAATAACATACTATAGATAATTATTAAGTTAGTTCGCTTTACAAATAAACCATGCGATGTTTAAACAAAATTTAATAAGCTACCAAAGATAATGATTAACTTCACAAATGAGCCTCGTGATGTCCCCACTTTATATCAAAATTTGTCTCGGTTTAACGCATTATTTTTAAAATTGTCTTTATTTATTTTGTAACTAAGATATACTGAACGCATAATTTTTGGTTAATGAAATCGACAAACAATATGAAGGGAATTTAGATGTAAATTCTACCAATTTTGAACTTGTAAAAAATAAAAATATAAAAACATGTTCAATTATATTATATTATTGTACATAATAAATAAAATTACATGTATTATTTATGATTTATTAATTTACTTTTACTATATTTTTGTTTTAATTTAGATTGCATAAAAATATTCTAACGCCAATTTAAATGATTTTATTAATTACTAAAACAATTTTGCTGAAGGTTGGATTTTATCGTTTATTTGTTTATTTATTAGTTAGAAAAGCAAATATTTTGTTTAAATACCATAATTAACCTAACTTTTAACAACAACGATTATACATAAATTTATTTATTAATATTAAATAAATAATACTCGTTTAATGAATGAATTTATTTTGTTTTAATTATTATTTGAAAGTATTTTTTTAAAAATATTAAAGTATAGCTAGATAAATAAGCACATAGCTGTTAATTATTAAATATTATTGATAAATTTATTTATAATTAGAAATTTGATATCTTTTAATTAATTCATTGTTTTTTTTTATATTTAAAGTTTTTTATGATCACTTAAATTGAAGCATTTTATTTAATTGACTTAGGCATAGATAGAGGAGTTAAGTACCTGTAAAGTTTTGATGTGGCGCTCGCGCGAGGGAGTGCGGGGGGGAAGCACTGAGATGAGATAGATGAACGAGGAGACCGCGAGGTAGGTATGAGATCGCGGAGCTATCTGACGCTACCGACCTGGGGGGATATACACAGATAGAGAAGAAGTTCGACGTGGTGAGGGTAGCCTCCTTGCCTTCGACACAACGGGTGGGAGAACGTCAACCCCTCTACCATCTTGAGTTCGTCTCGCCAGACCCACTAAAGATGACTTTTTCACAACAATGGTAATGGTACATTCTTCTCCTGTCACAGAACAAGATGACTTCTTTTTAACAATGGTACCTTTCGTCTTTCAAGCCGGCGAAAAGCCCTTTGTCTTTTTTTATTTATTTGTATTTTAAATGTGTTAATCGGGAAGGTTATACGCCCTACAACTAACTTAGTAGTAGTAGTAGTCTAGTACTTCCTACAAGAACGGGTAGGACGAACCACTTGTTCGAACCTTGCAATTAGGCCATCACTTAGGCCCTTTTTACGCCCCGTGGTGGAGAGTTCCAGCTACTTCACACATCATACATTTGAACATTGTACCGCCGAAGCGAGTATGGAGTGGTCATTAGTAAGCTATATAAGCGTGCGTCAAAGCGTGGGGGAAGAGTCCCCATAAAGGGTGTCCCTCGCCCTGCTCCGTCCTCGAACCACAGATACAAATTACATCGTCATGACACGGATCGGACCCACACCAAAGAGTGGGGGAAGAGTCCCCATAAAGGGTGTCCCTCGCCCTGCACCGTCCGCGATTCGTTGATGCAATTCAGAGTATCATGGCACAGGATCGAACCCACGACCTCGAGTTGCCGCGACTTATTGATAGCTGAGCGAGCGCCTAAAGACGCTCGGCTACCATGGCTCCCTTACAACTAACTTAACTCAGTGGCGTAGCTGCCAGTCACGTAGCAGCCAGTAGCGCTTATACAACTATACAGGGAGTTTCAAAACATGCGTCGCAAAATTAAGGGTATGATTTCTTGGCTAATTCTGGGAAAAAATATCGTTCCCAAACAACTCAGACAAATTTTCTCGTATACGAGTTCATAATTACTTAGCCCAGTGTTTTCCATTTATTAGTTTCATAGGTACTTTTAATTATTATTGAACATTATATCAAAATGTATCATAAAAATAACTTCTCCTCGCCGGGGAATCGAACAGGACCTCTCTCCGTCCAAGTTGAAAGCTATTTCCTCAGGAACTAGATTTTCCTGGGAAAACGGCTTATATCGTTAGATTTATATTTAAATGGAGCACATTTTAGAATTTTTTAATCACAATAGACGGAATCGTTTTCGAGAAATAATTTCTTTTTTTCATGTTTTATCAGAATTTTTGGAGATTAGTGCCTCCAAATTCTGAGCTAAAATTCATTTCTCGATTTCGCCTAAGAGTATGATTTTTCTTAACATGTATGTCAAATTTCGTCAAAATCGGTCCAGTAGCTTAGGCTCCACGCGTTTGCACAGACAGACATTTTTCAAAACCACTTGAAATTGACTACATAAGTTCTGAATTTGACAGAGGTGTACTCTTTAAAAACATATTTACATAGCATCTTATACTAATAGAATTATTTTAATAATTATAATTACTCCGTTTCCATGAGTTTTCAAAACTGTTTGTAAGCGGTCTTGGTATTCAAAACCCCATGGTGATTTCAAAAAGTTTTGAGTTCAAGGTCACAACAGCAAATGTTTGGTTTTGTATTGAAACTGTTTTGAAAAAATAGCATGGAAAAGAGTATTGAATTGAGAACAGAATTGAGACATGCGCAGCAGGTATGATGAGCAGAGATATGATAACCTGACTTAACTGTTAATTAGTCTGGGAATTTATAGATTTCAAAATTGTTGTGAAAACTGTTTTGAAAACTCCTCATGAAAACACTTTCGGTTTGAAACCAAAATAGTTTTCAAATCGGTTTGGAGAACTTATGGACACTTAGTATACATGTTAAAAATATTATTCTGGCTTTTAATACGGCAAAATCCCTTATATCTTATATCGGGAGTTTAAAAAAGACACTGGCTATATTCCTAAAGACAAGGGGGTGATTCCTTGGACTATTTGATGAATAATCACACCTTAAACGATTTTTCAAAAATCGTTTGATTTCGAAGATACAGGGCTATCTAACGAACACTTAACAAACAGTTTTTTTCTATTTCACACCTATAAAAATAAAAATACGTGTGGTGTCGCGGGACACCCAGTAGGAACGAAGTTCCTTACATTTTTCATTAAATATAAATTATAAAATATCACTGCTAAGTACGTATACATTGCTAACTACTTATACATGGCGGAGTTAGAAAAGAGACAAAATTAAAAGTAACGAACTGTTTGTACCTGGCAGAGTTAAGGCAAAATTAAAAGAAAATCATTATTTGTATCAGTAAAGCAAGCGTCTTACTATAAATATATATTAAATATAAGAAAAAAGTTGATCATGATGAGTTTATAGTGAAAGAGTATGTTTGTTAAAGGAGTTTGGATTGAAATAGGACTGTTTTCTACCTACCCGGCCAATTAATTTAAAATATTATAAAATATATCTCTTCCCTACTCTACAGCTTCTGCTTGTATCAGGGTGTAATTTAACATGATTATATTTTATTTATTTGCAAAACCAAGTGACATTTTTGACATATATAACAAAAATAATCAAAACAAGTCAAGTAACAGGCTTCCTTAATAACACTTTTTCCCGTCTTTTGAAGCTTACGTTTACGCGAGCGTTGCGCGTGAACGCTTGGGCGGATAACGTTTTCCGACGAACTTAGCCTTGGCATTGGTAAAATGAACATGTGTTCCAAATTTCATCTAACTCGGTGATCTTTTACTCAAGTTATCGTCATCTGTAGATTTCGTGACGGTTGGCTTTGTGACGACAGCTCCAGACGCTGTAACGTGCCATAAAGAACTTCGTTCCAATAAACTACAACGTTGGTATTCGAACCCTGGTTCTTCAGATTATTAATTATGGCTTGGAGCTTCGAGACTGTTTCTCTTTTTGGCAGAAAACCGTAGATAAGAATGACGCAGACTCAGGGCCGTACCGAGGCTGTGGCGAAGGTGGCCCTTGCCAAGGGCGCAGGTTTGAGAAGGGCGCAAAATGGAGAAGAGGAAAAACATTTTTTGATTGGTAAGATTGGTCAAAATGAAAACTTTATACTAATTTCGGTTGTGTGAGCTGTCAATTCGTGTTTTTATTATGAACATTAATCACATTGTGACATTGCGCTTAGCGCGGTGGCGTGCGATTCATGTTCATGCGGCAACGCTAGGCCCTAGCGTTGCCGCGAGGCGCATCCGCCCCACCCCCTAGCGGCTAGGGCAGTGTTTTTCAACCTTTTTCTAATGGTGGCACCCCAACTTGGTTAATTGTTTCTCGCGGCACCCTTATTTCTTAATACTAGTTTAAACAAGTAAAGTGTGAAAAAACATGTAATTAATAAACTCAATGCACTCACCCATATCGAAAATTACTCAATTTATGAACACCATCTTAAATTATTTAAACAGTAAGAACACTTATGATACCAAAAATACGAAAGAAAAAAACGTTTAATAGTTTTTACATATAAAAAATAATCAAATAAAGGGTTCACAACCAACAAGTGTTGAATTTTTTTTTTAATAAAATGATAAAAAAGGTATGGAATATTCTTTTTTGAAAATTGTAATTACATTTGTATGTATTCAGTAACAACATTTATGAATAACAATACAATATAATTATATAAATGCCCTAAAAAAAATGTAATTCTACTTATTATATTTTTAAAGTACTCATTGTGTAAAAAGTATTTTTTACTTAAGAAATAAAGTTAAGATGTCAATATTGTATCAACTTACTTTTTGTAATATTGTAAATATTTTTCCGTTCAGTATTGTACTTAATTAAATTATAATTTCATATTTGCTGTGGTGAAAAGTGAAATGACAGTGGATGTTTTATCTAAATAAACCTTTTATATCAACCATTTAACCTTGAACCGAAAAAGGAGTTATTATAGTGTAGCCAGGTGTTAAATAGTACTCTTTTTTTTTAAATAATACTTAAATGGTACTTTTTTTACGTGTTAAATAGTACTTTCTAGTAGCGAAAACTAAAAAATTACTTTAACTTTTAGAGCCAGAATTGCTTAAAAATTTGTTTTACTGACGTTAAAATTCCAAAATTTTTTTATTCCATACCCCCCAAACCCCCCTGTGGGGCGCACTTTTACGGGTTTGCCATGTACGCAGGAGCACCTAGGTACGGCCCTGCGCAGACTACTTCAACCCTAAACAAAAGTACAACCGACAAGAGTGAGATTTTGAAAGTGTCATCGACCTTACTGTTGTAGAAATATTGAGTGAAGTTGTTTCCAAAACAAGACATCAAAGTTATTTAGATCGAGTTATCAGCTGATAAATGTCAAGGCAAATGTCAAACAGGGAGGTGTCATGTTTTTATCAGTTTCTTCTAGCAATGGAAAACACTGCAGGGAAGTTGTCATGGTCAAGACTATAAATCCATAACCAAGCATCACCATGATCAGTTATTATGTACTTGTTTACGTATAATCACGGATTTTGTTTACTTTCTCATATTTAAAGAGAGAAAGTATCGAGAAATTAATTTTACCTCAAACTTTGGGGGCGCCACCCCCAAAAACTCTGGAAAAAACGTGAAGAATAATTATATCTCGAAAACGGTTCGATTTTTATTAAAAACAAGTAAGGCGCGCTTCGCGTAAGTACGTGGGGCGATAATCGCCGGTTTCTGTACATTAAGGTTAAAATTATTAAGTATAATATAATTACACTAATTTTAATAGTAATATTCTTTTTCTACTCTTCAAGACCTCTAAATTGATGTATAACATGTTATGGTAACTAAATCAATGTTTAGTCACCCACCATATTGGCCGCCATCTTGAAAATTTTAATAATTGCATATTATTTTTCTCCATTTCAAGACCTTTAAATTGATATATAACATGTCATGGTGACTAAAAACTTTTTTTTTAGTCGCCCACCATATTGGCCGCCATCTTGAAAATATTACGTGAGAAAAATCCAAAATGTGTCCAGTTGTCTCAAATGCCGAGATGTACCTGTGTGCCGAATTTCATGTTCCTAGCTATAGTAGTTTATAAATTGAAACAAACAACAGACAGACACAAACGGACAGACACACAGACAGAGCCGTTATATAAGGTTTCTTTTTGTACTTTATACAGAAACCTAAAATCTAAAATGTAGTCCATTTAAATACGATTCTAACGACATAAGCCGTTTTCCCAAGAATTCTAGTTCCTGAGAAAATAAACGCAGACGAAGAGAGGCATGATTCGATTCCCCACCGAGGAGAACTTATTTTTATGATAAATTTTGATAAAATGTTCGTGAAATAATTAAATTTACCGACGACAACCTAAATTCAAAAATAGAAAACAATGGGAAAAGTAATTATGAACTCGTATAAGAGAAAGTTTGTCTGAGTTTTTCTCGGACCAATTTTTTGTCACTAACTTGTACACAATCTTGATACAGCTAATGTTGTATTAATAACTTATTGTTGTATTAATAACAATGTTGTATTAATAAATTATTGTTGTATTAATAACAATGTTGTATTAATAACTTATTGTTGTATTAATAACAATGTTGTATTAATAACTTATTGTTGTATTAATAACAATGTTGTAGTAATAACAATGTATTAATAACTTATTGTTGTATTAATGTATTAATAACTTATTGTTGTATTAATGTATTAATAACTTATTGTTGTATTAATAACAATGTTTTGTATTAATAACTTATTGTTGTATTAATAACAATGTTTTTTATTAATAACTTATTGTTGTATTAATAACAATGTTTTGTATTAATAACTTATTGTTGTATTAATAACATTGTTGTATTAATAACTTATTGTTGTATTAATAACATTGTTGTATTAATAACTTATTGTTGTATTAATAACATTGTTGTATTAATCACTTATTGTTGTATTAATAACATTCTTGAACTAATAACTTATTCTTATATTAATCACTTAATGTTGAGTTGTAATAAAATTTATTTTTAAATAATAAAAATTGTAACCAAATACGAGGCAAATACTCTCGTAATTTGTGTTGTTTGTTTGTTATTTAGTTTAATTTAAGTTAAATTTGGTTTTAGTTTGTTTTTTTTTATTTAAATTGATGTTTAATTAGAAATTAAAAAAAAAAATCTAACTAAATAATAAAAAAAGGGCAGGTCTCGAATTAGAAATAAATTTAGTTCGAGTTGGGAAGCCTGAGAAATGAATCTGTTGATGAGTGAGTGTGTGTTAGTCGGGGTTGTATATATAAATATATATGTGTGTTGTGCTGTATATTTGTAACACAAGATGGCTGCCGAGTATGGGACGTCTGCGAGTGGAGGGGGTACATATGGACTCACACTCAGTGTGGCTTTTCTAAAAATAACAGGGATTTTTTAATGCTTTCGGGGCCGTCACACTAGCACACTTAAGCAATGTTTCAGCGTATCTACGAGATATAATACGCAAGTGTTGAAGGTTTGATCGTGTGCCAGATTAGGTTCGATTCAACCCAGAACTTCAACCTAATTATAATATATTTACTCCCTCGCTCAAACCAAATATTGGAAAATACCAAAATGATAATTATGCATGTCCATGAAAATTTGCAAGTGCCATATGGCGAACTCAATAACACATACTCACGTCAGTCGCACGTTAACACTCGAACAATTTTGGCACAAACAGTGACATCTAATACCTTCCTGATTAGAATTCTTCCAAAATTTAGCCAAATATTATAAATCAAGCCCGAACTATTTCGATGTTTTTTTAAATTGTGTTCTAGGTGGTGTCCGCTTCATGTTCGATGTATTTACCAACGTTTCAGCACCCCTGCTGACGGCGTATTCTAAGCTAGAGACTTTGTGAACTGTCTAGTTCACTAATGAACTACATAGTTCACTAATGAACTACATACTTCACTAATGAAGTACATAGTTCACTAATGAAGTACTTAGTTCACTAATGAAGTACATAGTTCACTAATGAAATACGTAGTTTACTAATAAACTATATAGGTCACTAATGAACTACATAGTTCACTAATGAAGTACGTAGTTTATTAATGATCTACATTGTTGACTAATGAACTGCATAGTTCACTAATGAAGTACATAGCTCACTAATGAAGTACGTAGTTTACTAATGAACTACATAGTTGACTAATGAACTGCATAGTTGACTAATGAACTACATAGTTCACTAATGAAGTACATAATTCACTAATTAAGTACGTAGTTTACTAATGAACTACATAGTTGGCTAATGAACTGCATAGTTCACTAATAAAGTACATAATTCACTAATGAAGTACATAGTTCACTAATGATATTCGTAGTTTACTAATGAACTATATAGTTCACTAATTAACTACATAGTTCACGACTGAACTACCTAGTTCATGACTAAACTATGCCTAGTTCACAGCTGAACTACCTAGTTCATGGCTGAACTACCTAGTTCATGGTTGAACTAGGTAGTTCATGGCTGAACTACATAGTTCACTAATGAACTACGTAATTCACTGATGAACTGATGAACTACCTAGTTATCGACTGAACTACCTACTTCATGACTAAACTATGCCTAGTTCACGGCTGAACTACATAGTTCTCGACTGAACTACCTAGTTCATGACTAAACTATGCCTAGTTCACTGCTGAACTACCTAGTTCTCGACTGAACTACCTAGTTCATGACTGAACTACCTAGTTCTCGACTGAACTACCTAGTTCTCGACTGAACTACCTAGTTCATGACTAAACTATGCCTAGTTCACAGATGAACTACCTAGTTCTCGACTGAACTACCTAGATCATGACTGAACTACCTAGTTCTCGACTGAACTACCTAGTTCATGACTAACTACCTAGTTCTCGACTGAACTACCTAGTTCATGACTAAACTATGCCTAGTTCACAGCTGAACTACCTAGTTCATGGCTGAACTACCTAGTTCATGGTTGAACTAGGTAGTTCATGGCTGAACTACATAGTTCACTAATGAACTACGTAATTCACTGATGAACTGATGAACTACCTAGTTATCGACTGAACTACCTACTTCATGACTAAACTATGCCTAGTTCACGGCTGAACTACATAGTTCTCGACTGAACTACCTAGTTCATGACTAAACTATGCCTAGTTCATTGCTGAACTACCTAGTTCTCGACTGAACTACCTAGTTCATGACTGAACTACCTAGTTCTCGACTGAACTACCTAGTTCTCGACTGAACTACCTAGTTCATGACTAAACTATGCCTAGTTCACAGATGAACTACCTAGTTCTCGACTGAACTACCTAGATCATGACTGAACTACCTAGTTCTCGACTGAACTACCTAGTTCATGACTAACTACCTAGTTCTCGACTGAACTACCTAGTTCATGACTAAACTATGCCTAGTTCACAGCTGAACTACCTAGTTCATGGCTGAACTACCTAGTTCATGGTTGAACTAGGTAGTTCATGGCTGAACTACATAGTTCACTAATGAACTACGTAATTCACTGATGAACTGATGAACTACCTAGTTATCGACTGAACTACCTACTTCATGACTAAACTATGCCTAGTTCACGGCTGAACTACATAGTTCTCGACTGAACTACCTAGTTCATGACTAAACTATGCCTAGTTCACTGCTGAACTACCTAGTTCTCGACTGAACTACCTAGTTCATGACTGAACTACCTAGTTCTCGACTGAACTACCTAGTTCTCGACTGAACTACCTAGTTCATGACTAAACTATGCCTAGTTCACAGATGAACTACCTAGTTCTCGACTGAACTACCTAGATCATGACTGAACTACCTAGTTCTCGACTGAACTACCTAGTTCATGACTAACTACCTAGTTCTCGACTGAACTACCTAGTTCATGACTAAACTATGCCTAGTTCACAGCTGAACTACCTAGTTCTCGACTGAACTACCTAGTTCATGACTAAACTATGCCTAGTTCACAGATGAACTACCTAGTTCTCGACTGAACTACCTAGATCATGACTGAACTACCTAGTTCTCGACTGAACTACCTAGTTCATGACTGAACTACCTAGTTCTCGACTGAACTACCTAGTTCTCGACTGAACTACCTAATTCACGTCTAAACTATTTGGTTCATCTATTCTTTCACTTAGATCAACATGGACTCCCCTGAAAATGGCTCCAGCCATTACCATGAACAAAACGTCGGAAAACATATCGAACATGACGTGGAAGACCTAGACATCTATAATGACATCAACTGCGGAAGCCTACGCTTAAGGTATCAAATTTCATTTTATTTTCTTAAAATAACTATCTTGAAACGAGAAACAGTTTACACGGATTTTAATAATAATCAAATATTTTAAAGTAAAGGAAAGAGTTTCCAGAAGAGGTAGCAAGACGGTGAGAGGCCGGGTTCGATTCCCCGCAAAGGAGAAGTTATTGTATGATAATTTTTATGAAATGTTCAATAATAATGAAATGTACCTGGGAAGACTAATAAATGGAAAACACTGGACTAAATGATGAACTCGTATACGAGAAAGTTTGTCTGAGTTATCTTGGACCGATTTTTATATCTGGCTTCGATCTTAAGATAAACGATCCGAGCGTAGGTTGGAACAGTTTGAAGAAGTACAGGGATTTTATCTATTGGGCATGGCCGGGACGGTTCGCGGGGTGGATCCCGCGAACGGTTCGCTGCCGGTGGGAACAAACCTAAAATTGGTGGAGCTGAGATAATATAGAAGGCTGAGAGTTTACGTAATATAAGGGAGAGGAACGATGTTAAGCGGCGAGCTAGAGAACTAGAGAATCATATTTGACATATCGTACATCTCCTTTCATTACTTTATCTCTAAATAATAATAACTAAACACAAAATATATTAGGGTGCCCATAGGCAAAAAAGTCAATTTTACATACTCTTGTATGGCTTGTTTAGGCCAAGTCTGACACCTTTTTCCTCTGTGACTTTTTTTGGTTTTGGGGCGTTTTTCATTATTTGGGCCCTATAACTTTGACGCCTCAGAATGGAAAATCGAAAAAAGTTCTGCGTCAGACAATATTAAAATATTGAGTTATAGGGTTCAAATAATGTATCTTGAGAAAATCAGCTGGTTATTAATTACTAATAATTATTATTAATTAATATTAATCACTATCCAGCTATTCGTTTTCTAGTTTTCCATTGTGTACCATATGTTCTCTAAGTATTTATCTGTGTATTGTATTATTGTATATTGAATCAAATTTTAAATTAAAATTGTTAAGATTATTTTTATAATTAAGCTAGAAGGAAGGCTACAATAACAGCATTCATGTAGATTTAAAACGTAAAAAAACATAAATAGAAAAAAGTATAAATAAAAAAAAACGTATAAATATCAATATATCTAAACTAAATATCTAATACTATTTTAAAATACAATTATTTAAAATAACTTTGTTTAAAGTAATTAAATTAAATAATTTAATTTAGTGAAAAAAAGAGAAAACAGTTTTAAACTTTATATTAAATTTTAAAAAGGCGGTGAAATCTTCTACACACAAGTGACGTCAGGATGTTGAGTTTTCTAAAGCCAACTTGTCAGAATTTAAATTTTCTTTAACCTAACAATTCTTTATAATTGACTTTGAATGCAATTTTAAATAATGTGTTGTTATTTTCCACAAGAAAATGTTAAACTTTCGACGACCAGTGATGAAATAAGAGTGAAGAAAAACAGAACAAGTTTCATACCAATATAAGGTTTTCCGCGAGCCGACAATAATGGAAATATGAAGCGCCTCAGAACATTGCTAAACGTGTGTTTACATTTTCATATTCTAATTGTGTAAAAGTTTTCTATTTACCATCATGATGGTGACAGTCGGATCTCGTATCTTAAAATTATGTGTTATTGGGCTAGACGCACACTGGGGGCAAAACAGTCTGCAGATAGACGAGGAGCTTGGTATCAAAGGCGGACAAGAGCACATTTCAAAATTTTACAGGAGAGCCAAAAACTGTAGCTCAAATTCTACAGGTGCTAGAGCAATGATTTTTTTCTGTAGATTCTTAATAGACTCAAAACTAGTTAGAAGTACTGAAAACGTGAATTTCTTTGATATTTTAGCTGCTAAATGGAGTTAAAAAGTGGAGTTGTCCGCTTTTGAAACAAAAACAAAGTTTTGTCCGTTTTTGAAGCAAAATGACGTTGAAAATAATGGTTAGAAAATGATATTGGAGAAATAATTCTTTTTTTCACGTTTTTCAGAGTACTTAGGGAGTAGTGCCCCAAATTTAGAGCTAAAATTAATTTCTCGATTTCCACTCGGGGTATCATTTTTCTAAACATGTATGACAAAATGGTAGAAGTATAGGTATTCAGATGCTAAAGCCCGCAGTGCATCATAGGAACGAGTTAGTAAAATGCAGCCTCCTGATTGGCTGTTTCAGTTATGTCCACTTTTGAAGCAAAACGTGTGTTGACTTGTCCGTATTTAAAACAAAACTACAAATATTATTGCATTTTTACCCCTTTTCTGGTCGTTTTTTGATGCAAATGGATAGCAGAATCTGATGCAGCAGCCAAAAATCTATAAGAAAAATCGATAACTGAAATTCGGAAAAAATGTAGAATGTCCGTCTTCGATACTAGGCTCCTCAGACAGACTGATGCGGGCTCTGCAGACTGTTTTGCCCCCTGTGCGCCTAGCCTTAAAGTATTATAGTCAAAATGTTGTGGGAAATCTAGGGTACCCTTGTATTTTGAAAAGAAAAACAAAATCTTTGATTGTTTTAGATAGCTCTCGAGAGTGGTTCGTATTTTACTATGTCAACTCTTATATCCTGGTAGGTATTTTAGTACTAATTTTATTTGTATAGGGTCCGTAAGTTGTTTCGACTTCTATTTTATATAAACATAAAGATATAAAAACACATATCCTGACGGATATATCAGGGTTTGTTCCAACCAATCATTGTACCGTCCGCGGAATCGTCACGGGCATGCGCAATGGATAAAAGCCGTTCCAAGCTGACTTGGGACAGTGTTTCGTACCGTCCACGAAACTGTTCCAACCCCGGCAGGGATAGTTTCCCAACTGTTCACTGCACGGTCCCAACGATCCTCTAACAATACCAAGTACTGGTTTGTATGACATGCGCAGTTATGTCAATAGTCACAAATATCAACACGAAGGTACCCTAACTGTTAGGTTTCCTTAAATTATTTTTGTACAGTGCGAATTATAGTCCTAAACCCGTACCTACCTTACATGATTTTATTACAGTACAATGTTAGCGCATGCGTATAAAACCGGTTCTAAACGATTCCCGAACGATCCGTGGGACGATACAAAGGACGGTACAAATATGGGGGTTGGAACAATCCTATCAAAATCAATTTTAACAACAAATTAAGTCACGGATTCATGCTGACAGCCTGCGCGCGCATGTTGTTATCAAATGATGATGTATAATCACATGAAAAGGGATGTTTCAATGTTACAGAATCAACCTCCTGATCATTGTCAGCAGCAGTGTCGGGTGTTACGAAATCCGAATTAACGTACTTAGGGATAACTAAGTCGGGGATATTACTGAATATGGTATATGTTACTGATAGGACGATTAGAATTAGGTAAGTGAGAAGGTTAATAGATCATTTTAATTTTAACGAATTCCCAAAAGGTAGGTAAGTGGGATGTTCGAAAGATTGAGTTGTTGATTGAAGAAAGGTGTAAGATTCCTTTTTTGGGGACATGAGATGACATGATAAGGTCATAGCCAGGAGCTTTATTTTTTGGAAAATGTTTTACGATGTATAATATATCTGATGGGTTAAAGACCTTTAGGGGAGGAGAAAGTCAAAGAGGTACACAAAGATCATGGATTATATTGTTGAAATCAATATGGATGTGGTCATATAGATATCAGGTTGAGGAGTTAACTGTTCGGAGAGAAATAGGAGAAAAGCTTTGCTTTATCGCCATCACTCTTTGCTCAGGATTGATCTACTATCTACTCTCGCAGTGGTGAAGGAATAATCTTTTGTTTAGGAATTTTTCAGGTAGTTTGCCAAAGGGATTTGTCTTTCTTCATCCAGTTTCTAGTATAGTCTGAGAACTGTTCTCATCTGTACGTTGTCAATACGCCGGGGAAGTGTGACGTCACTTACGTAAAATAGTGTGTGTTGTTAGGTCAGCTGGCTCATAACATTGGATATACGACTGAGTTTTATCAGTGCTATTTTATTTTATTATTATTTTTTAATCAATTATTTGTTTTATCATCTATAATGTATACATTTATTGGCTTATTAATGATGTTACTGATACATGATAAGGTTAAAAACAGTTAAAAAAGCTTTTAATAGAGTAAAAAGAGCACATCTGTGAGTAATTATTTTACATCTTCTTTGAGTAATTTGTGAGAATTATTTGTTTTATCATCTAAAATGTATACATTTATTGGCTTATCAATGATGTTACTGATATATGATAAGGTTAAAAACAGTTAAAAAAGCTTTTAATAGAGTAAAAAGAGCACATCTGTAAGTAAGTTATTTTACATCTTATTTGAGTTATTTGTGAGAATTATTTGTTTTATCACCTATAATGTATACATTTGTTGGCTTATTAATGATGTTACTAATATATGATAAGGTTAAAAACGGTTAAAAAAGCTTTTAATAGAATGAAAAGAGGAAAAAACTATAAAATGCTCACAGAACTCTAATAAACAATGGTTTGTTATGAGCCAGAAAAGATAACCTGACGAAAAATCGTGGAGGGCGCATGACGTCATAGCAAACTTTGTCACTTTTACGTAACCTCTCTGACGCGACGTATGCAGTAGTCAGTTGTGTTTCTATTAACTCTCTACCCATAGAACGCGTTTGGATCAACTGTAGATCCATGTCGTGCTAAGGCTGCTGGTGGAACCTGGTGGATCCTGGTGGATCCCTGGTGAATCCTGGTGGATCCCTGGTGGATCCTGGTGGATCCCTGGTGAATCCTGGTGGAACCTGGTGGATCCCTAGGCTGCTGGTTGGATCCCTAGTGGATCCAAGCACATCCTTCTGCCACTAAGTCGCTTTTTCCCTCGTGCCTCGGGCAGAACCTCTTACAAACTTGCAAGGGTCCCCCATGCCCGCTGGCGTTTCTATCTATAGAGGATCTCAACAACAAATTTTTTAAAAGGTATTATTTAAACCTACCACATAGTACGTTCCAGAAGAATGGTAAGGAGAGGTCAATAACGCCGGTAATAAAGGAGTTGAGGGTTGTTTGTAAGACAGGAGTGTTAGTGCATGGAGAAGTAAAAGCAGGAAAATGTCTAAAGTAGATCCTACAGCAGCAGTAGTTGCATAGCTCGAGTACCTCCCATATTTGTACGAAAAAATCTTGAAAATAATTATCTTTATTACCTATACATTTACTATTTATCACCACTTTTAATGAGATATGTATAATGTATTTCCAACATTTAAAAAAATTATGTCACAAAATATAAATTGTAAGACGTGATGTTTGCCACTATATGCACGGGTAATCTAGAGTTTAGAGTACCTGTGTAATAGTGACTCTAGATTACAGAATTCAGGTACACGTGTAATAGTGACTCTAGATTACAGAATTCAGGTACAAGTGTAATAGTGACTCTAGATTACAGAATTCAGGTACACGTGTAATAGTGACTCTAGATTACACAATTCAGGTACACGTGTAATAGTGACTCTAGATTACAGAATTCAGGTACACGTGTAATAGTGACTAGATTACAGAATTCGGGTACACGTGTAATAGTGACTCTAGATTACAGAATTCAGGTACACGTGTAATAGTGACTAGATTACACAATTCAGGTACACGTGTAATAGTGACTCTAGATTACACAATTCAGGTACACGTGTAATAGTGACTCTAGATTACAGAATTCAGGTACACGTGTAATAGTGATTCTAGAGTCTAGAGTGTAATTTAAGATCGGTGAGAACATAATAACTAAATATTAGATATGGACGCGTCTATGAAATAATCTCAAGGGAATAACATAACCTGTCTCTTCGTGTGACAGTACAAAGCAGGTTTCTGCCTTCATAATGCCATCATCAGTGGCAACAGAAACAAACAGTAAGTTACAACTGATGAAGGCTGAAAGCGCTTTGTTAAATAAAGAAATTTTCAATTGTCAATGTTCATCAACTTGGAGAGACAGTTTGTTATTCCTATAATAACCAACGTTTGTTTCAGAGGAGTTTTGTCACAAGTTCTCAAGTCAAAAATTCCGTCAAAAAAGTCAGTGTTGTCGGTTCGGGAAATTGGGGATCTGCCTTCTCGAGAATCATCGGGTCCAACGTCGAAAAACACGACGATTTCGACAATCGAGTTAAAATATACGTACACGAAGAGATAATAGACGGAAAGAAATTATCCGAGATCATCAACGAGACACATTATAACGTTAAATACTTACCACGGCATCGGCTTCCAGACAACGTGATAGCTGTGCCGGATCTGATAGAATGCTGCCACGACGCCGATATTTTGGTGTTCGTCACGCCTCATCAGTTCGTCAAAAATCTCTGCAGTACTTTAGTCGGTAATATAAAAGAATCGGCTATCGGGTTGACTTTGATAAAAGGATTGGAAACCGTCCCCGGAGGAGGCATCGAGCCCGTATCCCACGTTATCGACAGATCGTTAAATATAGAAATCAGTGCCATGATGGGTGCCAATATCGCGGTGGAGATCGCCGACGAAAACTTCTGCGAAACCACACTCGGTTGTAAAAACCGTGACGTCGGCAATATTCTGAAGAGGATGATCCAAACGGAGTATTTCCGAGTGGTCATAGTCGACGACGTTTCGACCGTCGAACTGTGTGGCGCATTGAAGAACATAGTGGCTTGTGCCGCCGGATTTGTCGACGGATTAGGATTAGGCGACAATACGAAAGCCGCCGTCATCCGGTTAGGTCTTTTCGAAATGATGAAATTCATAGATCGATTTTTCAAAGTTTCTAAACTCTCGACTTATTTGGAAAGTTGCGGAGTCGCGGATCTGATAACGACATGCTACGGTGGCAGTAGAAACAAACGTGTCGCGATCGAATTCGTCCGGACCGGAAGACCGCTCAAAGATCTCGAAGAAGAACTTCTCAACGGACAGAAACTTCAGGGAGTTCTGACAGCCGAGGAAGTAAACTTCATGCTTAAAAATATCGACAAAGAACAGGATTTTCCACTGTTTACAGCCGTACACAAGATCTGCACTCTCGAGATGAAGCCGCAGCAGCTCATTGAAGCGATAAAAGTCCATCCGGCACACATATAAACAAAATGAACTCAAACATCCACTGATTTTATTCTAAAAATATACAAATAATTTACCTTACTTCGTCAATGTTTACTTACTAGAAACGGTTTAGGCAAATTGTATTAAGACAAGTTTCAAAGCTAATGTTTATCCTTTCTTAAATAATTGAACTGCGTATTTACAGTGGAGGAATAAAACTAAAACTCAGCCGCTAGATTAAATCCCATTACTACGCTTTAGGTTTCACACGGAAGCCAGATGCTTGTCAAACTTAAATAGTCGAATGATACAAGTAGATTTTCCTGAAAAATAACTAGTCATCTAGGTAAAGCGCAAAGCGCTATTAAGCCTGATCAAGTGAATGGGGACTATCACTACAACTATATCATTAGCGCATCATTGCAATGTAAAATTAGTTGTACTATTAGCCACCGGCACAAACCAGCGCTGCTTTACCTATATATACATAACCCCTTATTTAAAATTAGTATTAAACAATCACATCAATCGAATGAATTAGTATAAAAAAATCGGTCAGAGGTAACTCAGGCAAACTTTCTCTTATAAGAGTTCATAATTACTTGGCCCAGTGTTTTCCATTTATTAGTTTTCGTTGGTAAATTTAATTATTATTGAACATTTGTTCAAAATATATCATAAAAATAACTTCTCCTCGGCGGGGAATCGAACCTGGCCTCTCTCCCTCCGTTTAAAGCTTCCCAGGAACTAGATTTTTTTCCCGGGAAAACTGCTTATATCGTTAGAGTCGTATTTAAATGGACTACATTTTAGAATTTTTAATCAAAATCGTCGGAACGTTTTTTCAGAGTTTTTGGGGGATAGCACCCCCAAATTTAGAGCTAAAATTAATTTCTCGATTTCGCCTCGGACATGTATGCCAAATTTCGTCAAAATCGGCCCAGTAGTTTAGGCTCCAGGCGTCTGCACAGACAGACGGCAGATGACAGACAGACATTTTTTAAAAACCACTTTCTTGGACTCAGGGGACCTCAAAACGTGTAAATCCATCAAAATATAAAAATCGAATTTTCGCGCCATCACAATACTTTCTCTTTATATGAGAAAGTAAAAAGGATATAAATCAGACCACACCGCGGGGAATCGAATTATGGACTCCAATAATTTCAAACCAGTGCTCTGGGAGAATTGACGGGGTAGCACCGTGAAATTCATATTTCACTTTGGTTACAGGGGAGAACATTAAACTTTGGTTACAGGATAGAACATTAGACTTTGGTTACAGGATAGAACATTAGACTTGGGTTACAGGATAGAACATTAGACTTGGGTTACAGGATAGAACATTAGACTTTGGTTACAGGATAGAGCATTAGACTTGGGTTACAGGATAGAACATTAGACTTGGGTTACAGGATAGAACATTAGACTTGGGTTACAGGATAGAACATTAGACTTGGGTTACAGGATAGAACATTAGACTTGGGTTACAGGATAGAGCATTAGACTTGGGTTACAGGATAAAACATTAGACTTGGGTTATAGGATAGAACATTAGATTTGGGTCACAGTATATAGAACATTAGACTTTGGTTACTACAGGAGAGAAAACGTTAGACTTTTGTTAAAGAGGAAGAGTAACACAAGGCTTTGGTTATAGAAAGAAATACCTTGGTTTCACTTTCTTGCACAGGAACATGGGTGCCCATACAGTGGCGTACCCAGGGGGCACTGGGGGCGCGTTGGGGGCGCGTGTATATGAAGCAGAGGTTCTTAGCGAATTCTCATACAAACTAACCAACATAAACAAAACATTTTAGTTTACGTTATATACCAAAACCTAAGTATTTTTCTTGAATGCCCATTCAATCAACTTCTCTTCAAAGGACGCCCGCCCTTGCACAGGATAAATATTGAATTTTTGTCCTATAATATATAGGATTTCTGAATTCCAATCCGATGCATAAATCTGTATTTAAACGGATAATTATTTGTAAGTCGAATATAATTACTTGATCTATAAGGCAGAGGTTGGTGGAAGAATTCATTAAGTAAAAAATCACTATTTTCTATTAAATAGAAAACAGTGAGTTATTTATTATGATCCGCAAATCAACTTTATATGGCTTAGTGAGGATATTGATATTTCCCCTCAAAATAATTTTGTTTTTTAGAGACTAGTAACAGCTGTTCCACCACGCTCACGAGAAAAAATATCAATGTTGTTACTATTTCTGAGTTTGAGTTAATCGTATTCTTAGCAAGATTTGATTAGTTTTAATAGGCTTGTAGTTACAATAAGCTTACCCCTCTCGTGCTGTCCTAATATTATGTAAATTATTCACAAGAAGACTCTTGAAAACAGGATTTTTGTAAAAAGTGTCAGAGTAAAATAAAATGAAAAAAACGCCTTCACTTGGAGAGGATACTGGGCCGCGTAATATGTCGGCAATGCTGGTCAAGTAAGAAAAAGAGAGATTCTCATTTATCTAAATGTAGATGTAGACAATCTGATGTTTTACGTTGGTAACACTGAAACCGGACAACTCATCAGGATCAGCTGATTATGACATGTCTTAAAAAACATCAACATTCATTATCAAGCTTTTATCAAGTGCCAAATTTCAATTTTTAAATTATTTTTTTTGTACTTTAGTTTTGTGATTGTATATTAAAATTAAGCGGCGATGGAGTGGATTGACGAAGTGGACGGGTGTGGAGGTACGTTTCGGTGGAAAAGTTGATTCGGTGTATTTATAGTGGGGAATCCGAAGGTCTTGCGAGCGAAGGTCACATGGCCTCACGTTGTGATCCGGTCTTATCAGCGTCTTGCAAAACCATTCCGCCTTGGATACACCTTGCAGTTATGCTTGGCACCTTCTAGCAATTACATCTGACCTGATTCTACTCCGCACTTAGTCTACATTCGACACGTAACAGCTCTGTGTTACCTCCCGGGTTTTAACTTTTGTTTTTGTTATCTTTCTTTAAAATTTTAAGTCGAAGATGCCAGGTATGAAAGTGAGTATAATCGGTTCGGGTAACTGGGGATCGGCCATCGCCAAGATCATCGGTTCCAACGTCACCCGATCTGACGAATTCGACGACCGAGTCAAAATGTACGTTTACGAGGAGATGGTCGACGGTAAGAAGTTGACTGAGATCATCAACGAAACTCACGTGAACGTCAAGTACTTACCCGGACACAAATTACCCGCGAACGTCGTCGCAGTGCCCGATTTAGTGCAGACCGCTTGTGACTCCGACTTCATGATTTTCGTCGTCCCCCATCAGTTTATCAAGAATATCTGCAACACATTACGAGGTAAGATCAAACCTTCTTGTGTCGGCTTGTCTTTGATCAAAGGTTTCGATACCGCCGAAGGCGGTGGCATCGACCTCATATCCGAAGTTATCCACAGGGCTCTTAATATTGAAGTCAGCGTACTGATGGGAGCGAATCTGGCCGGCGAAGTCGCAGAAGAATTTTTCTGCGAAACCACGATCGGATGTAAAGACACGAGGACAGGAGCCCTGTTGAAGAAGATGATCCAAACGGACTATTTCAGAGTGGTCGTCGTGGACGATGTTTCAACAGTCGAATTGTGCGGAGCATTGAAGAACATCGTGGCCTGTGCGGCAGGATTCGTAGACGGTTTGAAACTCGGGGACAATACGAAAGCGGCGGTCATCAGGTTAGGACTTGTAGAAATGATAAGGTTCATCGAAACTTTCTTCTCCGGCTCTAAAATCACGACGTTCCTGGAGAGTTGCGGAGTCGCCGATTTAATCACAACTTGCTACGGGGGTCGCAACCGACGTGTGTCCGAAGCGTTCGTCGTCACCGGCAAATCCCTCCTGGAACTCGAAGGAGAAATGCTCAACGGACAAAAACTGCAAGGACCCATCACGGCCGAAGAAGTCAACTTCATGCTCAAGAATAAAAACAAAGAGGAAGATTTCCCCCTCTTCACCGCCGTCCATAAGATCTGCACCGGAAAGATGAACCCTCGTCAGCTCATCGACGCGATGAAAGTACACCCGGCGCACATGTGAGCCAAGACTAGGTATAACACCTTACCTTGCATTCCTTCCCTAACTTTAATATCGCTATTCTACCTACAGGGTTACGACAATAAAATAACTTGACTCTCATCAATTCCTTGTCACTTACTCATTCAAATCATACTCATTTAATTGATTAAGATGTACAAAAATAGTTAAATAAATGGAGAAGACAGATGAAAAGCTTACGGTTTGAGAATTGCATCAGAAATATAGGGATCTCCGGTTCAATTCCCACCTGCAAACTAATTTTTATCTGTATTTTATCCCTTTCCTCTATAATAAAAATGTAAATTATAAAATGATAAGTTTTGTAGGTAGATAACGATTCCTCAGATTTTTATTCAAAACTCCGTTACCTTGATCAATACATAAGTCAAGCTTCCTCTATTATTATACAATTAGTTTGGGGTTAAGCTGGGAAAATAATCTTTATTTATAATTTATTAATTTTTTGCTCTTTTAGGG
The DNA here is from genome assembly GCA_951217055.1 of Gerris lacustris. Taxonomy (NCBI): domain Eukaryota; kingdom Metazoa; phylum Arthropoda; class Insecta; order Hemiptera; family Gerridae; genus Gerris; species Gerris lacustris. The sequence continues at coordinate 3,479,883 of OX578283.1, read as the reverse complement.
GTATTTTTTTAGTGTTTGAACTAGACTGTAAATTATTAGCCCAAGAGAACTTTCATATTTTTTTTATTTTCAGTAAAACAAATAATAATATTTATAGCATTCTAATGATAGAAACAAAAATAGTCATCACTGTAATCTAGGTGTTCTGTGAAGGACATGTCTCAAAACGTACCTAAAGACTTTTTATTATTTGAGACTCCACGCCATAAAACCTTCATAGATTAGAACTAATGTTATACTTTTATTATTGTAATTTTAATTAAGTGTTAAGAAAGATTGCCATAATCAGTTAAGAAAAATTAAAGTTAAAAAGGTGATTAACCCAAGTTTGGAATCATTTCTTTCCTAACACAGACAGTGTAACGGCCAACCTCGTAACTCCAGATCACTAAGTTTTTCACATTAAGGAGGTGGTAAAAACATTTTTAATAAGTGCACCATTTCTGTCTGAATCAATGTAATGTTTAAATTGAAATCTATTTTTATTATTTGAATTATCCCCTCTATTTCTATCATTTTTAAGCATTATTATTATCTCGAAAGTATAAGCCTGATAAAAAAAAAAAATGTTAAAACATGAAATAAGTCAGACAATTAGTGTGGCACATAGCTTCATCAGGTCTTATTGGGTACATCAATGATGTTTTGCTGTTACAATTCTTTATTGTATAATTTATTTAATTTTCCCCCTTTTTTGTAAAAAAAAAAAGTCTGTTGAAATTGTTTTTTTTTTTTAATAAAATAAAATTCAAATCAATTTAGCAATATTTAATGTGCACAGATAGTTGAAATAATTCAATTTATAATTCCATAAATTAATATGGAACCATTTGTGGGCTACTTTCGACGAGCCATCCAAATTTCTTAAATAACAGATGCCTACTTTTATAAAGATACAGGGTCCGGCAGTGAAACGGGAATATTTCAAAAAACTCTCAAGGTCTTAATTATTAATATTTATTGAACTTTTTTACACAAATTTAATCTAAATTATTGGAAATACCGGCCCTCTTGACGCTCAAATTCGAGTCCCCCACTCCTCTCGAGCCATCTGGCTCTAATCTTCGCAATATCTTAATCTTCCCGTTTCACCGCCGGACCCTGTATATGTGTTATTAAAAAAAAAGTCTGTGAGCCAAAGAGCCAAGAGAAACCGGTACTCTTTTACTTTGTTACCCACCATAACAAAAAATAAAGTGGTGGGTAACAAAGTAAAAGAGGCCCCCCATACGCCTCTTTTAGTTTGTTACCCACCAACATTGATACCCCTAAAATGTTGAATAGTAGGATGGGTAACAAAGTAAATAACTATTAAGACAAAGGGATATTTAGTCCAATGTACTTTAGGACAAAGGAATATCACACTTTAGGAAAATATAAATGGTGGGTAACAAAGTAAAAGAGTGCTGAGAAACCAATGGGCGCAGACAGTTGAAATTCATATACAACAAACATTTGGCTAATTGTGACCAACCATCCAAATTTCATTAGAATCAGACGAGTATTTTTTTAAGCTTATGTTAGTTTGCAAAAAATGTTAAATTGTTGAAAAGCAAATTTCCCCGGAATTTGGTACAAATCGGAACAAAAATACTTCACTCTTCGGAACAATCACAATGTGTCCGTTACCTTTAGTTAGCTCGGAAGCAAAAATGGATTTACGAGGTGTGCTAATTAGAAAAATGATTTGTATATGTAGAAGCCATATTTAAAAATTGGAATTAATCTTTAAAAATGTACATAAAAGTTTAGGGAATTTTACTTACCTATTTTATTAGGTATAATTTTTTTTAATTTAAAAAGTATGATAACTTTTATATTATATATATATATACATTACGTTAAAATAACTTTTAAATATAAAAAAGAATGTATACAATTTTTTTTATCTTTTTTAGAAGTTTTTTTTTTTTTTAATTTTTCCAACTCTTATATTTGTGGTAGAAAGGTAATTTTTTTATTATTTTAAAGAGATATCTAATTCACCTTAATATTTGTAAGTAATTCTAATGATGTCAATACTAACATTGTTACCTTAATTGAGTAAACTAATCAAATGTGAAACACGGCGTCGATATTTGCTGGATCTGAGATTAGATACAAAATATAGCTAAATAGATTTTTACAGAAACGGTTTTTTTAACTTATATTTAAGATATATATATATTTTTTAAATTCATCTAAAGCTCTCTTTCAATTTTATTTTGCTGATTGATGGTACTTTGTTTAAAAAAACAAACAATTTAATAATCTCCAGATTCATCAAAATTTAATTTTACTTGCTTTGTAAGTACGACGTCAAAAACTAAAGACATTTTATAAATAAGTCAATTAAAAACAAATCTAAACTCATAATTGACTTATTAATTATTTTTAAATAAATTTAAATTGTGTCAAAATTTAAAAACATTTTAAATGAGGAAATTAAAATCAAAACTAAACTCAAAATTGACTCATGTTTTCTTTTAATACAAATTTTAAAATTAAAATAAATTTAAGTATTATAGAAATAATATAACTATTTCACACAAATATCTAAGCTTTTGATATAATTTAAAAGCTAAGATATTTATGTGATACAATTAAAACAAACATATAAAAAAGTACTTTATTTTTATCTGTTTTAATTAAAAATAAAACCGTTGTTATCCTTAAAACATAATTTAGTAATCACTCGTTATCTTGGGTCGTTAGATTCCAGGGAAATCAGTGTATAACAAAAACCATGGTCAATATAATTAAAATTTGATACGTACTACATATCCCCCCCCCCCTGGAGGACACGGACCTGCTACTTATAGACTATCTTCTGGTGATGTGGTGAAGGGGGTATTCAAATATAGTAGAACAAGAGTAAAAAATAATTTAAAATTTATGTTCATAATGTCGTAAAGTTAGTGAAGACTCTAACGAAGAACTACTCATTTAAGTCATTTGTTTTGCAATATTAAGTTTGTTTCATAGATTTAAAGCTTTTTAAGTGTAGGAAAATATGCACAATTTGCTCCACCTATTTCTAATTGTCCAATTTACTTGTGTTTTTTGGTATTTCAACCAAAACCTACTTTTATTTTCCTTTAGAAGTGGCACTTTATGCAGAACTACTCATTTTAGTCATTTTTTTTTTCAATAATTTCTAACAATTGACCAATTTGCTTGTTTTTTTTTTTGTTTTTTTTTTGTTTTTTTTAAATACTTTGTATTTTTGGTATTTCGACCAAAACCTACCTTTATTTTCCTTAGAAAGTGGCACTTAAGGTATTTATATAAAAAACAAAAACAATATGTGTGAGACTCTCACGCATTAGAAGTGAAACTTAAGTTCTAAAAACTGTTAATTTTATGCCTTGCTCTCTTTGCATTTGTTGATGATTTTATTATTTCAGGATTAAGAAATGGTTGTGTGGAATTTAATTAAAAAAATAAAATATTATAGCAAATAATGAAGTAAAAACATTTATGTATATTATATTATTATAATGTATTTAATATTACGCAAATGCCTGCTGAATCAGAGGTTGGTGGATCAAGACTTGTCCAAATGAAAGATTTTTTACAGGTAAATCAACTGTTGACTTAAGCCGGCAGTTGATTTACCTGTAAAAAATCTTTCACTTTGACGAGTCTTGAAACACAAACTTGGTTACATGCAATTTTGTTTTATCCAAGCCAATTTACTCTATCACTCATAAAGAAGTTTCACTTCAAAAAGTTTGAATTTATTGAGATGCTATAACCGGAATTGTTTTTATAATGTAAAATGGAACAGTTCAAAAATAACAATAAGTAAATCGGACAATTAGAAATTTATATATTTTCATATGGGAAAACTCTACTCGTCATTAGTTCAAAAAGTAGTCAATGTAAAAAAAAAAAAAGATAAATTATCTCTTTTCAACAAAACAAAAAGATCATTGAAAAAAGTTATAAACATTTCTCTAATTTTTGACTTAATCAGTTCTTCTGTCAAGTTCATTATTTATATTACGCACAGTAAAAATATGAACATACGTATACTGTTGTTAAAATTTCTAGATTATAGGTTACAAGTAGATTTAATTCTAACGGCATGGGATTATCACAAAAAAAAGAAAGGAGCCAATGAGAACTCTCGATTTTGACATTTTAAAGGTCGGGTCAACTGGACGGACAAAAAAAAATGTCAATGGTAGAGGGAGCATGGCCCTTAGTATAACAGCCTAGCGGCTTTATTTTCTTCCTAACATAGGTTGCCTAACATGAGCAATGGGAATTAACTCTAATTATTGTAATCCTACTGTAGAACTTATGTTGCCAACTTTTTAATTTATTTTTTTCTAAAACCCTGTAAATAACAAGTAAAACTCTGGATAATGAGAGATTACTAAGTATATATATGTATAGTTTAAAAAAAGATTTTATACAATTTTTCAAATCAAATTTACTATATAATTATTGAGGTTTTTTTTTAATGATATATTTTATAAATTTAAGAAGAAAAATAAAGTGATATAATATAATAAACTTCTGTTTTAAAGGATTATAACCCAGGGATTTTTTTTATTTTTAGATTTATTAATATTTTACTATTTTATACAAAATCAAATCCTAGCTAGAAAATTTTTTTTATACTTAACATGAGATAAATATAATATAAATATATAAGAATTTATTATCTTTACTATGATGTGTTTTAATTTTTTTATATATATATAAAGATATTTATAATAAATAGCATTTATTAAAATTGTTGACATATGAATGCTAGCTACAGGGCTGGTCTTCATCTATTTTAATTTAAATATATATGTTACTGATTATATACTTAAAATAAATTTTAATAAATGTATAAAAAAAAAATTTCCAAAATTGTTTAAATAATTTTTGTAAATAAAAGGTAATTTGTATAATTATAATATGTTGACAAGATTTTATTGTTTTGTTTTTTTTTTAAATCAAGTTCTAGTTATTATTGTTATCAGTAATATTAATAGATTTTCATAGAGATAACAAATAGAGAAGATAGTCAACTCATCTCTTGTAGCAGTGTCGCTAAGGTTAGAGTGGAGAAGAACCTCTCCCTTGTAGTTTAGAAAACACAGTAGCGCTCCCGAGGCTTCAGGCAAATGAGCAACTAATTCTCGTGTGTACCTGTAAAAAAATTCACCAATGTTGACCGTTTTCAAACTTGTTACCTCCAGATCATTAGTCCAGTGTCTTAGACTACACGGCCATCAGACTATTATAGTTCAGGAAGGTAGATTTGGTGCCGAGTCAGTAAAATAACAGTCAGTATGTAGTGAATCTGTTTTTTTTTTTCCGGTGGGCTTTTACACCCGAAGAATCAGGCCACTTAGGTGGGCCAATCGAACAAACCCGGGTTAGGGACCGAAATCTTCACACTTAGCCGTCCACATATTCTTAAAAGGTACTAAAAGATTGACTTATACGTAAAATTCTAGCATGATGTTAGTCAGACACTTTTTTTGCACGCTATCTTTTACTACTATTCGTTCACCCCCACCAGTACTAGTTTTTCTATTTTATTTCTTTTTTACTGAGAGTTGTTATAGCAATATTATATTCATGACATAAAAACTAATCAGAATATGCCATTGTATTGTTTTATTTTCATAGTATTGATAATGATTATGTGTGAGATTATTTCCTTTAGAATTTCACTGTATTCAAATCAAAACAATATTTTTTTTGTATGGAAAAAAAATCTTTTTTTTTATTTTCAGTTTTAAAAGACGATGTACTGTTATTTTGAAAAGAATATATTTTATACTAGTGTAAACATATACATTGTCAACCTTTTTATGGCAAGAAAAATAAGAGGAAAATTTTGAAGAAAATTATCAACTCATTTAAAAGTTTTCAACAGGTGATTATTTACACTTCATTTTCCATTTTCAGCAGAATCAGATTTATTTTCCTCAATGTCTCGGAAACTAGATTTTTCCCCTGAAAAAAGCCTTAAAAAATAAAGGGTTTTTTTAATCAAAATTGTCAAAAACATTTTCAGGATTTTTTTTTTTTTTTTGTTCATTAAGGGGGGGGGAGTAGCGCCCCCTAATTTATAGGTAAAATTTATTTCTCAATTTCATCTGAACTTGTATGCCTAATTTTATCAACGTCAGTTCAGTAGTTTAGGCTCCATGTATCTACACAGACATTTTTTTAAAACCACTTTTTTGGGTTCAGGAGATCTCAAAACCTGTAAATCCATCAAAATACAATTTTTGTGTCATCAAAATACTTTATCAATAATTATTAAGATATTTAAGAACAAGCAGGATTTGGTTTTATAAAAAAATGACGTCAAAAATCCAAAAATTAAATTTTGTTTAGTACTCTATAATTAGGAAACACTGTATAAACCCTTTTAGCTTTAAAATTACAGTAGGACCCCGTTAATCCGGACATGCAGTAATCCGGACCATCCTTCACAGAGAATACAAGCCTGCAACAATATAAATTATGACCCTGAAGACCAGTGTTTCCCAAAGTGTGGTACGCGTACCCCTGGGGGTACGGGAAGAGTTTGGTGGGGGTACGCGCTGCACCGGGCATTGACTGTGCCGTCAATTTTATCCTGAAAAATATAAAATTGTTTATGTTGAGGCAACGAGTCATCATAATTTGGTTCCCTGTTAATTTTGTTCTTAAATTGGATATTTGTTCTCGTTTATGTACTAAAAAAAATATATATATTGTTATATTCTATTTTTATTTTTATTTTTTTATTCATCCTATTTATTGTTAGATTTGTTCCATGACGACTATAGAGTCGTGGGACAAATCCCAGTGAGTGAAGTGACTCACATTATTAGACCTAACTCCTTGGCTATAGTTGTTTTAGTTTTGGACAAATTACTTTTTAATAGTAATAATATGTAAATATTTCACAAATAGAAAGTGTTTAAAAGGATTAAACCTAAAGGGTTGAAAATGTTCCAATATAAGCGGGAACGAATTATAAAAATTATTCGTTATTTAATTATTCGTTAATTATAACGAATTATAGAAAGAAAGTACATAGTTTATATGTATATTATTTCATTTTTTTTAAGAACAATACCCCGATTGACACAATTAGAAAAAATAGAATTAAATAATTAAAGGCAACCAAAATAGAAATGGATTTTTTTTTTTTTAACGAGGTGTACTTAGTGTTACGAAAATTATAGAAAGGGTACACAGATGTTAAAAGTTTGGGAAACACTGCTGTAGACAATGAAAACTTGAAAATGCACTGAAAAATGTAAATTTAAAAGATGTGTTCAGACTAGCTAACTGTTGGAAAATGATAGAAATGTTCATTCACATACATATGTTATTACATATTACGTTCATGCTGTAATTTTAATTTATCCATACTCACATTAATACAAATACAGTATAGTCCAATATAGTAGCATGAGAGGGGTCCAGTTTACATTAATTAGGGTAAAAGTTTTTTTTTTTTTTTTAGGATTGTTTTGTATAGTAAGAGGAGCATGAAACCAAGTTTGCGTCCTCGAAAGACCTGAGGACAACTTTTCGTAGGCGAAAAACCAAATGAACGCAGCATCTTCCAACAATGCGGATTTTTTAAAATTTGTTTTTCATAGTTTTACGATATAAACTGCCCTCCTTACTGTCAAGTAGTAAGTGATAGAGCAAGAAAAACCTAAAAATGGTTCAAAGGAAATATAAGAAAGCAAAATCACCACCAGAATTAATTCACAGAAAGTTTGTCGGTCGGATCTTTGTACTTTTTTTTAAAGAATTTTGTTCGTTGTAGAAAAATGATTTTATTTCTGTAGAAACACTTTTATATAGATAATCCATGGGACATAAAAAAAATTCGTTTTATAAAGAATTTCACTGTACAGAAGTTCGTCATAAGGAAGTTGACTGTATATTTTATATTAAAAAAAATAAATAAAAAAAATATTAGATCTTATCAGGAAATATTTATACATATAATCAATAAGAAACAAGGAAGCTATTCATAAGAAAGGCACTTGATTGATATCAATACATATTCATTTATAGAGATAATATAATCCAAAAAGATTAATATATACTTCTCTATATAATATTGTTATAAAAATTCATATCAGTTTTATTCTCCCTTTTTTTTTAAATGATAAAAACTTTATCAGTAAAATATTAAATGATAATTTTTAATATTTACAATATAAAGGATTAGCAAGAATCGCTTAAAAGAAAATAGAATCAATATTCTAAAGGACAATAGATGGAAAAAGTGAATTTCAACTTTACTCACAGAATTTTTTTAGTTTTGTTAGGATATGAAAATATTTATATCTGTAACTCATAAGGTAAATGATTGTATTAACCCGTCAATGGATTATCCAATTCAGGAGCATACCTCTGTAGTGGGTTTAAATAATACCAAATTAGATTAAACAATTTAAAAGTGAATCTTTATAAAAAATTGTTGTTGGTATCCTCTGTGGATACAAACGCCACCAGGTGGACCCTTCAAAAAGGGTTCTGCCCGACTCACGAGGAAAAAAGCGGCGGAGTGCCATTAGGGTTTAAAGAAATATGCAGTGTAAAACACTTTATGAAAAAATTGGGTATTTAGGTACTAGGCCAATATATAGATACATTCTAGCTTACATTAATTAGGGTAAAAGATTTTTTTTTTTAGGATTGTTTTGTATAGTGAGAGGAGCATGAAACCAAGTTTGCGACCTCGAAAGACCTGGGGACAACTTTTGGTAGGCGAAAAACCTTGAAATTTTGGCACTTTTATCAGTTTTTTTAATATAACTCATAAACGACATAGAAATCAGAATATTGTATTCTCTTCGAAACGAAAATAGACAAAATTCCCTACAAAATGCATTAGTCAAACCTAATTTTATGTTATCCTAACCTATTTATACAGGACTTTAAAGTTTGACGAAATTTTGTAAGATACAGGATTTTACTTCTTTTTTTTTTTTTTTTTACATTTATATTATTGTTTATGGTGCCCATTATTATATTTTATCCAATATATATTTATATATTGAAGATATATGGTGTATCTATGTATGTATATACAGGATGTCCCAGCTAATATGTAACAGCCAAATATCATGATAGATAGAAAGATGCGGTTTTCAGGGTTGGCTATAAATGCGCATCCAGAACATATGCTGAACATTTTTTGTGTTCAGCAAAAGTGTGTCCAATTTATATAATTAAAAAAAAAGTGAATAGGAAGCTAAATGACTGGATTTGGATTCTATGGCTAAAAATAAGAATTTTTTACTCTTGGAAATTTTTCGCTCCAAGCATTAGTTTGCCGCCTGGAGAGCACTGAACGTGCTAAAATGTAAACTTTAAATCATGCATTTTACAAAATTTCGTCAAACTTTAAAGTCCTGTAGAAATGGGTTAGGATAACATAAAATTAAGTTTGACTAGTGCAATTTTTAGGAAATTTTGTCTACTTTCATTACGGACAGAATACAATTTACTGATTTCGGTGTCGTTTATGAGTTATATTAAAAAAACTGAAAAAAGGGCGAAAAACCTTGCAATTTTGGCCCTTTTTTCAGTTTTTTTAATATAACTCATAAACGACACCGAAATCAGTAAATTGTATTCTGTCCGCAATGAAAGTAGACAAAATTTCCTACAAATGGCACTCTGTACTTTTTACAGTGTACTATATTTGTATGTACTACAGTTTCATTTTTTTTTTCACTGTGTACTAGATAAATAAAACAAAGATGCTTTTTGTATAAATGTGGTTGATTATTATTTTTACATCTTCCCTTTTAATTTTTTAGTGAATTTTGATTATCTGAATTTTTGATTAACCGAACCACCCCAAAAAATATTAGTTCGGATAATCGACGCTCTACTGTAATGCCAATCACCCTGTATATAAAAGAAAAAGTTGTCTCGTAAAAAATTATTTTTAATTTTTGAGACAACAAAAGTTTTCTTACACCGGCAATTTTTTATTTTTATATTAAAAAAGTTATACTAGACTCTTTTTACTATTAGTATTAACTTTTTATACTCAAAGTGGCAAATCTATACTTGGAAAAAATAAAGCCACTATGCCTGTGGGAGGGGTGGGGCCAGTGACACTTTTATTTACCTAGTTGGCCCGACCTTCTCAAATCCAAAATGCAGTGCTCTTATTGGCTGCCCTACACATTTTTTTATTTTCTCACTCTGTCAAAAGTTAACCCTAGAATGACTTATTGGGGTCCCACAGACCCCATACAAACTATAATTAAGTTTTTTGTTTTATTTGTATTTCTCTAAACCTATATAGACTCCCTTCTAATTTACCTTTGAACATTTCTGTGTAAATATTGATAACAATATCTATGTTATTAGTTTTAGTTTTCTTTCTGGATTCATTAGAATTAGAGTTGTGGACCCCTGTGTTCCATTAATGTACTTTTTACATATACCACTGTTAACTGTCTTATTATTATTTATAGTATTGAAAAACTTATTTTATATTTTTTTGGGGGGGGGGGCTGCTGAAATGTTTAAGACAGTCAAAAGTCCCAAAATAAAACTTTTATTATTATTAGTAGACATATATAACTTCATTCAAGTTGAAGGTTTAGTGGATCACAATAAAGATTTAAGACCAAAAATGCTTAACTTTGTCTGAGTATGTAAGAAAATCTATGGGTTTTTTTTAATCATTTTTTTTCATGTTTTCTGTAAAACAACTCTTAATATATATAAATAAAAAATATTAACCCAATTTAACTAACACCAAATTTTATATATATATTTTTTTTTAAAGTACAAATTTTTCTAAAAAAATCTTTGATGAAAATATATATGCATACTATTTAATTTTAAAATCCTTATTTGTTTTGGTCAAAATTAAATGGTATTTTTAGTATGACAAATTATATTTAAAAAAATATAAATAATTAAAAAAGAAAATGTTTAATTAATTAATCTAACCCATTAATTAATTGGGGTCTCACTGACCCCTGTGTGGAGTTTACGTAAAATAAAAAAATATGTGCTGTTCTAGGGTTAATACCAATTGTAAAACGAGTATAATAGAATTTATGATTAATTACCATTACCCAATTGACTTGGTTGAAGGTCAATAAAACAGTTTGACCCTATTGATCTGAAAGTGATCTTTGACCTCCTTACTCATCGCTTTCAAATAGCGATATGAAAACTATGTGATATGATCTGATTATTGAGTAATATAAGAGTAGATAAGAGATAAAAGTCAATTACTGCACATAATGTTAATCATTGCTGCAGTTCAATTAATTCTTTGTACATTCTTCTGTTATCTTTATTTTTGTTTATAAAAAAAAAATTAAGATAATGAAGTTTTGAAATTGAATTTATTTTATTCAGTTTCCTATCTATCTTAAAGAGAAATTAATAATAATATTGATGGTAGTAAGATCTTGTAAAAAAGAACCTTAAGTTTACAGGAGTTATTGGTGTGGCACATAGTTTCCTCGAGCCCTATTATTTAAAAAATTTGTCACATTAGTATACATGTGATCCTACTATTTATGTGGGTTCACATTTATTTTTATTTAATGTGAGCAGAAGGTTGAAATGTATGTGGGGGAACCCTCATATACTGTATAAATATCATTGAAATCTTTAGTCATAATAAAAAAAATATATAATTCTTAATAGAATGAGTACAAAAGGTTTAAATTTATTAGACCATCTGTAGGTGAACACCTAATAACATATTGTATTAATTTCAGAAAAATCCCATATAGGTTGATAGTCTTTTTACAAATTGAGCGGGAAAATTGAAAAAAATGTTGAGGGAAGCCAATGAGAGCACTGGATTTTGAATTTGAGGTCCCATTCCTCTCACAGGCTTAGTGGCTTTGATTTTTCCTCGCATTTGTAGGCCAATCTGAGTGTCATAGTCATAAGTCAATACTAATTGCAAAAGGAGTATTGTTTTAAAACTACAAGGGTTTTGTACACAGCGGGTCCCAAGAGGATTTTTGTTTTTTTTACTTTCTCATATAAAGAGAAAGTATTGTGATGGCGCGAAAATTCGATTTTGATGGATTTACACGTTTTGAGGTCCCCTGAGTCCAAAAAAGTGGTTTTTAAAAAATGTCTGTCTGTCGTCTGTGCAGACGCCTGGAGCCTAAACTACTGGGCCGATTTTGACGAAATTTGGCATACATGTTCAGAAAAATCATACCCCGAGGCAAAATCGAGAAATGAATTTTAGCTCTTATTTTGGGGGCGCTACCCCCCAAAAACTCTGAAAAAAAATTATTTCTCGAAAACGGTTCCGACGATTTTGATTAAAAAATTCTAAAATGTAGTCCATTTGAATACGAATCCAACGATATAAGCCGTTTTCCCGGGAAAAATCTAGTTCCTGAGAAATTAGCTTAAAACGCGGATGGAGAGAGCCCGGGTTCGATTCCCCGCCCAGGAGAAGTTATTTTTATGATACATTTGAAAACTAATAAATGGAAACACTGGGCTAAGTAATTATGAACTCATATATGAGAAAGTTTGTCTGAGTTGTCTAGGACCGATTTTTTTTTTTTTTTGTTTTTGAAAAAAATGAATTCTTTATGAAAACTCCTGCTTGTTCTCAAACCACTAATATGATGATATTTTCTTGATTTTGAGGTCAGTGTTAACTTTTGTGAAAATTTGAAAAACCAATAAGTAAAGGTGACAGAGAAAAAACTACCTTTATTTTGTTCAGAATTTAAAAAAAACTACTTTAGACAAACTGTCTAATTTAAAGATCAGATAAGTACTTTAAAGATATAGGTGTTAATAAAAAAAAAATTGAGTGCATGTGGGAGAGAAAGTAATGGGCGTAGTGGGTTGAAATTTATTTGCGACCAACAGTGTGCTAACAATGATTATCATCCAAATGTCATTAAAATATTATTAGTAGTTTTAAGATCTGTTGGTTAGTAAAAATGTTGAACTACAGATCTACTGGAGTCCAAAATAATTCCCTCTAGTCTGAAATTGATTTCTATAAAGGATTTTTTGAATTCGTTGATGAAATAAAATTTTGTTATTCGGAATTTTCCTGTTCAATGATTCACTTATCTTCAAAAAGTTGGGAAGCAAAAATTAAATAAATAAAAGTATTTTAATGGGAAAAAATTCAATTTTGATGAATTTATATGTTATTTTGTCCTCTGACTCCAAAAAATTAATTTTTAAAATAGATCATATATAATCCCAGCAGAAGCATTTAAATTTTAAATTGTTTTTAATTTGCAACATTAGTTTTTTTTATCTTACCACCTTTAGATATAATAAGTCAATCTTAAATACATTAAAATTAATTAATTAAAAATTAAAACCCAGTTAAAAAAAATGTAATCTTAAATAAATAGTTTAAAGAGCATTTTATTTGATATTGCAGGCAGTATTAGAAAAAATATGAGTCAATATTAGGATTGCAAGATGATATAATAATTAACTGTCAAGGTCGGAGAATAAAGTGGATAATTTATCCACTTTAACAACATTTATTCTATCTCTTCTGCAAACGTTTCTTAAAATATTGTAAATAACAATTTTTAGGGTCCGTAGGCAAAACCAAGGACCCTTATATTTTCCTGCGTGTGTCTGTCCGTCCGTCCTCTCGCGTGCTCTCACGGCTACACCTTTCGTCCGATCACTTTGAAATTTGGCATGTATGTGTCTTGTACCGACCCACATATTTTAAAAATATAGCGACTTAAAAAGAATATTTTTCAAAAAAATTAGGGTAAAAAAAAGTTAAGGGTAAAAATTTTTTTAATTTTTTTTTTGACACAATGAGGGGTATCATATGAAAGGGTACGTCGAGCTGATTACAAAAATATATAATTCTTTGGATATAACTTTGATAGGGCGAGCGTAGGCAAGTTTGAAGTGGGTGTGGAACGTGTCCCCCCCCCCCCCTCTATCTCGCTTATGTGAAGTGCAAAAAATCTGAAAAAATTCCTGAACATTCTTCGAAAAAAAAAAAAAAAATACTTTATCAGAGTGTGTTTTGAGAATATCGGAGCCTTAGAATAGTTCAAAGTAAGCTTTTTAGCATTTTAAAAAAACACTGTTTATACACTTTACAGTTAAACACTATATAGTGTAGTCTACGGACCCTGGCTGTGTGCTGACTAGCGCACACTTGACCTGTTTATTAAATGTAGAGTTAAAAATTGGTCTGTAAATGAAAGCTTTTCATGTATATGTTTCTATTGAAGTAGTCCCCATTCTGCATTATACATAGTGTCAGTCGGTACACACCCAAAGTGGATGATTTCTCTTCGGTCTTGTTATAACAAGTAAATTATAAAATAAAATAATAATAATAATTACAACTATATTACGCGCAAATGTAGTTTTATATATTTAAAATAAAATAATAAAAAATTTAATGGGTCATTAAATAAATGTAATATAATAGAAGAAAGGACAAGAAAACAACGGAAAAATTAATTAAATATAATTAGCAATTTCGGGTACCAGATATAATAAGAAAAAATATAAATTGGGCATCAATGGCCCAAGCTAATAGTCCAGGAGATAGCGTGCAAAAAAGTGTCTGACTAACATCAAGCTAGAATTTTGTGTATAATTAAATGTTTTGGTGCCTTTTAAGAATATGTGGTCGGCTAAGTTCATCTGTGGGACATAGCTTGGCAATAGGCATTTGAAAAAAACTAACCGATAAAAGAGCGACCATGTCCCCTTTTTGGTGGACAATGTGATTTTCATAATCCTGAGTACGAACTTAGAGTTAGTAGACCAATAATCAAGTTGATGGTAGTAAAAAATAATAAAAGCAATTTAAATATGTTTTATAATATTTTTCTAAAATGATTTCAAGTTTATATTTATTTTACCTGTTGTGTGGGCATATAAAACAGATTAAGTGCTATCAGGGGTCCGCACCTCCTCGTGTCTGTATTAGACCATGCGCACCTGAGGGTTAAAGGTCTCATTGAGTGCATTGAAAGTTATGGTGTCGCTTCATTCAGTAAAAACTGTAAGAAAGCAATTAAAAGGACCTCATTAAAAAAAAATAAAAATGGTATGTTTGAAAATAATATTCTTCTATTAAGGAAATAAATATTAAATAAGATTTCCCCTTTAAAAGCTAAGAAAATGCGCACTTCTTCACTTATTATAAATCAGATAAAGGCCTGAAGACGCCCTGGTGTGGGCAATAAAAAATATTGTTTTAAATTATTAGAAAATTCTAGTTTTAATTGTTTTTGGGGTGATGCCAGTAATAAATGAAGGGGTCAGAATGAAAGTGAAAAAATTGTTTATATTTTGGTCAGACCATTTTTAGATATACAGGGTGGCCACGATAAACTGGCTCACCCTGTTATCTCTTTTATTTTTGAAGATAGAGAAAAAATGTAAATGGTAACTCACCTTGGATTTTCACGTAGTTTTATAATATGATTTCCAAAAATATTTTTATCTCATAGTTTCGGTGGTATCTCTCCCAACTTTGTAATCTTAAATGGTAACCTATATTTTTTTATATTTGTTTCTTAAATTAGATTGCTTTAGAAGAAAAATGAGCTTTGAATCAACAAAATCGTTTGAGAATTGCCAGAGATATTTAGTTTTTAATATAACAAAAATGCTATTTTAGTATGTAAAGTATTGAAGCAAAAAAATTGCAAATTAAACGAAATGATCTAAATTCTGTTTATTTCACTTATTTAGGTTAGTTGAATGCATTTACTGATCAAAAGTCAAACCTTACTTCCATTCCTTTCCAAAACTATAGAGTAAAGGAAGGTGGTCGACACACTGATTAAAAGAGTTCATACTAACGATGTTCCTGAATGGAATGGAAAAAAGGTTTGACTTTTGATCAGTAAATGCATTCAACTAACCTTAATAAGTGGAAAACAAAGTGAAATAAACAAAATTTAGTATTTTACATACTTAGATAGCATTTTTGTTATATTGAAAACTGAATATCTCTGTCAATTCTCAACCGATTTTGTTGGTTCAAGGCTCATTTTTCTTCAAAAGCAATCTAATTTTAGAAAAAAATGTACAAAATATAGGTTACCATTTAAGATTACAAAGTTGAGAGAGATAACGCCGAAACTATGAGATAAAAATATTTTTGGAAAACATATTATAAAACTATGCAAAAATCCAAGGTGAGTTACCATTTAGATTTTTTCTCTATCTTCAAAAATAAAAGAGATAACTGGGTGAACCAGTTTATTGTGGCCACCCTTTATATCTTGAAGTAAAGGGTCGAAAACCCCCCAAAAATACAATTTTTCCAAACCATTAGGCGCATTTTCTGGGAAAACTGTACATATAAGAGAAATTTTGACTTCAGATTTGGATTCAGCAACTTCAAAAGCATAAATTTCAAAATTCATATAACATTTTCTTGAAGCCCGAAAGTTTGTAGACAAAATTTTGCAGAACTGTGTTATTTTTTGTTAGTCAAAATTTGGTCTGATTTCCTCTTGTACGATTATAGAAAATTGTACTTTTTGGGTTCAGGGTACATTTTGAAAAAAGAGTAATACTATAAATCTTCATTTCAGAACAAGCAGGAGATTTTATGAAGAGTACCTTTTTTTTAATAATTGTTTTTTTTTTTGTCATTGTAATTGGCAACCCTGATTCAGGCTGATGTGCCTTTAAAATAAATTTAAAAAAAAAAAAACTGTATTTAATAAACAGAATACTTTTATTATTATAAACTTTAACAAAAATATATTTATATTAAAAATAATGAATACAAAAATAATATAAAAAAAGTTACATAATCTTTATAAATGAACTTACTCTAATATTAACATATCAATAAATATCATTAATGCTCAAATACAAATAAAAAACATTAATTTTTTAAAATTTATTTATTCTTCACTTTAATTTGCAAAGCTTATTTTATAATTAATATGACATTAATTTTAACTATTCATGTTTCCCAATTAATTATTAGAATCAGTTATAACAAAATTATTTATTTATAAATTTAAAAAAGAAAATCGACATTTTATAAATTTTAAGTAAATAAGGAAATGTTAATTTGAATTTTAAAGTTTGATAACCAGTTGATTTAACATTAATTATTTTTAATGATTACATAGATTAATAATTATTTAAAGATTAAAATTATAAATATATTTAAACAAAAACATTAATTACTTGACAAACTGATATAATGAGATATATAAATAATATATTTTTATATAAATTAATACGATAACATTTTAATTTATTATTGTTTTATTTAGTCTGTTAGTATTGAAGACTTAAACAAAAGATCTCAACCTGAACCAATTTTGGTACTCAGTATATCCCTCTTCACAATACTCAGGGGGGGGGGGGGTTGATACAGTCAATCATTATCTTTCCCGATATTGGAACTATGCTATCGGGAAGTCCCAAAAAACTGCTGTCAATGTTTGGTCATTAAATGTGTTGGAAAAGGGAGGAACACGTGTTCAAGTTAGTGTTATTTATATACAATAACACTATTAGCTTTAAAATATATTTTAATATTTCGAGCGAATAATCATAAAAGAAATCAAAAGTAAAATGATGTAGGGGAAAGTTGCCCAAAACGGGATAGGCGGGCAAAACGGGATAGCGGGGCTTGTAGCGATACTAGTGCTGCTAGGGCGCACGCGAAGGGCTAAGTTGGTTCCCGGCCACTATTCTACCATTCTCAGTTGATCGCTTGTCGCAAGCAATTGTACTTTAGGTGTAGTGAATTTTTAAAGTTTTTAGTTAAGATTTTTTCTAGCATCAGACTTTTTTCTGCTTCACAAAAACTCTCATTGGTCTTGTTCTTCAGAGGTTGCAATTCCGGTAAGTATTGCATTTTGTTTGTATGGTTTTTAACGAACAATTTAGTGGGTAAAACTATACCCAGCGAGTATCAGTTCAGACCTCAGGCATGTTTGTTTTGAAAAACGTCACAGTCGGGCAAAACGGGATACTTTTTAGATGCCCAAAACGGGATAGAGTTTTGTTGTATCCCGTTTTACCCGACCTCCGGATGAAGATGGAAATGAAGAAGGATGCATCTTCTGCAACGCTCTCCATTTTGAATCAAAATCCGGAGAAGGCTGGATACAGTGCTCGAGTTGCCAAGGTTGGGCTCACCAAGCTTGCGCCAGACCGAATGAAGAAGATGACTCATTTTTGTTCTATGTGGAAATAGTCAGTCTTCCTTGGAGCTTTTATCTTTAGATATAATTATATTAATTTTGTTCTTAAAAATGTAACGTTAGCTTTTAAAATTAATCATAACTTCAGGTGAAGATGTTTATTTATTTTTTTAAATAATTTTAGGTTTTTCTAATGATCCATGTTTATTTTTTGTTCCTATTAATTTTGTTGTTAATATTAATGTTGCTCCGATTGGGCCTAGCTATTGTAAAATGGTTTAATTTACCTACATGTTGTTTCATATTTCAAATAAAAATATAGTGTTACGTATGTTCATTTATTTACCCAAATCTTTGACTTCTTTTACCAAAAATGTGTATAAAAAACACAACCAAAGTGTAAGTAGATAGGTATACAATTTTTTTAAAAATAGTAAAGCTATTTTAAGTTTACATTCATTTAATTATTTTTAACAAAAACTAGGCAGTTTTTTATTTTAAAAAAAATATATTTAAGATAAAAAAAAAAAAAAAAAAAAAAATTATCACCAAAAAATCTCTATCCCGTCTTACCCAACCTAGGGAGGGTAAAACGGGATAGTGTAAGACTTTAGAAAATCATTTTTTTTTAATGTGTTAATATTATTAACAAATTATGCATTTTTTTTTTATGTTGCTTTAATAAGTGCTTTATCCAATGGCGTTTTATTTTTTTCATTTTTATTACACACAATTAAAAATAAACAAGAAAAACCACTAGCTATCCCGTTTTGGGGTACTTTCCCCTACTCGCACCACTGATATCTCTTATATACCTCATTCTAGTTCATCTAAGGTCTTTATTTTGTTTTTGACTCTCTTTGACAGTTCAGACTAAGTCCGTTTCCTTTTTACTAAATTATGGAGGCATGCTTAATTCATGCAATAAAACTTAAACAGATAAATTTAAAAAAAAATACATAAAAAGTAAAAACAGGTAAAATTTAGGCATTATGTCCACATTATGTCAAAATTTGTATCCCCTTTTATATTGTCAATTTTCATTAGTTTACTATATACTATGGAGAACTTTAAATTATTTTACTATTTATTAAAAAAATGTTTTCTTGATCTTGACAACTCTAGGCACTCCCTCTTGGAGATAGATGTTTTTACTTAGTGGACTATTAAATAAATCAATACGACTGAAAAATACATACATTTTTTTATAAAGTGTTTTACGTTATTTTTTTTAAAACCTCGCTAATCCAGAAATCCCACTAATCCGGACTACTCTGTCTGAATTCTTCCAGATTAACAGGGTCTTACTGTATATGTATATTTAAAATAATTAATTAATAATAAAACAAAAATACACATTTAATATAAAATGTTCAATTGCAAATAAAAATAATTTTTAAAACATGTAATAAATATCAATTATTAAGAAAAAAAAAATTATAAATAAAACAAAAAATAATATACTATATTAGCTACATTTCCCAGAGGATTTAGAAATATTGAAAACATATGAAAATCCCATAAAAAAACCTTATTTTTATATTTTAAGGTCAGGACAGTTTTATCTTAAATTAAATCATATTTTTTCAAGAAAATCTTTATAATTTGCATTCAGATTGTGAGTTTATCAAATGTTTTGAAAACATAATTAAAAACTAATAATTAAAAAAATGATAACAATTAATAATAAGAAGAAATAAATAAGAAATTCAAGAAAATTTTAAATTAAGTAATTTGTAAAACTTGTCTACAAATTGAATTATTTAAATAAAGAAGTACCTAATTTACAAAATGTATCATTTCAGTTATAAAAACGGTTTAAAATTTGAAATGATTATAATAAATATATAAATAACTAATATATAAAAAAAATAAAAATTAATCGAATTCAAATAAAGATTAAATGAAAATGAATTATAAATATATTTATAATAGGGATTAATAATAAAATTTAAATAAAATAATAAAAATGTCTAAGAAGGGGAAATTTCTATAAAAATAAATTAAGATATCTTTGTAAAACAATAAGGTTTAAGGAATGCTCAAATTATAATGTTTTATTTTATTTTTAAAATTCTCCAGATTAAGAAAAAATTAGTATCCAGTATCAACAATGCATAGTTAGTATCCACTATGCATAGTTAGTATCCACTATGCATAGTTAGTATCGACTATGCAGTTAGTATCCACTATGCATAGTTAATATCCACTATGCATAGTTAATATCCACTATGCAATGCATAGGGATGATTTGAAGACAGTAGAACCTAAGAGTTGATAGATTCATACATAGTCGGAAGTGGTGGGTGCTACATTAGAAGATGAATGTAATCTCACAGTTAGTATCCACTGTGCTATGCATAGTCAGTATCCACTGTGCAATGCATAGTTAGTATCCACTGTGCTATGCATAGTCAGTATCCACTGTGCAATGCATAGTTAGTATCCACTGTGCTATGCATAGTCAGTATCCACTGTGCAATGCATTGTTAGTATCCACTGTGCAATGCATAGGGACGAGTTGAAGTGAGTGGAACCTGGGTGTTGATAGATTCATACATAGTGGGAGGTGGTGCTCCGTATGAAGATGAACAGTTAGCTGGGAGAGGAACAGGAAGGAAGGGTGATGTGGAGAACTGAGTAGGCTCGTAGGATGAGGGAGGTAAGGTCCCCTGTGAGGAAGCCATGTTAAGTACAGGTGGGTTTGTAGCGTGCTTTGCAAGTATCAAGTCAGTAGAGTTAAGTAAGTTCTGTACAAAAGCTCTTGCAGCCACTTCCACTGCTTCATTAGCTGAAGAACCGGCATGTTGAGTGAAGTAACTCATACTCTCCTCACTATCACCAATACCAACCTAAACAATAGATAAACAAATAATATAGATGTTCGTAGGCTTCCGCGGTTACAATTATAATGAAGTTCTAGGTATTCCGGTGGTGACCGCGTCTCGAAGGGTGTATATCCCGATGTTTCGCTCCTACTGCTAGAAGCATCTTCAGGGGTGTTCATGGTGTCCTAGGTATAAGACAGTTGTGAACTGAGTTCACAGCAGGAGGAGCGAAACATCGGGACATACACCCTTCGAGACGCGGTCACCACCAGAAGACCTAGAACTTCAAAATAATATAGACTTTACAACCATTAAACATACAGAAGGGAAAAGTAAAAAAAAAAGAAGAAATATTCTGCTAATTAGTGTGGCACATAGTTACCTAGCCAAGGGCGGTCCTAGCCTCATGTTGTGGGGGGGGGGGGAATCAACAAATTAGCTACCCCCCCTATAAACTTGATTTTAAAAAGAAGATCATAACCGGCCAAAGGCAAGAACAAAACTGCGGGAGTAACGTTCTCTTCCCTCTCATCTTCAAGAAATTCGCTCTAACAAAATTCAGAGAAAGGCTCCATCAAAGAAACAGGTGAAGAAACAAAGAGATGTTAATTGATTCCTAGAAATATGTAGTCCTAGAATTTCAAACGCCCTCCTATTTAGCCGACCCCCCCCCCCCCCCTTTATTTACCAGGAAATGCCGTCAAACAATCAATGTTTGAGTCACCTGCCATCTATTATATAATAGGCAGGTTAATCCTAGGACCGGTTAATCCGAGGCCGGTTAAGAGGGGTTACACTGTACTTGTTCAATCAAACCATTGCTTGCAGGTGTGTCAAACCCTTCAAGCAAAACCTTAAGGTTGAATGGCACTCACTTTATGAACCAGTGGTTATTATCAGAGACGGGAAAAACTCATAAACGTCATAGTCATATGATTTTGTCATAAAATAGCCATTTTTCGAATAAACGTCATAAAATGGGGTTTTCTTGGGATAAACGTCATAGAATGGCCTTCTTTGTCAAATGTTAGCAGTTTTTTTTTGTTAAAGCAAATTTTTATATTGAACATTCGTGGTCCGGTTCCAGGTAAAAGTGCAGTTCAAACAAAAACCCTTACACCAGCTTAGTGAAAGGCCTGGGCTCTTAATTCCATCATCACTTTCGGACTTAACTAATGCGCCTATGCATACCTGCAACTAGAGAGGCACCGAGGATCATCCCTAATTCCAAACTAGGGCTCCTGATCGGCTCTTTCTTAGAACAAATCTTCCAATTAGAATCCAGGAAGGTCAAGATAGGTTCTCCAATCAGCCAATAGCAAACCCATTGGGTTGGGCACTTTCCTGATTAGCTATTCCAGAACTTAAGATTTTGTATATATTGGAAAGGGATGAATGTTTAATTGCTCATTTGATTTCTTACTCGTGTCACTTGTTTTTTCTTTTTACTTGTTCTTTTACTTGGGTTTCGTTGGTAAAACCAAAAAAGGAAACCCTTATAGTTTCGTTCATGTGTCTGTCCGTCTGTCGCTCTGTACGATTCCAATAACTTTTGAATCAAACGAGATAGAAACATGAAGCATTCCAATATTAAAGATCGTTTTGACGCACACACAGGAAAAATATTGCGAACTCAAAATAGTCAGCTGTCAAAAAACATCAAAATTTTGTGTGTACCCCCCCCCCCCCCCCCCCTCCCTTAAAAATATATTTCCGCTGTTTCTAAAAATATGAAAAAATATACAAAATGTGCTTTCTGCTGGGCCATAGAAAAATAAGAATAGCAATTCGATATGAATTACTGGGAATCCAAGATGGCGGCTAATTCCTGTCACGGGGGAATTTTTTTTTTTTTTTACATTTTGAGTGAGGTATATAATGAAAGGTATTGAGGATTAGATTACAAAAATATATAACACGTGTGGAAAGTGTTTATTTTTTCATGCCATTTTGTTAAAAAAACATCAAAATTTGAATCATGGATGGGAACAGGCCCAGGCCATAGCTGCCCGACTAAAGGGCAAAGAAGTTCGGAAATTGCCTGAAGGGCGAAAAGCAATGGTATTTTTCCAAGTTTAAAGTTCTACTGACAGGCAAAAGAGCCAATTTAACGCTGGATAATATAGAACAACATATGATTATTTTTTACAACGTTGAAGCATTCTGCTAATTATTATTATTTATTATATATTGTAAATATAATTCTGTATTTATGAAATATTGAAATCTTTCTTTTGACTGTTACCCTCCAAAATAACGCTAAATTTTCGCTAAAAAAGGCTAAATTTTCACAGTGAAAATAAACGTCATACTTTTTGCTAAAACGAAATAGAGGTCATAAAACAGGATAATAAAAGTCATAGAATAAAGGTCATGAGATGGAAAAATAAAAGTCATAAACGTCCTGTCTCAGGTTATAAAAGTAGAAGACTCACGCTAGCAAAGTAGATGACAGGTTGATGCATCTTGTTCTCACAGACATAATACTTGACTAGACCCCAGTTTAACTGATTAGCCAATTCCTCAACTGCCTGAAAACAAAAAAAAATTAGAAATTAATTTAAAATATATAAGGGAGCCAGCCGTGGCTGTATGGATTAAGATTGGCCATGTCTGCTCGCCTATTAATGAATTGAGGAAGGTTGTGCTGTGGGTTCGATCCTGCAACTCAGTCCTATGATTTACATGGCTTACTAATGGTCACTCCATACTCGCTACAGAGGTACATTGTACAGAGATATATTTGTGAAGTGGCTGCAACTCTCTACCATGGGGTTCAAAAATGGGCCACAATAAGGCCTAATTGCTAGGATCCAATGAGTGGTTCGTCCTACCCATCTAGTACTAGAACCTATTACAACTTTAAACAACAAGGGCTGTCCAGAACGTAACATACGTTTTGGCCTGGGCCAAACGCAGAAATCGCAGGTGACTATTTCTAAAGATATTCGATTTCTACAGAGAGGGCATTGAAAAGCTTGTGTATGATAAATGCCATGGTATGATAAAAATGCCTTAATTAAATGGTGATTATGAAGAAAAATATCCAAAGACTTTACCTTTCAAAATGTATATAATGATTTTTATTTATTTTTTATTTTTTATTTAAAACTTCTTTTTGTTACTTTCTGGACAGTCCTTGTATATTATTTAATTTTGATTTAGGGTGAAGAGGCAAAAAAACTGATAAATTGTGTTGTGTGACAACAGGTTTTCCCCTCCAAGACAATATTGACTTTCGATTCAATTCGTCTGTTCTGGTGTGTTATACTTAATAGCCTAAGTTATAGTTAATATTTTATCTGGTTAAAGGTAATTTACCTTGGAAGGTCTATTGTTGAGGTAAGCAGTGTTAATGATAAGATCCTTTATCTGTTGAGCTATAACAGCAGTATACTGACTATCTCGACTACAGTTCCTGTAATATTCAACAAACAGTTTAAACATTAGCTGAGACAATCAGTCAACAAAGAAACTAAACCAAGTACTAATAAAACAAGTCAATTCATATTTCCTATACCCTTTTTACAATTAATATTAACTTTTGACAGTCAGATTGGCCAACCTACATGAGGGAAAAAATAAAGCCCCTATGTCTGTGGGAGGGGTGGGTCCAGTGAAATGTTTACTTGCCTAGTTGGCCCGACTTCTCGAATTCAAAATCCAGTGCTCTCATTGAAACCTCTCCTTATTTTTTTTGATTTTCCCGTGCTGCCAAAAAGACAATACCAATTGTAAAAAGAGTATAGAATACTTGTATAATAATATAAATATCAAGATTAATCCAATACAACTTACAGGAACGAGAAGAATTCTTGTATTCTGGAACCACCTGATGCACAACTGCCATTTTTCCCTGAAAAAAAAAATTAAATTAACATAATTAAATTTTATCTACGATTGATACGAAATATAAACATTGTATCTCTGTTTAGATGCGTAGAAAGTGATTCTTTACCTACTTGTATTCATTGCGTATGCGCGTCTCATAGTACTGAAGAATTCCTCTTCTTTACCACCCTAGGGCGGTAAAGAAGAGGAATTTTTCAGCTCTACGCACAATTAGCGAGTTTGTTTACATACATCAAGTGACTTTGACGAAAATGTGGAGAATAATACTCCTCCAGAATTAATTAATTCGGCAAAAAATACAACTAATGAATTAATGCTATCTTTATCGAGAGAGAGATACTAACTTACAAACAAGTTTATTTTTTTTGTATTTATTATTTAAATCTAACAATCGTAGATAAAGTACGGTACGCAACTCGTGCGAAAACGGCATTTTGCTTTGCTCGCGTGGTTTTACTACACTCGCTGTCGCTCGGGTGCAAACTCCACACTCGCATGCAAAATGCTACTTTCCGCACTCGATGCGTAATGTACTATTACATAATATGTAAATAAAACATGAGGATTACATTACTACACATTCAAGATTTTATGCAGTAAGCATCATTAATTGTTAAAGTTGAATATATTCCGAACCATACATGTCATGGGGAATTTATCAGTCATGTGTCTCTGATGTTTTATAAAATAAGTTAGTTCACAAAAATTGAGCAACAGACAGACAGACAGACAGACAGACAGACAGACAGACAGACAGACATGAGATCAATCAATCAACCAAATATTCCCTCATGTCTGAAACGAATTTCTTTTTTTTTTCTCTTGGAATTTTTAAAATCGGAGACAAAAAAAGTGCATTTTTCAGAATAATCACATACCTTCTGTTACAAAATATTAATGATTTATAATTAAATATGCAAATGCACACACACACACACACAAAAAAAAATATAAATAAATAATTGGACTTACTTGATATGTTTGTCGAAGTATCAACACTGTGTGTGAAGTTAGTTTTTCCTTTGTACATGCTCCTTTAACATGGTAACAACATAATATGTATATAACATAAAAACAACAACATTTATCATAAATATATAACTATTAAAATCTAAAAATTGATATTGATTTATAATTAATATCAATGAATTCAGTTAGAATATAAACTTTGTTGTTGTCTTGATATTTTGTAGACAACTTACTTTTAGACAAATGTAATTATGGTTTGCACGTTATGAGTTGTGACTTTTGACAGGGCGGGAATATTAAAAAAATTGGGGTGGGGAGCCAATGAGAAGTCAGGATTTTAAATTCTAGAAGGTCGGGCCCGGCCAACTAGACAAACACAAATGTCACTGACTCCACCCCTCCCACAGGCAGTGGCTTTATTTTTTTTTCTCATTTAGGTTGGCCAATCTGAGTGTCAAAAGTCACAACTTGTAACTTGCATACTGTATAACGTCAATATCTTTAAAAAGAAAATTATTTGAAAATACAAAGAAAAATGCAGATAACAAATATTAACTAAAGACAAATGTATGGGAATGGAGTGTTAAACACACTTTAAAAATAATAATACTTTGCATTGTCATCAGAAATATAGAGCATGCTATTTAATGTAATCACCGTTAATGATATCAACCTCTAGCGTGATAAAAATAGCTTGGAACGATAATTCAAAATTTTACATTTTTATAATCAATATTTTGTTTATTGTGATCATTGTCGAGATTGTTGGAATTGTTCTGTATTATTTTCGCAGAAACGACCAGAGCTGTGGCACTGGTGTTATGCTGAAGATCCTTTTTTCTCAGAAAGTTATCCTCACCTTACCCCCCCCCCCCCCCCCCCCCCCAATTAAGTTATTAGGTTAAATACTCAGAGAGCAGCGATCTGGTAAGATGCTGAGATGGTTCCCGGATCATCATTTAAGATTGTCGCATACCTGAAGCAGTGTTCCATATTCTGTTCATATCTAACCTCATGAATGTCCTTATGGAATGTTTCAGTCCACAACGTGGTACGCCAACAACTGGTTCGGGTGTAATTGGGGTCGAATTGGAACCCGTTTTAGCTAAATGGTCAGCAATCTCATTTCCCTCAATGCCACAATGTCCAGGAACCCATATCAATTGTACCTTGTTAAGTTGTCCAAGAGTATTAAGATAGCATTTGCACTAAGCAACCAGCTTAGGGGGGTGACACACTTCGCCACCCGGGTAGCACCACCTGGGTGGCGCTACCCGATCGTCTATGAGAATAGACGGAACCTGTCACACGAGGTGGCGCCACCTGCCGGGTGGAACTATACGGTCGACCCATTGTTTTCAATTGAGCCTGTCACACGTCGCCACCCAAGTCACGCCACTCAGCCCCTACTCCTTCAATCAAATACAGTAGAGTCTCGCTTATCCGGACCCCGCTAGTCCGGACATCCGTTTAATCCGGACGGGCCAAAAACTATGTACAAATTGGAACCAGGGCCTGTTCAGATTTATGAATAATTAAGATAATTGGAGTTTCTACTTTTATTGTCTATTAAAAATGTATAAAATTGTTCCTAGTATAGTTTACAGGTGTATATTCCAACGTTCTAACACGAGGAATACCCGGTATTTTTGTTAAAAATAAACAGATTTAGAATAATTAGGAAATAGTAAGAACATCTATTAATCTGTTTCGGTTCCATAGAAATGTAAGGGGCGGAAGATATAAAGGTAGTGTATTCCAATAAATACAATTTTATGTGACTGAGATGGGGAGAGGGTTTTAAGAAACATGTAACGGCGGCTCAACGCAGTTCCAAGAAATTTCGCCAAGCCGCCAATGTCTAATATCTAAACTCTTTGTGAAATGATTATCGTTCCTCGAATTTCATATCGGAACACAGGAAGTTCTTCTCAGGAAGTCCCTTCTATACCTGCAACCTGCATAATAGATTGTCGTTTTATTTTAATTAATTTGATATTCGGACTGGTGACAGAACAGCTCTTAACTTAAATAGTGGACCTACGTTGTACAAGCATGTTTTGGAGACTAATATAAGTAATTTTTATGATAAAAACATCGATTTCAATAGTTTTACCCTACTAAAACTTGTTTTACAGACATTTTAAAACTGATTCCGTTTAATCCGGACTTTCGGTAATCCGGACTGGGTCCGGTCCCGTTACACCCGGATTAGCGAGACTCTACTGTATAGGGGAAATCAAATCTGGGGCTGACTGCATCCCTCATATAAGTGGGTGGCACAAGTCAGGTGGCGGGAGCAAGTGGCATCAACCAGGTGGGCGCCACCCAGGTGGCGCTACCCAGGTGGCGAAGTGTGTCATCCCCCTTAGATGTATACCTTGGTGCAACCAGTGCTTTGATCGCTGCCTGGCTGTCAGAGTAGATTCTGATTTGTCTGTTAAAGATTTTATTATTCAGGATAAAATTGAGAACAGGCCAAAATTGCATATATCTCTGCCTGAAATACAGTGGCATATTTGCCTAAGCTCACACTAAGCTCATATCGGGGTTCTGCACAGAAAACCCCAGCCCATGATAATTCATTGATTCGGGACCCGTCGGTGAACCACATGTCTGTCCTGGTGGTATTTGAGGATCATCTCCAGGTTCCCAGTCTTGTCTTGAAGGAAGTAGATACTCCCAGCTAATGTCAAAATCCCACTGTGGTATCATAGAGTCCTGTAACATCACTACTTCTGGGCAGATTTCTGTGATAGTTTCCATATTACACTGTGCCCTATACTGTCATATCCCATCCATAAGCCAGCACAGTGCAGGCAATATGAAGCTTAGCATAGCTTCGAAGCGATGACATTAAGTAGCGTCTACCTGCACATATTTCTGTGAAAGTTTCAGCTTTCTATCCAGAAAGTGGGGTTAATGAATACAAAATTTGTACTTTACAAACAAGTAAAGCGAAATAAAATTGTATTAAATGGTTACCTTGGAGGTGATGAAGTTTTAGAAGGAGATCCGCACACGTAGCCCGGGCTCTGGCAACCTCCGTCCATACATCCTTTGTTCTAGAAACATAACCACTTGTTAAAAAAAAATGTTTAAATTAAAAGTACCAGGTGTACGTGTTATCAGTGGCGTATCTATGGGCCCACCAGGTCCGCATTGCGGGGGGGACCCCCAATGCCCTAGCTACGCCACTGCGTGTTATGTAAGCACACATGTTATGTCTACAGGCATATATGTTATCGTACTGTTACATCTACAGGTGTACATGTTTAGTAGTTCCCTATTAAATAATGAGAAATCATTCATTTAATTATAATTATTTTGAAGTGAAACGTCTTTAGGCGCATTAGAGTAAACGGCTTGGATGAAATGAAATTGCATGTAACAAAGTTTGTGATTCCAGACTCGACAAAGTGAAAGATTTTTTATAGGTAAATCAACTGCCCGATTAAGTTGGCAGTTGATTTACTGTAGAAAATCTTTCATTTGGGCAAGTTTTGATCCAATATATTCATATAAATATACAGCTAAAACATACAAATTTTATTTATGGACGCATTATAAATATCACCTCTAGTTTCATTTTATTCTTTGAGGAAAATCCCTGGACATGGTGCCTCGCCCATGAAGCCTCTAACACTCTACCTTCAAGATTGTACCCTGAAACAAGAATTAAAAGAAAAGAAAATCAAAATTAATACAATACCTCCCACAGGTTGCTCGAGTAGGAGAGAATTTTAGTGATTGAAGTTAAGCATTGGGCTTAGTCAGTAGTTGGATGGGTAACCGCCACCTTTGACCACAAGCTCTGGGTTCGATTCCCTACTGGGCCCAGATATATAAAATTAATTTTAATTTAAAGTTCACGACAAACTGAACCAGTAATAAAAATTTCACACACCTACCCATAGTAGTTCATAAGATATATGAGCCTAAAGTTTTGTTATTTCGTCACTCACTGACTCACTCATCATAATTCTAAGGCACTTCTAACAATCCTAGAAACTTAAAAATTGTGTATAAAGGCAGAGTTTATTGTAAAAATAAAGGAAAAATTGAAAAATCTGGTTCTTTGTCCCTTTCAAGGCTAATAGAAAAACAGCCTATTCAAAATATTGTAAAAATTGTAAACATCGCCTCTATAGCTACCTAGTGGAGAACGTTAAAACTAAAATGTGATGTTGAGAACATTCATTGAGGTTGATTTGATAGTATTAATAACTGACAGTTATCTTAAAGTGCAAACATATTTAATCCAGAACATTTTATTTAGATCAATTTGAACACCCACCGACGAAGAAGTTACACGAAAGATTAACAAGAACAAAGCAAGAAAAAAAGACCAAAAACAATCAAACAAGAACAAAGAAAGAAAAACGAAAAATTGTTTGGGGCAATGAAAAATTAATTACAAAAAGAAGTGAAATCCCAACAAAAACACTAGTGTAAAAAAATAAGCCAAGTCTTGCTTAAAAAGTTGTGAGATGATAGGTTTAGCCAAGTCTCCCACTGTCCGAGTAAGTTCTACTAGGTCTAATTTATCCAGTGCAAGTAGATGTTTGTCTGTCTCCCTCTATTCTCTTTCCCAAATCACTCTACATGTTAAAATTTAAAACCATTTTCTGACTTGGCAAATACACTAAAATTAAATGCAGTGTCGTATACAAATTTGTAATATTGTGGTGCGACGCTCAAATTAAGAAATAATATTTCTTATTTGATTTAAGTTTGTGGTGTGTATTTGCCAAGTCAGAAAATGTTTTTTTAAATTTAAACGTGTAGAGTGGTTTGGGAAAGAGAATAGAGAGAGAGACAGACAAACATCATGTACTTGCACTGGATAAATTAGACCTAGTAGAACTTACTCGGACAGGGGGAGACTTGGCTAAACCTATCATCTCACAACTTTTTACACGAGACTTGGCTTATTTTTTTACACTAGTGTTTTTGTTGGGATTTTGTTACAAGCTTTTATTCATTTAGTTTTTATTTAGGTTTATTAAAAGTTAGTAAGTTTCCATGCTTAGTGTTTGCTGATAAGCAGAGACGGGAAAAAGTCATAAACGTCATAGTCATATGATTTTGTCATAAAATAGCCATTTTACGCATAAACGTCATAAAATAGGGGTTTCTTGGAATAAACATCATAAAATGGCCTTTTTTGCCGAATGTTTAGCAAAAAGGTTTTATTTTTTGTTAAAGAAAATGTTTGAATTGAACATTTGTGGTCAGGTTCCAGGTACAAGTGCAGTTCGAACAAAAAACCCTTACACCAGCTTAGTGATAGGCCTGGGCTCTTAATTCCCTGACCACTTTCGGACTTAACTAATGCGCTTATGCATACCTACAACCAGGGAGTCACCGACGGTCATCCCTAATTTCTAAATAGGGCTCCTGATCGGCTCCTTCTTGGAACAACTCCTCCTGGATTAGAATCCAGGAAGTTCAAGATAGATTCAAGATAGATTCTCCAGTCAGCCAATAGTAAACCCATTGGATTGGGCAGTCTCCTGATTGGCTGTTCCATAATTAAAATTTTGTATATATTCATGGTAAGGGAGTAGAATGTTTAATTGCTCATTTGATGACAAGTAACACGAATAAGAAACTCGTGTTACTTGTTTCTTGATTAATTTTACTAGTGTAACTAGTTTCTTAATAGATTCTACTCGCGTCAGAATACCGAAAACTCCTGCAAACAAATTAACGCTTAAGCGTAAGTGGGTGTCAGAGGAGGTGGACTTTTCTTTGGAAGGTGAAACATTCTTCTGTAAGCCATGTGATGCACAGGTAAGTTCTACACCTACTTTGTATCTTGAGTTTTCAAGGTCTTAGCTTCATTGGATGCTGGAGAGGCGCCGTCAATTCGCAATGCAAAAGAAGCCCTAAAGACTCCAGGACTGGAAACCCACCTGAACTACATCAACGACAACTTTGGGACATTTCCTGACATAATAGAAGGTTTGCAAAAACAGGATATGCTATTTCTAAACGGCGTCAAAAAAAATCAAGACCCTTTGCGGTACCGATTGGGTTGGAAGAGTGGGGGAAAAGGTGAAAGAAAAGTTCACTGCTGTTCTCTCAAGGAATCCTGGGTGGGAACACGCCCAGGCCATAGCTGCCCGGCTGAAGGGCGTGTAAAAGCAAAAGCAAAAGCAAATGACGTGTCATGCATGAAATTTGCTCCCACCTCATCTGCCGACGTCGAAAGGTCTTTTTCCAAGTTTAAAATTCTATACTGACGGACAAAAGAACCAATTTAACGCTGGAGAATATAGAACAACATATTATTACTTTTTACAATGTTAATTATTATCATTTATTACATATATTGTAAATATAATTTTGTATCTATGAAATATTGAAATCTCTTTTGAACTGTTTCCCTCCAAAATAACCAAATGCTTCACATAAAGCCTAAATTTTCACAGAAAATAAACGTCATACTTCTGGCTAAAAGGTCATAAAACAACCGATTTTCTAAAATAAACGTCATAAAACAGGATAATAAAAGTCATAGAATAAAGGTCATGAAATGGAAAAATAAAAGTCATAAAGTCCCGTCTTTGCTGATAAGCACTGATGATGGCTTTATAAACGCCGAAAGCTGCTTTGATAAATAAACAAATATTATTTTCTGTGGAGAGACTGTATCTTTGTATTTATTAGGATGACCTCCATCAACGCTATTATTCCTAAAGTAAAGCTACATGCTTCTACCACTTACAACTGATTTAGAAATGATATTTATAATAATTATGAAGATATAATTAGAAAACATGTAGTTTGTTTAGATAAATAGTTCGCCCAACAACAATTTCGCCCACATACAACAGAAGAGTCTCGCTTATCCGGACCCCGATAGTCCGGACATCTGTATAATCTGGACAGGCTAAAAACTATGTACAAATTGGAACCAGGGCTAATTCAGATTTATGAATTGTTAAGATTAACGAAGTTTCTGCTTTTATTGTCAATTAAAATTTATAAAATTGTTAATAGTTTACAGGTGTACATTTCAACGTTCCGACACGAGGAATACCCGGTATTTCTGGTAAAAATTAACAGATTTAGATTTAGAATAAGTAAGAACATCGACAAATCTCTTTTGGTTCCATAGAAATGTAGGGCGGAAGATATAAAGCTAGTGTATTCCAGGAAATACAATAAATAGACTAAGATGGTGAGAGAGTTTTAAGAAACACGTAGCGGCGGCTCAACGCAGTTCTGTGAAATTTTGCCAAGCCGCGTGTGTATAATGTCTCAACTTTTTGTGAAATGATTAGCAATTGCTCGAATTTCATTTTGTTTCCCTGGAAGTCCCTTCTATACCTGGACCTGCTTAGTAGATTGTAATTTTATTTTAATTCATTTGATATTTGGACTGGTGACAGAACAGTCCTAAAATAGTGAACATACGTTGTACATGTACAAATATGTTTTTGAGACTAGTAGAAGTAACTTTTACGATAATAACATCGATTTTAATAGTTTTTTTCAACTAAAACTTGTTTTATATTATATTTTAAAACTGATTCCGTTTAATCCGGACTTTCGGTAATCCGGACTGGGTCCGGTCCCGTCAAACCCGGATTAGCGAGACTCTACTGTATATAATGAGAGACAAGGAATAATGAGCGTAGCACAAGGAATAGAAGCAAGTTACCATGTACGCCCGATAGGAGTCTCTCAGCTGATTCTCTGTCAGTGCAGTCTATGAAAGCATAATCGTGTATCTTCTTTACTTTGATAATACTTTCTCCTTTACAGAACAGCAAAGCAACTTCCAGCAACGATTCCTCTTTACAGTTTACAGGCAAATTCCTAATGTAAACCACCGTCACCTGCAAAAACAATCATTGGATAAAAATCAAATTAAAATTGAACGGCACAACAAAATAAAATTAAATAACTCCATACCTACAAATTAGGGATAATAGATATAAAATATGAAAAGATGATAATATTTTTGTGATTTATACTTGATGGGAGGTGAGGAGTTTAATCAGGTTTTTAAGGGTCTAGGACACCATTCCTCCACACTAGGCATTAACGAAACAATGTTTTAGCCGATTGGCTAGTGGTAGGACGTTTTATCATGGAAGTTGGGTAGAAGAGGAGTGGTCGAGGGGAATACGATCATCCTCTCTTCGGCTAGCCAAATATTGTTTTGCTAAAGTCTAGTGTTCCTCCACTCTCTAGCAGATTAAAAACTAAACTCTAGTGATTTCTTCCGCTCTCTAGCCCTTAGATATAAGAACTGAACTCTAGTGATTTCCTCCACCCGATTGGCTAGTGGTAGGGCTTTTTATCATAATGTGAAGGAGGGTTGGTGGTTTCCTTTTAGATGCATTCATAATAGATTTGTTCTAATCAATCAGGGAACCACCCTCCGGATCATTAGGGCATGTGCAATGGATAAAACCCGTTCTAACACGACTCAGAACAGTGATTTTACCTTCCTCCAAGCTGTTCCAACCTACATAGAGATTCTTTTTAAATTGTTTACCATAGGGTCCAAACAATCCTCAACCAAAACCAAGTACTGATTGGTATGACATGTGCAGTACCGTCAAGCATCACACATGTCGTCTGCAAAGTTCTATATCTGTTGGATTTTCTTGAATATTTTAATACATTGCGACAATTTATAACAAACGCCAACCTAATTAAGATGTTATAACAGTACGAGGTAAGCATATCATAAAATTCACATAAAATCTCATAAAATCTCTCCTAAACAATTCCTGTAAAGCAGGGGTTCTCACCAGGATTGCATAAAGAGCCAACTTTCAGAATCAGAAAATTTCTAAGGGCCGCTGTAATCTTGCTATGTTATAATAACGTTAATAATACTAAAACAAAATATCAATCAAGCGTCAATAATAGGAAACATACATGATTACTGCTAATATCCATACACCCTGCTGAACTCAGTCTCCAATTTCAAAAATCCAAGACAGAAATCCGTTTCAGACATTAGGGAACATTTTTGGTTTCTGTGTCTGTCCGTCAGTCTGTCTGTGGGTTTGTTGTTAATATTTAATCGACCATTTTCAATGAAATTTAAGATGGTAAGTCATAATTAGCCCATTGTTGGTCCCATATAAGTTTCAACCCTCTGCGCAGAATTTTGACAGATTTAAAATAAAAAGAGGGTAAAAATGAAATAAATTAAACAATAAAGGTTTATAAAAGCATAACATCGTTCAAGTACGTTACAGTATGCGAGGAAGCTATGTGCCACTCTATTTTTTTAAATAAATTTTATTTTGATGACTAATTTTTGCCTATACCTCGGCATCATCAGGCCTTTATCTGAGTTACTTACTTACCGCTGAACCGAGTTCTGCGAACCAAGTTCCCAAGTTCCATAGTCCACTTACGTTTTTCATTTCTTGGGCACTTAATATTTTTTAGCGACGTGAGATAATGTTCAACATAATATTATTCTAAGGGCCGCGTAGTGAGTATCCCTGATGTAAAGGATGGTACAAATAAGGGGGTCGAAACAAACCTAATATAACACTGTAAAATACCACAAGTTTATAACCAGTGGGAACAAGCACAAAATTGACACTGCCCAGGTTCTTTAGTTCAATCTATTTTTGTACTTGTGTGGTCCGTGGTCAAAGGATAGTCAGATCACCAACTGTACCACAAAAAATGGTGAGCAAGTGAAGAGCCCTAGAGTTAAAACTGCTCCCTGCAAATGACATCCGTTCTAGAAACAATGTTTCTGTATTCTATAGACTACAATTCCACCAAATAATGATAAAAAGGTGATACCTGTTTGATGAGCCTATGGTCTATATTGTGAACGTCAGGTTCAGCCCAGTCGATACGTACATCGCAGCCGAATATCTCCTGAGCTGAAGTACTGAGTAGTCTCCTGGCTGTAGCGGCAGCTCTATGACAGTCAAACTCAATGAAGCAGAAGCACAGACTTTTCTTTCCATCCTCGCCACATCTGTAAACCAACACCATAATAATCACATTTAAAATTTAACGTAGAGTTAAAGAACACCTTGTCTTAATTATGATAATTTGAATAATGATGGGATTGTAAGGTTTATGAAAAAATATAACGCTTTAAGCCATATTCATTTTGAAACGTTTCAACCCTTCGTAAGGTAATCTTCAGTCTGTTTCTTTTTTTATTACTTCCACAATCAATTCTTAAAATCAACAATCTAGATTGTCATTTGTGTAATTGATTTAACAATTGGTTGTTCTCGTATGATTTTTCTGAACATGTATGCCAAATTTGATCAAAATCAGCCCAGTAGTCTAGGCTCCAGGCGTCTGCACAGACAGACGACAGGCGACAGACAGACATTTTTTAAAAACCACTTTTTTGGACTCAGGGGACCTCAACAAGTAAATCTATCAAAATCTCAAAATCAAATTTTCGCACCATCTCTATACTTTCTCTTTATATGAGAAAGTAAAAACAGGTTGAGGAGCCAATGAAAGCTTGAGATTTTGACATCTACAAGGTAGTGCCAACTAGGCAAACAAAAATGTCACTAGAAAGCTACCAAGTAGCTTTAATTTGGTAAATATGCAGTAATTGGCCCACCTATTTTAATTGTCCACTTTACTTCGTTTTTTTAAAATTCAATTTATAAGTTTTTGGTAGTATTCATACTACGGAACGTTTAAATTTTAATTTTAAATCAAATTATAATATTATTATTAACAAAGGGAGACAAGACAGAGAAAAATAAAAATTAATCCTTTGTTAATAATAATTATAATTTGTTTAAATTAAAATTTAAACTTTCCGTAGTATGAATACTACCTAAAAATTAAAAATGAAATTTTTAATTTTAATTTAAATCAAATTATAATTACTACTTACAATGGGAGACAGACAGGGGAAAAAATCGGTTATTTTTTGTTTCTTTTTTGTAACTGTTCATTTTTACATTTAAAATAACTTTCTCTAAGGGAAAATGTCGGAAGGTAATGATTAGTTAAGGTTTACACATTGATGACAGACCACGTCCTGGGAATGTGCTCTCCAAACTACACTTAGATGTTTTTTTTTCATACCCAGGCCCATGGTTCAGATTCTATTTAATCAGTTAGCCCTGTACGGTAGTAAACAAACTTTACACTCTCTCCTAGCTTTTTTCGTTATTTAAAGTTGACTTTTTAGTTTATTCCCCCGGCGCTGCCAGATGACTGATGACGATGACAAACAAATGTTGGCCCGTCATGAACTTGTTAAGATTAGTACTCTGGGGCCCAACGCAAATATAACCTTCTAACATTTTCTTTATAGAGCGTGACACTATGTATTTTTTTATTTTTAATTATTGAATAGACCGAGATACTACATTAAGAAACTTTTTAAAAAGTAAAAATTATTAGATTTTTATTATTATTATTTTTTACTAAGTAAATCAGATAATTAGTTCATATTTACCCTTAACTGATAAATTTGGAAATAAATAAGAATGAAACCAATTTTTTTTTTGAAAACGCAAGTACACAGAAGAGTTTGCAAACTTAAGTTCCCTAATATGTAGCTTAAATCAAGCACACTATAGGAAATCAAGTAAAAAAAAATGTTTATCCTCAGATTAAGAGCACAACCTACCAAAAACCAAAGGTATGTATTAAAAATAACAACTCAAAAGTACCACTAAAATTAAATTACTTATGTCTTTATAAAGAATGAACTAACTTCAAAATTTATAATGAAAAAACTGAATGAGCAAAATAATAATTATTAGTTTTTTGTGAAAACCACAGGATATATAATATTTTAACACACACCAATTTCCACCACTTTATACTCTTTTTACAATTAGTATTAACTTTTGACACTCAGATTGGCCAACATAAATGAGGAAAAAAATAAAGGCACTAGGCCTGTGGGAGGGGTGGGGCCAGTGATATTTTTATTTGCCTAGTTGGCCCAACCTTCTCGAATTCAAAATCCACTGCTTTTATTGGCTCCCCTCCACATGTTTTCGATTTTCCCGCACTGCCAAAAGTTAATACTAATTATAAAAAGAGTATAGTTCCTTATTTGTTGAGATTCTAAAGGAAGATTTACATTTAATATTTAGATCTATAATTAGATTTTTATATTGTGTTTCAAAAGTAGTTATAAAATAATATATCAGATTTTTCTTTAAATTAATCCAATATTATATTAAATCTAAAATGAAACTAGGTATTGGAGTCTTTTTCAATAAAATAACTGATAATGTTTCTTTTTATTTACTCTGATTCCCCCCCCCCCCCTATTTTTTGTTTTATTTAATATGAACGTTATAAACTTTCTGGTCAGCACATGAATTTGTTATCTAGTGGGAGGCACATCCGCTATGACAGAATAGCTAAGCTTCAATTTTCTCACATTTCATAATAGTTAAAATCACAATATATTAAAAAATGATCAACTTAGGGCTATAGCAGTCTCATAGACCGATTAACACCAGGCGGACACAGTTATATTGGTTTTATTTTAAATTGGTTTTAAGTTACAAGCACCAACCTGGAGATGACGATGTCCTTAACACCATGAACCATACAGGTGATCCTGGCAGAAAGTTCCTCCTTTATTACATCTCCGGCAATATGACCGACGTACAGTCTACAGTTATCCATTGATCTAGTCACTTTCAGTCTATGATCTTCTCGAATCTTTCCAACAAAATAAACAATAACCAAATTAATAAGAGTTTTAGAATAGTTATTTAACCCTTCGAGACACGAGCTGGCGCATGGAGTGAGCCACGAGTAAAAAAGTTTCTGCAAATCACAGATTCACCCTATTACCCTACCACTAGAGACCCCTAAAACAGATGAAACAGTCTGCTTTGATTATTGCTTCGTTCTGCATTGTTTTGCTGTGTTTATTTGTCTTGGTGTACTGTATACGACGCCCGTGCCACCATGTCTGGTATAGAAAAATTATGCCTTCCCATCAATATTTTTCGGTTTTGCATGAGTTGTCTGATTAGGATGATGGTTGTGAGGAGTTATCTTAGGACTTTGACAACTAATAATAATTAATAGGGTTGATAATTAAGGTTGAAAGCCCAATACTAAGTCAGAACGCTGAAGGAGTAATTACTGATTTTTTATAGCAATTATTAATTTTATAATTAAAGATATCATTGAAAAATAAATATGTAATACATCAATTGACTTATTAGTTCAACATTTCCAAAACGCAATCTAGATAATCTGGATTTAACCAATTTATGGTTTGAAAAATGCATTGGCGCTAAAAGTGTGCCGCCCGTGCCTCTTTGTTTGGCCACTATAGCCGTGCCACGAAGGGTTAACAAAGTCATTACACCCTGAGCGTTTTGTTATCACATCCTTACTTTTATCACGAATACTTTTTATCACGTCTAAAAAAATCCACCAAGAACAAAGGTTTACAGTATCTTACCTGGTAGTTGTTGAGCGTGTTTATGGCTAGAGTTGCCATGGCAGGACTTGCAAATGTGATGAAACAGAATCCTCTGTTCATACCGGAGAAGTCCATCATCATCCTCATCAGATAGATACGTCCTACTCTGGTGAATACAGGAACTAACTCATCTTCTAAACAGTCCCGTGGTAAGTGACTCACAAACACCTTTATATCAAAACCACATGAATAGATTAGTTTAACAAACAATAGTCTACACTCCTTCGCCAAATCTTAATATCCAGATATTAAGATTTGGCGAAGGAGTGGGAAGATTGGGCACGGCAGTGCCCCAGCCAAGTCGAGCACAGCCATGCCCCAGCCAAGTCGAGCACAGCCGTGCCCCAGCCAAGTTCAGCACAGCCGTGCCCCAGCCAAGTCGAGCACAGCCGTGCCCCAGCCAAGTCGAGCACAGCCGTGCCCCAGCCAAGTTCAGCACAGCCGTGCCCCAGCCAAGTCGAGCACAGCCGTGCCCCAGCCAAGTCGAGCACAGCCGTGCCCCAGCCAAGTTCAGCACAGCCGTGCCCCAGCCAAGTCGAGCACAGCTGTGCCCCAGCCAAGTCGAGCAGTTGTATACGAAGTTGTATACGACACTGCATAAAATTTATTATTTAAAAAGAAACTTAATATAAACCATAGGGATATATAATTAATATAATAGGGATTATAAACAACTCAGAAAATGTTTTTAAATTTAAACTTATAAAGTAATTTGGGAAAGAAAAGTTTTAGTTTGTAGGGGTCAGAGAATTGAGAGAGGGGGGACAGACATACAACATCCCTTACTTGCAGGCCCGTTTTAGACTGAGCCCTGGGCACCTCGTCACGAATTGTCACCCATTTAAATTTTTGCCCTTGCAAAGTTTAGCCCCGCCCCCTAACCTTTTGAGTTGCGCCTCCAAACCTCTTGCGCCCCTGGGCACGTGCCCAGTGTGCCCCTATAGTTAAATTGGCCCTGCTTACTTGTACTGGATGTATTAGACCTAGTAGAACTTACTTGGACGGGGGAGCCTTGCTAAACCAATGATCTCACAACGTTTACGCAAGACTTGGCTTATTTTTTTTACTCAAGTGTTGGGATTTTTACTTTTTCATGTGTGCAGTATATAATAAATAGAGAGTGAGTATTATGATGATGGCAAAATTCCATTTGTGTTCCATGGATTTCTATTGTTTACTGGACGGCTGGTAGAGTCGCAGATGGTCGACCAGGCTGCGACCACATGTTGGGTGGCACCATGCCATGTGAACACTCAATTTAAACTCTTGATAATTGGGTCCCACTACTGAGTATTTGTGATCCAAGAAGTCTCGTCAGGATTTACAACTTGTTTACTTAACGGTATATTCAAACAATACTAAAACTTAATATTGTGAAGGAGGTAGCAGGTTATTACCTCGCTGCCCTTAGTAGGAGGAGGTCCGTGCCAGTCCGGAGGTGGTCCGTAGTGTCTCTGTCCATTCTCCTGGTTTATAGGCATTTGAGTTTTAAGGCTTAACTTCATCAGTCTCATAGAATCTTCACTATTGTCACATATCCTATAAACATTAAAGAAATAATGAGCAGTGCACAGAGTAGACAATGTATTTGTTTAGCAAAGTACAGGTCTTTCAATGGTGTCATTGTCTTAAAATTTTGTTCCCCAATACATAGATTTATCTTAAAGGGAGTTAATAGTGTCACCTCATGACCTGTCCTTTAAAAATACTTCTAGCATTGGCAGCGCATCGTCCCCTACTCAACAACTTACTACGAGGGCCGTTCGGAAAGTAACCTAAGCGGGGAGTAGCGGCACCATTGTTGTGTGGCACACGGCAGGTCAGTCTGCATCAAGCCGCAGTCAAATGAATGTTGTACGAGCACTAGTTTGTTTTTTATAGCATCTTGAAATGTGCACTCCAAAAAAACTTCCATTCAAATGCGAAGTGCAAGCTGTTACAAGGTTTTTTTTACGACAAAACAGTATTCGGCAGCAGGTATTCATGGAGACCTTTGTGACATGTAAGGACCAAGTCGTAATTATTATGGAAATTATGCAAAATAACTTTTGTATATTAGTTATGTATCTGCGAAATATTAAATTGGGCCCAAGAAGAAGATTTAAGACCGATTGGTCTGAAACTTGTTGGATACATTTTTTACAGTATAATAAACAATTTCTTTTTGTTGTAGCCCACTAGCAGCATTAGAAGTACAAATTATACAAAATACTTTGTATAGCAGAGGCGGAACTAGACCTGCTGAGGCCCGTGTGCAAGATTTTTTTGAGGCCCCCCTCCAAGGTGACTAAGAGGAGCTTAGTATCAAAAACGGACAAGAGCACATTTCAAAATTTTTTTCAGGAGGGCCGAAAAACTGTAGCTTAAATTCTACAGATGCTAGAGCAATGATTTTTTTCTGTAGATTCTTAATAGACTCAAAACTAGTTAGAAGTACTGAAAACGTGAATTTCTTTGATATTTTAGCTGCTAAATAAAGTTAAAAAGTGGAGTTGTCCGCTTTTGAAACAAAAACAAGTTTTGTCCGTTTTTGAAGCAAAATGACGTTGAAAATAATGGTTAGAATAATATTATTGGAGAAATAATTTTTTTTTTCATGTTTTTCAGAGTTCTTAGGGGGTAGTGCTCCCAAATTTAGAGCTATAATTGATTTCTCGATTTTCCCTCGGGGTATCATTTTTCTAAACATGAATGACAAAATGGTAGGAGTAGGTTTTCAGATGCCAAAGCCCGATGTGCATCATAGGAACGAGTTAGTAAAATGCAGCCTCCTGATTGGCTGTTTCGGTTATGTCCACTTTTGAAGCAAAACGTGTGTTGACTTGTCCGTATTTAAAACAAAAGTACAAATATTATTGCATTTTTACCCCTTTTCTGGTCGTTTTTTGATGCAAATGGATAGCAGAATCTGATGCAGCAGCCAAAAATTTAAAAGAAACAATCGATAACTGAAATTTGGAAAAAATGTCGAAAGTCCGTCTTTGATACTAGGCTCCTCTAAATATTCTTGACCCCTAATTTTTTAGGACACACATTAACATTAAGGTTTGTAAGAAATTGCAACGAAAATATTATTTTATGATAAAAAAAAACACAATTTTTTCTCCTACATTATACTATGTGCATATGCAAGGTGTCCACCTAACATGAACCACTCAATATCTCCAGATCTACTGCAGACAGAAAGACGAGGTTTGCGAGGTTCTATGTTAACTTAAATTCCGCCTACAGAACAAATGCTATGCACTTAGAGCACTAAATTGCTCAAGTACTTTCTACAATTTAGATTATATGGCTTAAAATAAGAACTTTTTACTCTTGGCATCATTTTGACCTCAATATAGAAAGTACTGAAGTTCAAGAATTTGAGTTTTCACCTTAGTTTTACAGCTAAAATAATGGGTCTGGGAAAAAAGTGTCAATAATAAAAATTCCTTTATTTGAGAATTAAATCTACATCTATTAAAAGATTACCTCATAAGAAAACTTATTTCGTTAAAAAAAGTAGCCTGAAAATGAGAAATAATAGTTGCTTTTAATGAATACATTAAATTAAAGAAAATAATAGTTGCTCTTAATTAATACTTTAAAGAATGGATTTCGAATTTATGGCTCAAAATAAGATCTCTTAATATTTAAATTTTTTTTCTTAGAGCCATTATTTTAGCCGTAAAACTTGAGTTGAAAATTCAAATTTTGAAACTTTAATGCTTGGAGAAAAAATCGGTCCGAGACAACTCAGACAAAATTTCTCATATACGAGTTCATAATTACTTAGCCTAGAGTTTTCTATTTATTAATTTTCGGATGTACATTTAATTATTATTGAATATTTCATCAAAATTTATCACAAAAATAACTTCTCCTGGGCGGGCAATCGAACCCGGCCCCTCTCCATCCGTGTTTTAAGCTATTTTCTCAGGAACTAGATTTTTCCCGAGATAACCGCTTATATCGTTGGATTCGTATTCAAATGGACTACATTTTAGAATTTTTTAATTAAAATCGTCGGAACCGTTTTCGAGAAATTTTTTTTCACGTTTTTTCAGAGTTTTTGGGGGGTAGCGCCCCTAAATTTGGAGCTAAAAAAAAATTCTCGATTTCGCCTTGGGGTATGATTTTTCTTAACATTTATGCCAAATTTCGTCAAAATCGGCCCAGTAGTTTAGGTTCCAGGCGTCTGCACAGACGACAGACAGACATTTTTTAAAAACCACTTTTTTGGACTCAGGGGACCTCAAAACGTGTAAATCCATCAAAATCGAATTAAACATAATACAAAACACTAATAGTCTAAAATACCCAATGGTCAAATGTCATGTTGAAAGTCAAGTTTTTATATTAATAATACTATCTTAATAAGTATTAAACATCAACTGTCTCAAAAAATAATAATTATTATTATGTGGAAAAGAATATACTAATATACCTACACCTACCACATAATAATAATAATTGTAATGGTAATAAATAAAATATAAACTAACTTCACATTTTTAGTAAAAATTCTTTATTTTTTATTTATTTATTTTTATTTTATTATTTTTTTTTATAACTGGCCGAGCGGAAGGGAGGCCCCCCTTACCCTTACCCCGAGGCCCATGGGAGGCTGACCCCATGCTCACGCCTAGTTCTGGCTCTGTTGTATAGCTGTTACTTTAAAAATACTATAAACAGGTCAAGTGTGTGCTAGTCAGCACATAGCGAGAGTCCGTAGGCCACACTGTATAGTTTAAGTAGTACCCTATTGGTGTTTTTTAAAATGCTAAAAAGCTTACTTTGAACTATCCTATGGGTCTGATATTCTCAAAACACATAAACAAACTTCTGATAAAGTATTTTTCATCGAAATGACCTAAGTTATAAAAAACGTATTTTGTCGAAAAAAAATTAAACAAATTTAACCCTTAAATTTTTTTGAATTTTTTTTTTTTAAGTCGCTATATTTTAAAAATATGTGGGCAGGTACAAGACACATACATGCCAAATTTCAAAGTGATCGGACGAAAAGTGTAGCCGCGAGAGCAGGCGACAGGACGGACGGACAGACACACGCAGGAAAATATAAGGGTCCTTGGTTTTGCCTACGGACCCTAAAAATTGGTCTAGTTTAGAGCATACATTTTGTGTACAAATGTTCTAAAATAAGTTGCAATTTTTTCTTTATTGTTTAATAGATAATTCTACCAAGTTTTAGCCACTTTGTGCTATCAGAAGTAGTCATTATGCAAATTATGCTAAGTATTTTGCACAATAAGCCATTATGCAAAATATTTTGCACAATAAGCCACAATTATTTGGTCCGGTGTTTTCCATTGTTTAGTTATTCCGGGTTTTCGTGATTGAATTTAATTATTATTGAACATTTTATCCAAATTTACTGTAAAAATAATTCTTCTCTGGCGAGGGATCGAACCCGGCCTCTCACCCTTTGCAGCAATTTTAGCTCAGGAACTAGATTTTTCCGGGAAAAAATCTTTAATGGTTAGATTCGTATTTAAATATGGACTAAATTTTAGATTTTGGTAATAAAAATCGTCGGAACCGTTTACGATAAAAAAATGTTAAACTCATCTAATAGTGGTCAACAGGTGATTATGTAAACTTTTGTAGGCAATTTATTATTATTATTCCTGTACAGTGTCGGACTGGCCAGGTCGGCAAGTCGGCATTTGCCGAGGGCCCACGGGCTCAAGGGGCCCAAGGAAGGGCCCACGATTTTAAATATTTTTATCCAATGCCGT
This sequence comes from Gerris lacustris, assembly GCA_951217055.1. Classification (NCBI taxonomy): domain Eukaryota; kingdom Metazoa; phylum Arthropoda; class Insecta; order Hemiptera; family Gerridae; genus Gerris; species Gerris lacustris. The sequence continues at coordinate 3,434,930 of OX578283.1, read as the reverse complement.
AAGATGTATTCAATTGAAATAAATTATCGATAAGCATAAATACTAGTGTGAGCTCCAGCTAGGCTTGGCACGTTCGGGAGAGCCCCAAAAATTTAGGGTAATCTAAAGTAACCGGAAATCACTGGATTTAAATTGTTTAAATGGAATAATTTTTTTTCGGAATCCTTTTGTTTATTGTCAAATAACTGCTGTATACCCAATTTGGTGACGTTCGGACTATAAATTAGGTTTTTCTAAAAAAAGTGGCAAGATTTTTCAGCTCTAAAATTTAGGAACATTTTTGGTCGACGATCCGATAAGTAATGTATATGGTCGGAAATAAGATTTTTCAAAAAAAAAAAAAAAATGTTCTTAAACATTTTTTTTCTGCCAAGTATTTGGCAAGATAAAGCCCATCAAATATTTGTATGATCTGTTTTGTCAATCAGCCTAAGGTATTCTCTCGGGCAGGAATTATCAAGTTATTTAATGCTGATGAACTGTGAAAGACACATAAACCCAAATTATTAACAGGTACAAGGGGCGAACTTAGGAAAAAACGAATTATGTGATTTTGGTTACTCCGTTCGAATCCTATTTTAACAATATCAAGAAAATGTTTAACATATCCATTTCAACCACAATTTCATTGTTATGTAAGCCTACTTTATTGTCTCTTCAAAATAATTTTCTTCAAATCAAGTTTGCTTTTTCGTTTATTATATATTGACATCATGTTGTAAAATAATAGTCCACAGGCCACCATAAGAAGTGAGTCGCTGATTGATAAAGTTTTCTTACCTTATGGAATCGCTTATTTATGCCGTGTCCACCGATAAATTGGGTATATGGCAACTGGGCGCTGGGCCATTTCTTTTTTATTGACATGCCAAACATGCCCCTCTGCGGGATCATTGAAAAGGGATAGATAAAGTTTTGATTTTCATAGGATCGTTTAATTAAATTATTTAAAAAACAGTGGTACACGTGGCCACCGATACGAGTGGGCCGTTTTCTTTTCAACGTCCTCGCAGAGCGACATGTTTGGGACGGTGGACACCCCAAACGGCCCACTCGTATCGGTGGCCACGTGTACCACTGTTTTTTTAAATAATTTAATTAAACGATCCTATGAAAATCAAAACTTTATCTATCCCTTTTCAATGATCTCGCAGAGGGGCATGTTTGGCATGTCAATAAAAAAGAAATGGCCCAGCGCCCAGTTGCCATATACCCAATTCATCGGTGGACAAGGCATAAATAAGCGATTCCATAAGGTAAGAAAACTTTATCAATCAGCGACTCACTTCTTATGGTGGCCTGTGGACTATAATGTTTTAAAATTAGATTCTTATTTTAAGAAAATAAAATATAATATAAAGAATAAACATTGTGGCATAAGTAGTGACTATGACATCATAGTTAATATTTGATAATTAATCCTCTACAAAATTATGTATAAAATGATGTATATTCAGTATTCAGTATAAAAATTAAAACGTGGGAGGGGGCCCAAGACAAATTTTTGCCGAGGGCCCAGAAAGCTTCCAGTCCGACACTGTTCCTGTAATTAGAAATAAGTAGTACAACACTGATAAGAGTCACATGAGAATAACTTTAGAGAAGCAAGAAGCAAGGTGTGCATATATTATCCTTTAGCAATTTAAATTGCTAAAGGATAGCCAAATAGGTGCACTCCTAAATAGGAGTGCACTTATTTGGCTTATGACCACCTTTTTGTAAACGTGATATATATATTTGTGATCAAAATGTCAATACTTTTAAAATGAACCTAACTTAAAAATTACAAAAAATAAAAATTTTGGTTCTTCATAATTACGGTCACCTAAAATATGACTATTTCATATTAACTCCCGGAAATATCATTGGCCTAATTGGGTGGGGGGGGGGGACATTTTTTTGCGTTTTGTTTTAATTGTTTCGGGGGTAAAATGGCCGCCATTTTGGAAACGCGATATTTTATATCGTGATATTTGTGATCTAAATTTCAATACCTTTAAAATGATACCCCACACAAAAATATAAAATATTGACATCAGCTTGCAATTGCTCCCCGATCAAAAAAAAATCCTATTTTAGGGCAAAATTTTTTATCCTACATACCAAATTTAAAATCTCCAGCTACAGTAGGTAGGAGATATACTCGAAGATGCGACAGATGGACAAAAGCATAAAAATAAACCCTTATTCTAGGGCGACCTCGAAACCCTAATAGAAGGGAGTAACAATCTAAAGGTTTACGGTACGGAATGTTCTTTAGACTGTTACTCCCCTTATAAAAACAAGTTAATATTCCATAGTCCCAAAGTCCATTATGGGCTAAATATCCCTTTGTGTTAATAGTTATTTAGACAAAGAAATATATAAATAATTATATTCATTTATATTCTTAAAATTTCGTCCGAGTCAACTCAGACAAACTTTCTCATATATGAGTTCATAATTATTTAGCCCAGTGTTTTCCATTTATTAGTTTTCGAGTTTCCGTAGGTACATTTAATTATTATTAATAGTTTATTTCTATTTCATCAAAATGTATCATAAAAATAACTTCTCCTGGGTGGGGAATCGAAACCGGACTCTCTCCGTCTGCATTTAAAGCTATTTTTGCAAGAACTGTTTCCCGGGAAACGGCTCATATCGTCAGGTTCGTATTTGGACTACATTTTAGAATTTTTTAATCAAAATCGTCGGAACCGTTATCAAGAAATAATTTTTATCACGTTTTTTTCAGAGTTTTTGGTGCCAGCCCCCCCCCCCCCCCCCCCCCAATTTGGAGCTAAAATTCATTTTTCGATTTCGCCAAGGGTGTGATTTTTTGAAAATGTATGCCAAATTTCGTCATAAGCGACCCAGTAGTTTAGACTCCATGCGTCTGAACAGACATTTTTTAAAAACCACTTTTTTAGACTCATGGGACCTCAAAACGTGTAAATCCATCAAAATCGAATTTCTACGCCATCACAATAATTTCTCTTTATATGAGAAAGTAAAAAAAAAACATGCAGGGGAGTAATAATCTGAATAATTTAATACACTTTATTTTCAATTATGTATTAGCAAAATCTGATTCATTATTATCAGTACGTAATGTCGGAAACTAGATTTTTCACGGGGAAAAGACTAATATGGTTAGATTCGTATTTCAACGAAGTCAAAGCGTTTTCGATAAATCTTTAGTTTCATGTTTTTAAGGTGTAATACTTTTTCTCTAATGGTTATTATACTTATCATATACACATTTATATGAGAAAAATTTTGTTTAGTTTTTCCATCCTACGTTTTTCGAAACATCGAATTTACGGCTAAGGAAAGTTAGCCATTTGCCATCTTGTTAAATTTTGTAGTGTAGCCCAATAGATCTTAACTTATAAAAGTTACTGAAAAAAATGGCGCGCTAACTCGAGTTATGGAGAACTTTGTTCAAACACTTTGTTAAAAACGTGTATGTCATGCGCGTGGGAGTTATGCCGGGAGGCATATTAATTTATCCTATATTCTATACATAAGATTCTTCGCTCTCTATAAAGATTTTGCTAAATAACGAAATGTACTGTTGAGTATTTAATACAATAAAAATATTTAGTTTATTTACCTGGTATAAATAGTATTGTGGAGGGAAACACTGCTATACTGAGATTCCTGACTTCCTCCAGAATCCATTTTGTCTTGAGATTACTGCTTTAACTTTTTCTATTACTACATACTCAATTTATGTTAACGTTTTTTTTATTATATGTTTAAAATTATAACAATTTGTTAATCTTATTTGATTTTAACAGAATTTTATACAATTTTATAAAAAAAAATTAGGATAATTAGGTGATATTTAGTCTACACAACTAAAAATTTAAAATTAATTTTCAATTCTTATTTTAAAATATTGTAAATTTAATTTAAGATTAAATAATTAATAACTTTAAATTCAATTAAATATTAAAAAAAAGTTAAATTTAATAGTTATATGAAAATATAATAAATTATTTAAAACTATATTTGAAGAATTTCACAATATAATTAAGTTTAGTTGATTCTTCTTTTCAATTTAATTTAATTAATTAAATATGTATAAATTTTAAATAAAATATTAATAGTAAAAATCAGAAACAAATAATGATGAAATTTTATTAAAAGAAAGGAACGCGAAGTTACCTCTACTAATGACCGAAGTAGACTGTCTTGTATTTTATTAAAATCAGCTGTGATAATTTTTTTTATAATATAACATATTTAAACTATTGTTGGGGTGGCAAAGGTGGTGGGGGATCAAGATAGGGAGGTTTTAGCGGGGTTGAGGGAAAATAAGGGAGCTGACTTGCTGTTATCAGGTGTAGAAGGCGCGAAACTGGTGTGACACCGCGCTTTATACCTATACACTCACTATTTATATCTCACTATGATAATTCTATAATTCTTTCTCTATAATTTTTTTCTGTTAAATTATTTTTGATATTATATCCCTTACATATTACACTTTCTCATATTATAAGATTTATGTACATATAAAGAGAGGAAGTATTGTGATATTTACAATTTTATTGTGACTTGCGTTTTAAAGTCCCCTAATCCTTGAATTAAAAAAGAGATTTAAAAATATGTATTTCTGTCGTCTTTTATTATGAAGTGTCTCCACGTGCGTCGTGCTGACGCGTGGAGACAGGAGACACACAGACAGACGCGTTGGATAAAATTTGGCAGACATGTTTAAAAATTTCATACTCAAAGGTAAGGTCGGGAAATGAATTTTAGCTCTAAATTTTTGAGACACTACCTCCAAAAAAGTGGGAAAAATTGTAATAATATAAATAGTTATAAATAGTTTGTAGATAATATAAAAAATAGTTCCAACGATTTTAAAAAGAAAATGTAGTCCATTATTCTATTCTATATGAATCTAACTCTAACACCATATAAATAATTTCCTGAAAAAATTACAAAGGGTAAGAGGTCGAGTTCGATTACCTCCGAGGGAGAAGTTATTTTTATGGTAAATTTTATCAAAAAGAAATTACTAAAAATTAACCCTCCTCTACTACGGTGTGTTAGGTTGACATTAACACTTCAGTGGGTCAAATTCGACCCATGAGCATTCCCTTGAAAATGTCAATGCAAATAAAGACTTTATTTGGGTGGAATAAGGTAACCCATTTATTAGAACATGAGTATATATTTTTATAACATCAAATAAGATAAAATTATAAAATAAAATACAAAAATTTAACATATTTGTCCAAAATGACAAAAGGAGCACATAAACGCTAAACATTAAAAGAATATAAAAAGAAAAAAAATAACACAAGGAACTTTAATATAATTATGGTAATGGTATGGGTTTAATATATTATGACAAGTATTTTAAGGTAACATATTATAGTATTATATCGTCATCCTTTTCTGATTCAGGGGACCTCAAAACGTGTAAATCCATCAAAATCGAATTTTCGCGCCATCACAATACTTTCTCTTTACATGAGAAAGTAAAAAACCATCAAAATTGAATTGTCGTGCCAACACAATACTTTCTCTCTATATATACAGGGTGGTCCAAAAGTCTCACCCCCTCTTAAATTTTGAACAGTTTGAGATAAATTAATGAAACTTGGAGGATCTGTACCATGCAAACGGAAGATAGTTTTCATACTATGGCGCTCTAAGGGCAACCACCCATTTTGCCCCAGGCCACCAAAAATTAAAAATGTGTATTTTTGATAGCAGATTTGAACTATATGGCAAAAAATAAGAAAATTTTACTTCAAACCTTTTTTTCTACCTCCAATATTTTACCCATATCCACTATATGTTGTAAAAGTATAAACATTGTAGATTTCAGTTGACTTGTAAAAAAAAAATATTAATTTTAAATTTAATAACAGCTCAATTATTTTTTTTTTTTTTTAGCCCATTTTGGTTAAACTGTCAATAAAAAAAAAAAAATCCTTTTTTTGAAATTTCCAAAAAGAGGTATCTTTACTTTTGGTCGAAGAATGTTCAAGAATTTTTTCAGATTTTTTGCACTTCACATAAGCGAGATAGAGGGGGGGGGGGACAAGCTTCACACCAACTTCAAACTTGCCTACGCTCGCCCTATATCAAAGTTATAACCAAAGAATTATATATTTTTGTAATCAGCTCGACGTACCCTTTTATATGATACTCCTCACGGTGTCTCGAAAAAAAAAATGTAACCCTTTTTTTACCCTAATTTTTTTGAAAAATATTTTTTTTTAAGTCGCTATATTTTTAACATGTGTGGGAAGATACAAGACTTATACATGCCAAATTTCAAAGTCATCGGACGAAAGATGTAGCCGTGAGAGCAGGCGACAGACGGACGGACAGACAGACACACGCAGGCAAATATAAGAGTCCTTGGTTTTGCCTACGGACCCTAAAAATACTCCCGGACCCCCCGCCATAATTTGTTCAAAGGGGTCCAAATGCTAACTTGCCTAGGGCCCATAAATCCTTTTAGCGGCCCTGCTGACCGTTTAGATTTGTCAAAGATACAAATTTCATTATTTTACTATTTTCGGGATGGTTATTTTTTTCTATCTTTGCTCCTATTGGCAATAGAAAGAAAGGTTTAAAGTAAAAGTTTATTTTTTTCGCCATAGAATCCAAATATGCTATCGATAATATACATTCCAATTTGAAATTTTGGAGTTGGGTGGCCTAGGGGCAAAAAGGATGGTTGCCCATTTATCTCTGGGTTGCCCTAGTGCGCGATAACATGAAAATAAACTCCTCTTTCTCTTTGCATGGTACAGGATCCACTAGAAGCTAAATACCACGAAAAAGTTTTGCGCCGGGAGGTTACAATTCTAGATAATAGGTTACAATTGAACCTCAACCACAAGAGAAGGTTATAACTTATAACTCGTGAACGTTGTATGGAGTATGGGTTTACTGAATAGTTGTTATGGGTTTATTTTTTTAGTATTTATCTGTATAATAGTAGGTAATTAATAAATAAATTGTAAAATGTAGTAAATCATTTTTAAGTATTAGGTAACATTTAAGTATTTGTAGGAAGCAAGAAAAGGGAACTACTTTAAGAAAAATACTCCTCATTATACCCCGTACCCGGAGTATAAATTAACGTTGATATAATCACATTAATCTTTGAAATCAACAAAACAGCTCACTTAAATTTCATAAAAGCTGCATTATTCCCTTTATTGTTGTAAAAAATAAAAATAAATAAAGGAGAAATAGACTGCCAATTTCGTATGGTTGTAAATTTATTTAATTTTCCACCGTTTCTTACATAAGTCAAAATTGTTTTGATTTTTTCACATAAATTACAGTACTCTTTTACATTAATGAAATTCTTTAGAAATATATATTCACGAATTATTACTGTATTCTGGCAAAAGAAAGTTTTTCTTTTCTATTTCGAGGAGTCTGTGTTCACACTAACGTTTTTAGTGTTTTTGCAGAACTTAAAAATTGGTGAAGTACGAGCTCTCTTTCTCACTATTTTCTTGAAAGGGAGTGAAACAATTTTGATCAAAACAATATTTCTTTTTATTAATGAAAGAAAAAATGAAATATGGCAATATAATAGGCACATTAGTAAATTACTCCAATGAAAATTTGCTAAGGAAGAAGAAACATAACTTAAAACTGATACGGTAAATAAAAACTATCATTATAACCTGTTGTTGAGTTCAACTATAACATGACTATAACTTTCCGGCGCAAAAAATTTTCGTGGTTTTTAGCTTCTAGTCAGGATCCTCCCCAAGTTTCAATAATTTGCTTCGAACCGTTCAAAATGTAAGGTAAGAGTGGGTTTATATTGTCAGTTCTCGCGAATCTTGTCAAACTCTTAAATTGTGTTTAGCTCAAGAAGGTTAGACATAGTTTATTTGAAAAGAAAAGAAGAAAAGTTATTAATGAGAATTTTTATTATCATACAACATCCCCCCCCCCCCCCCCCCTCGTGTGTTAAAAACATTTTTTATCAGTTAATGTTAATCACCAAACTAAACACTTGAATGGTTTCTTATTAGGAATCATGATAAAGATTTAATCTAATTAAATAATATTAGATTCTTTGTTAAGTCTAAAAGAATGTACTTTATTATTTTGTGATGTTAAGTTCCAAGAGAGACTCATTTAGAATTTTTGAGTTTACCAAAAACTCCTGTTTTATTAATGAACTTTGATAATTTTTTGTTTAATTTTATAAATAAATTATTTCTTTTAATTATTAGCAAACAATTTTAATCAAGTTCTTTAATTAATAATTCTTTAGTAATATAATATTTACGTATTTAAGCACTAAACTTAGATCTAGTCGAATCTTCAAAGATGCAGTGTTGCCATTTAATTTAATCTCCGCCATTTGTCACATTCAAACGAAATTATTTTCCGTTAGATTAAAGTTAAAAAAATTATCTTGAAGTGAAAAGCTGCATGATTTATTTCGATTTTAAAAGATTCACGCCATTTTGCCAGACTTTATTAAAGTAAGTAACTTCCTTTTTAAATATATTTATAAATTCTTTTTGTAATCATTATTTTTGTTAGACGTTCAATAAGGTTTATTTTTCCGTCCGTTACTGTAACCTTCTTAACGAGCATTCTTTTGTTTCTATTTATATGTATTTTATATTAATTGTTGATTGATAACGATCAATTACAATGATGACAAAACTGTTATTAACTAGTTTTTAACAGTTAATAATTCGGTAAGGCAGTGAATTGTCTTATTATTATAGATCGATCGAGTTGAACTTAGCACTACATCAACGTTATTTCTTAGGCCTGTCCATGTATTAGCGAACAAACTGCAAATAAAAACCGTGCTTATTCTATAATATGATGTGAAATTATAAGTTACCAACATAAACTATCATATTTATATGGTAATTGCCTTAGTACTTACGAATTTTGTTTTATATGTTCATTATAGTACCCAGAACAACATACTTTTAACTATTGTACATAACTTATAGTACCTTATTTTAACTGTTAATTTGATATTGGTCTTTTGATATGTGTTTTAACTTTAAAACTACGAGACGGCCATCGCCCACATTATACCTAGTTAACTGTAAAAAGTATTTACCCACATAAAATAATAAATAGTTTAAACATAGGTTTAATTGAAAAATACACTGCATTACTCTTTAGGGCAAGAAGGTCCTGGTTCATGTTGATTGCTTTCATTGATTTTCCATTTTTGTTTGGAAAACTAATTATTTTCTACTGTTTGCTTCCTTTTTATTTCTTTAGTTACTAACTGACTGCAATCTTATCAGTATAAGAATCTTGCAGATAATTATGTTACAGAAAAATAATATTAGTCCATTGATGATAACAATATTAATTATAAGGTAATAAAAAATAAGAATAAAGCCATAATAATTGTCGCTGCCGTAACATTTTCTACTTTGCAGCGAGAGTGACTCTTATAACAGAACTTTAAAAACAACTCTCTTACGGAGACTTTGATAATCTTTATTCTATAATATTGCTCCTATATTTCTCGTAAGAGAATTTGTGACACTTTAAAACAAAATTATATCAACAATAAAACAATGAAAATAATTATAACCAATAAACAAGTAGTCGAGCCACGGGACCAGTTTAGCCCGCAAGAATAATAATAAATCTTTAATCAATGAATATAGAGTAATACCAAATCAAATGTAACTTCTTTAAAATAATGTAAGATTAATTTAAAAAAAATTTCATTATGCATAATTAGGGTGTAACGATGGAAAAAAAGTGTGTCCATATGTTAATTTTATATTCAATGTTTACAATATTTTGAATATGAATTCTGTTATCGGTGCTGTTATTATTCCTAGTTAGTTTTATTGTTTATAATTTGTTCATTATTTTGTCAATGTTTTTTTGCCAAGTTATTTAGTTTTAGTTGTTATCAATTTGAAATTGTTTTCCAGTAATATTTATTGTTACTGTGTTAGATTACTTATCTCATAGCATTGCATGCATACTCACCTGTAAGGAGATCCTGCATTTTAATTAAAGTATGTAAATAAATAAATAAATACTGACTGACTGAGGTACCTTTATTTTTTTGTGTATTATAATTGTTTTACCTGTTGGATACAATGAGGTTTTACTGTACCTTTATAATAGAATAAATAATTAATATAAAAATGCCATTTTTCAAAACCTCTTATTTTCAACCTTTTTTGTTTTTTTGGTTTCTGTATTCTTCACCTTAGTTGTATCTATGTGCAAAATTTGGGGAAGATTGAATCACAGGAAGGGGTTCAAAATTGGAGAAACGGAAATGTGCGATGAAACTTACAAAGCAAAGTAATATAAGACCAGTAATAAAAAAATCCAATAACATGTTCAAAATAGCATTTTGAAAATTCATACAAATATTATTAAATATTTGGAGTTTTTATCTGCTATCTAGTTTATTTTTCTCAAAATAAACATTTTCAAATTTTACCATCATATGGGAAAGAGCAATGTTTAGTTATTTTTTTATTTCAACCCCCCTTGTAATTCTGCTTTTTATTTTTATTTACTTATTTTGTTATTTTTACAGTTTCAAAGCCTGTTTGAGGTGGATTGGAGCATATTGCTAAAGCTTGTGTGATAGCGTTTTCATACTTTGCTGCACCAATACAAGAGCCTTCTTACCTGGTCACTAAGCTGGCTCGACTGGTACAATGGACCATTACTTCATGGACTCAACCATTACACCGTTTGATCAAGTAAGCTTTTATCATTTATTCTTAAAATTAACATGTGTAATTTTAGCTAGGTACGGCTGTAATGCGGCTATAGTAGTGAAACAATTATAATTGATTCTTACAGCATAGGGAAGAGGGGGGAGCCAATGAGATGCTTTAGATTTGGACATGTGACCTTCTAGAGGTCAAAATCATTGGCTCTCCCTGTCTCTCTAATTAAAATAATATTGCTTCCAAGCTTACCTATTGTAACTGAAGCTATGTGATCGTTCTGAAGAACAAAAATATTTTATGTCGATTTTAAAAATTCCAAGACAGAAATCCGTTTCAGACATCAGGGAACATTTTTTGTTCCGTTTCTGTCTATCAGTCTGTCGTTCAATTTTTGTAAATCATCATATCTTAAAAAATACTCATCTGATTTTATTGAAATTTGGATGGTAGGTCATAAGTAGCCCATTCATTGTTGGTCCCTCAAGCTTCAACCTTCTGCGCTTATTTGTTTCTCTTCCACATGCGTACAAACATACATTTATAGCTTCAAAAGCACTTATCTGATTTTTATGAAATTTGGATGGTTTGTCGAAAGAAGCCTGCAGATGGCCCCAGATTAATTTTAATCGTCTGCACTCCTTAAACTTGGCTAAATTGATACTTTAATTAATGTAAAAAATCAAAACAATTTTTGTCAGTTTTAAAAAACAGGGAAAAATTAAGTAAGTTTGACAATAATTGGTTTTAATTGTATAAAATCATTAAATCATACAAAATTGAACGTGAGGAAGCTATGTGCCACACTAATTGGCAGAGTATTTATTGATATCATCATCAATTGGTGCATGGCTGTGCAAAAGAATGTTTAAGCCACTAGGCAATTATCCTGAAGGCATCCAGTGAATATTTGCTTGTCCTAAAATGTGTTAGTGAAAATTATTCATTAAAATAAACTATTATTGGCTACCTACCTTAGTTGCAGTGGCGTAGCTAGCTCTGATAGCGCCCGCCCGCAAGATAAAAAAAATGCGCCCCTTACTTAATAAGCGCCCTTTACTTAATAATTTAAATATATATAATAATCGAGTAACAGTGAGTTGTGACAATAAGAATAAAATAAGTAGCTTAGGCAATCTTAAGGAAATTCTTAAACAAATTACTAATAGACTTCAAAAATAAGAATAAGAATAATTAATAATAAGAATAAAATAAATAAAAATATATAATACAATTGAAGGAAAAGTTTAATGTTTGTAATTTTTTAAGGAACTTATTAGCACATAACAAGCACGTAAAAAAAATGTCAATATGCTTTAACAAAAATATTAGGAAACTAATTTTTATTAAAGGAACGAGAAATGAAATGAAAATAATATAGGTCAAAATAGAACATATTAAAATATAGCATTAAGTTTAAGATTATACTTAATAACTTAAAAATCGGTATAGTTAACAAACTTCACAAAAATTAAATAAAGCTAAAATACAGGGTGACCTGCTATAAAATGTCATAACGAAACTGGCGGATTCTATGGGTCAAATGCAACAGCAAATGTCGAGTATGCAATGCCCATTTCTCAATAGTTCTCGAGATATTGATATATTTCTTTTTTTTTGTGTTTCACGAAAATTTTCAAAAAAGCCTAATATCTCAAAAACTAAATGAGATAGAGAAATTGGGCTGAGGAACAGTTTTAAAGCACATGAAAAGACCTTTCAGAGTCACTTATTTATTTTCAAATTATCAGCTGCTACGCATCTTTTAAGTCCTGTTACATTTGAAAATTTGGATTTTTTAAAATTCGACCACGAAATTTCTGAACTTTCTACTCTTAATTAAGGGATGTTAGAATTGTGGCGATTTCAGAAAAAACTTCTGCTTTTCATAAGCTTTCAAATGGCATAATTAAAGTTTAAGATTAACGGACTAGTTTTGAATTATGGTGGATTGAATGATACCAGACGTGCAATTTTTTGGTCAGGATCACAACCAATTCTTGTACAAATGCAAAAAAGGTTTCCCTGAATGAAACCACAACACTTTGGGTTTCTTATAGGACATTTTATAGGAAGTTTTTCCTGAAATCGTTACACTTCTAACATCCTTTAATTAAGAGTAGAAAGTTCAGAAATTTCATGGTCGAATTTTAAAAAATCCACATTTTCAAATGTAACAAGAGTTAAAAGATGCGTAGCAGCTGATAATTTGAAAATAATTAAGTGATTCTGAAAGGTCTTTTCATGTGCTTTAAAACTTTAAAACTGTTCCTTAGCCCGATTTCTCTATCTCATTTAGTTTTTGAGATATTAGGCTTTTTTGAAAATTTTCGTGAAACACTTTAAAAAAAAGAAATATATCGATATCTCGAGGACTATTGAGTAATAGGCATATGCTTACTCGACATTTGCTGTTGCATTTGACATATTAGTTTCGTTATGACATATTATCGCGGGGCACCCTAGATATATAAAATATAAACGGTCATTAAAGTTTTTTTGCGCGCTTTTATATGTGCAAAATGATCAATTATATTGTTAAATACGATTTTTTTTTTTTTTTTTAATTTACTTACATTAACAATATATTTTATGAATTATATATTTTTTTAATACCCTTTAATGTAGGTAATTATATTTGCTGGCTACTTTCGACAAACCATCCAAATTTCATTATAATCAGTTGAGTACTTTTGAAGGGTCTAAATAAATGTAGGTTTGTGCGCATGTGGAGAATAAAATAAAGGCGCATAAGGTTGAAACTTATATGGGATCAACAATGGGCTAAGTATAACCTATCATCCCAATTTCATTAAAATCGGATATGTTGTTTTTTAGATATCTTGGTTCGCAAAAATACGTTTTATCTCTATCCAGCTACAATAACTCGAAAACGGTATGTCCCACTTCAACATGCATAGGACCTTTTTTGTGCAGAATTATGTGAGGAATAATTTTGGTAATAACAGTTCTCTAAAAAAAATAAACCGTTTGGCATAAAAAGTGAAATATAAGTAAATTTTGGACTTTAAAGAGGGGGGAGGGGGGACGCGCCCCCTCAAGAGAGGTGAACTTTACTGTTTCTTACTTCTACACCCCTTAAAAGTGTTTTCACAAAGTTTGAAAACTTTATAAATTATTTCCTCCATTTGCTGTTTTTTTTTACTAATTTGCCTGGACTATTAGTTCTTGTTGGAAGAAAGTAAAGTTGGTCAATGTTTCTTTTTAGTCATGTTTATTGTTTGGAGAGAAAAAGGATATTCATAATTATGTGCAATAACTTGTAATAATATCATAAAGATAGAACAGGTGTATGATGAAGTCTTAATTATTTAGGGCTTCTTTTGTACCCCCCCCCCCCCCCCCCCTTTTCGCCATAATTTATAAACTGTCTTCATCGCTTATCTAATTATAATAGTATTAGTATTTTTTTAAAAATAAAGTTTAGATTTCTTTGATTAAACATTGGATCGTATGTTTTTTATTAAAAAAAAAGTAGTATTTTGCTTTTTTTTTAGTAAAATGAAAAACACTTGTTCTGGTGGGTAGGCAGACCTGATTTAAGTCCCACTAGCAAACCTGTCAAGTTGCCGTTTTATCATTTTCGATGTTTTGTCCCCGTGCCTGACTTTTATAATCTTGTGTCGGAACTTGCCAAATAATTTTATTGTGTTTTCGCGAAACCTTGTTACTCGGGGTATCGTTCGGTTGATATTATCCCGTGCTATCCGTAGTGAGTTAACGTGAAAGCGATCGAATGTGAGTTATCGGGCCACTGCGCCATGTCCTCTATAAACCAGTTTGTTTTCTGTTATCGTAGTTCTGACATTCCATCATGATTACGTGTAGTTTCGTTGTTTCAATCATTTGAAAATTGTATCGTTTCTTTCGTATTATCATTTGTTTTTGTTGTTTAAACTGAAAGTTAACTGTCTTTCTGTTTACATTTATACATTGTCTCTTCGGTTCGTACTTGTTATTACATCGACCTTTGATCGGTGGGTAAATTCCGTGTCAACTGTGTTTCCGAGAGTTCGTGAAAGGATCGAGGTGTTTGGACTCGTCCGAACCGCTTCTTTGTAAGTACATGGATAAATTTACTTAATAAATAAATTAAAAGTTGGACTGGTATTATATTTATAATGTTGTAAACGTACAGATGTGGCGAGTGTTTTGGAGATGTAAGGGTCCGGTGTAGCGATGCGTAACCTTCTTATCTCTTATCTCCAAGTTTATTTCCTTTGAAAAAACACCGATGTTTCATTCGAAACTTATTTCTATTAGTATCAGTGAATCATTCGTTAAACATTTCGTGTCTAGAAGCGAATGTCGCTCATGTTTTTCGTTCTATTTTAAGTTAATTTAACTTTTGTCGCCATTTTTATTTATGAAAGAATGAATTTTTCGTTGCCAGCACCGATAAGAAGAAATAACGTTTACAAATTTATATTAATTACGAGAAGGGACTTAATAACGGGGGGATTAGAAGGGACGTAATAACTACTGTTTCCTTGGTGAAGAAGGTTATAAGCTGCCAGGTTATTAGGCTCTTAATGACACATACATGTTGTATTCTTTGCTTGAATTATTTTAAAGTTTGACGGAATTTCTATAATTGAACTCGGTTAACTTTTAATTTAAAAACACCTTGCTGGAAGCATTAAAAAGTACCAATTTTAAAAAAATAAAAAATAAAAAACGAACTACTTTAAAGTTTTTTAAATTAGTTGTACAACATTTAAAGTTGTGTCAGAATAAATAAAACTCAAATATGTGAGAATGACGAGTACATAGCCAGTATAACAACAATAGCAAACGCTTAACGCTTTGTACCAAAATACAGTAGAACCTCGCTTACACGACCCTCAATAACACGGCAACCTCAATTACAAAGTGCAATTATCAAATCCCCTTGAGATTGCCATTACACATAATGTTAAATTAACCTCAATAACGCGACTATTATTATCCAAACAACCTCAATAACACGGATTTTTCCCAATTCACAACGTAACTCAGAACCTCTATAACAAGTCGTTTTGGGAAGTTAACCTCCATAACGTGACTATACAGGAATGGGTCGACCTTGAACAAGTCTAGACTTGAAACCCTGCCCCACCCCGATAACACGACCCTCAACAAAAAGAGCACGTCGATAACAAGACTGTTTCCCTAATCCCCTTGACACTTCTTATCGAGGTTCTGCTGTACTAGTTTTTACCAAGATTTTTTTACCAAATATTTTTACCAAAAAGCATACCAGCTTAGTGATATGATCTACCAAAAGTAGTATTTCCAATAAGTGATTATATTGATAAGTAGACAACCGGTCTGTTATCCCTCGGATGCACATGCCCTGATAGAGATTATAGGATGCATGTTCTATGTCACACTCGTGGACATCGGGAAGCACCCTTGTTAGCACCGGTAGCACCCCTGAATTATATTCAAAGTAAAAGTGGTGCAAGAGGCGTGTCAGGACGATGTAGGCATAGAATTGGTGTACAGTAGAACCTTGCTTACACGACCCTTAATAACACGACAACCTCAATTACAAGTGCAATTTTCAAATCCCCTTGAGATTGCCATAACACATATTGTTAAATTAACCTCTATAACGCGACTATTATTATCCAAAGAACCTCTATAACACGGATTTTTTCCAATTCACAACGTAACTTAGAACCTCTATAACAAGTTGTTTTGAGAAGTCAACATCTATAACGCGTCTCTATAAAGGAATGAGTTGACCTTGAACAAGTCTAGACTTGAAAACCCCTCCTATTAACCTCGATAACACGACTGATAGTCAAAATAACCTTGATAACACGACCCTCAACAAAAAGAGCACCTAGATAACAAGACTGTTTCCCTATTCCCCTTGAGACACTTATCGAGGTTCTACTGTATATTGACACATGATTACAAACTGCTACTGGTTCTTCTGATAATAGCTAGAAAATTCCGCACTTTTCAAGTGCTCTCATCCCCCCCCCCACCATACACATTTTTATCTAAATTTAATTCCCAGAATTAAACAATTGTTTTTGTATCTCCTCCTCTCCTTCCCTGTAAACTTAATTTTCTGTTTCTAATGCAACATGTTCTAATTCATTACTTTTTTAGAGTGAAATCAATTCAAATAGCTACAATTATAAGTTTATTGTAACTATAAATAAAAAACCTGCTCTACACTAAGAGAACAATGAGAGTTAATTCTGACAGATCAGGTTGGGCCACCTATGGGAGGAAAAGAAATAAAGCCTAGACTATTTCTCAGAGGCCAAGCCCCTGCTCCAGTGATTGTTTGCTAGATTGGCCCGACCTTCTTAAAGTCATCTCAAGCTTTCATTAGCTCCTCACCCTAGATTTTTTACTTTCCCACACTGTCAAACAATTTACAATGTCAAGCATTGAAAACCATGTAATATTCGCCTTGACTTCATCATTTTTAATGAATTTAACCATTCTTGAATTTAGTCATCATCGTTGGAACTTATCACAATTACTTTTAAAATGAATTAAAAAATATTGAGCTGATACAAAATTATTAATTTTGACCTGAAGAACACTGTAATTAGTGAACATTACGTGAGAGTACTCTGCGACAATATATTTACATGTTGTGGTTGTGGTTGGCTGTAGAATCAATGATGGCCTGCAGAACGGAATCATTCAAATAATAGGTTTAAAATCACTTAACAATAACAATTCAAATAAGGGTTTGACATAAATATGATAGTAAATATTTCTCTATAAGTACGTATTTTATTTAGAAAAATGTTAAAAATTAGTCCAGACTTTTTAGTTAATTTTGTGAAATCTTAAGTAACTTGCATTTTTTTCTTGTTATATAAAAAAATAGATAGGTACATAAAGAAGCTTAAAATTGACGTATTAAACTCCTCCCCACACTCTGGCCTTGGTCACTGTGGGGTGGTAGTTCACAGATGCTATGCTATGTTTTGCTATAGAAATGCCTGTTATGTGTGTTGCTTGTAATGAAGGGATTCTTGGACACACACATAGGAGTGGAACCACTTAGGATGGCTCTACAGGTAGAACAGATAATAAAACCGTGCAGTTATTGTTACCTAGGTTTTGTTGCAGACCTAATGAAATGCCCGGCCAGGCTTACTTTATTGGTGTCGAGCAGGGTGCGTGGATAATAGAACTTTGCTGTTATTGTTTCCTAGTTTTTCAGGCAGACCTATTGAAGTAACTGATCAGTCTTATTTTACTTTGCTATAGATTTCCAATCTAGGTACTATTAATGACTCTTCAATGTCTTATTTCTTAATACTAAATTTCATCTCACTTTAAAGCACATATAAAAGAAGATTTTGCTTCCGAGCTTACTGAAGGTAAAGGAAGCTATGTGATTGTTCTGAAGAACGAACAAATTTTAGGTCTTCGATTTCAAAAATTCTAAGACAGAAATCTGTTTTAGACATCAGGGATCATTTTTGGTTTCGTGTTTGTCTGTCAGTCTGTCTTTCGATTTTTGCGAACCAACATATCTTAAAAACTACACGTCCGATTTTAACCCTTCGAGACACGGGCTGGCGCATGGAGTGCGCCATGAGTAAAAAAGTTTCTGCAAATCACAGATTCACGATGCGAGAATAATAAAACCTCAATTTACCCTACCACTAGAGACCCCTAAAACAGATGAAACAGTCTGCTTTGATTATTGCTTCGTTCTGCTTTGTTTTGCCGTGTTAATTTGTCTTGGTGTACTGTATTTGCCGCCCATGCCACCATGTCCGGTATAGAAAAATTATGCCATCTGATCAATATTTTTCAGTTTGCTGGAGTTGTGGGATTAGGATGATAATTGTGAGGAGTTATCTTAATAATAATAACTAATAATAATAAATAGGGTTGATAATTAAGGTTGAAAGCCCGATACTAAGTCAGAATGCTGAAGGAGTAATTACTGATTTTTTTATAGTTATTTTTATAATTAAAGATATCATTGAAAAATAAATATGTAATACATCAATTGACTTTTTAGTTCAACATTTCCAAAACACAATCTAGATAATCTGGATTTAACCAATTTAAGGTTTGAAAAATGCATTGGCGCATAAAGTGCGCCACCCTTGTCTCTTTGTTTGTCCACTATAGCCGTGCAACGAAGGGTTAATGAAATTTGGATGGTAGGTCATAATTAGCTCATTGTTGGTCCCATATTAGTTTCAACCTTCTGTGCTAATTTGTTTCTCTTCCACATGCGCACAAACATAAATTTATTTACACCTATAGCTTCAAAAGTACTTATCCAATTTGTAGGAAACTTTTATAGTTTATTGATAGTAGTCCACAGATAGCCCTAGATTAATTTGAACCGTCTGCGCTCTTTAACTTTTGCTAAATTGATACTTTAATTTGTATAAAAAAAAAAAAACAATTATGACAGATTATACAAAAATGGGGGAAACAGTTAGACACATTAGAAAATAATGGCTAGTAAAAGTATAAAATCAATAAAGTACGCGATAGGATGCGAGAAAGCTATGTGCCACACCAATTGGCAGTCTATTTTTATTATTAATTATCGAGGTGGTTGGTGACAGTTCAAGTATCGTGTGGTATGTTAGCGAGATGCTATCAAATTTTTTAATATTATATATTTATTACATTGTCTAAGATATATAACATCACACTACAAAAACATTGTAACTCATTATATTAATGTTACTCACAGAGTGTAAGTAATAGAACTGTGCAGATATTACTACCTAGGTTTTTAGTCAAACTTAATGGAATGTTTTATCAGTATAATCTTACTGACGGAGCAGGGAGTTTGTGGTGACCTCTAAGCATATTATAAATAGTGTAAAAATAAAAGTTTTAACATTCTTAATTATTAATTAAGTATACAATTTCTCTATAAAGTACTAGGGATTATCAAGAGATTAAGAAACTTTGAAATAATTCTTTAATTGTTTGGTATGCAAGCATAACTATTATCAAGGTTTAACTATAGTCTATAGTTGAATTTTAATCTGTAGATTAAATAGAAACTTAGTTATTTTATGTAAAAGGGCAAGTTTATTTAAGATTATAAAGTGAATTTACTTTGTAGAGTTGTATTTGTTTTAAAGCTAATTGCATTCGGAGGTATTGTGTGCTTATTTTAGGCTAAACTTAGTTGAGGACGTGTATTTATAGATCTTATTATACAATTACTTATATCCACTTACAACTGTATGTATTGTGAAAACTTTTATTTGTATACATTATGTACCTTCATTATTATTATTATTATTATTTTGCTTCTGAGCTTTCCGGAAGCTTTGTGATCGTTCTGAAGAATGAAAAAAATTTAGGTCTCCAATTTCAAAAATTCCAAGACAGAAATCCGTTTCAGACATCAGGGAACATTTTTGGTTCCGTGTCTGTCTGTCGGTCTGTCGTTAAATTTTTGCGAACCAACATATCTTAAAAAACTACATGTCAAATTTTAATGAAATTTGGGTGGTAGGTCATAATTAGCCCATTGTTGGTCCCATATAAGTTTCAACCTTCTGCGCCTATTTGTTGCTCTTCCACATGCACACAAACATACATTTATTTACACCTATAGCTTCAAAAGTACTTATTCGATTTGAATGAAACTTTTATAGTTTATCGAAAGTAACCTGCAGATATCCCACGATTAATTTGAATCGTCTGCGCTTTTTAACTTTTGCTAAATTAATTATGACTAGAGAGGTTAATAAAAGTAACACTACAATATTGTCACCACAATTTTATATATTTAAACAGATGCGTTTCGACATTATGTCATCTTTAGTGTGTTAACATAGTAAGTGAAAGACTACTACTAAGCTGACTAGTATACTAAGACTAGTACTACTAAGACTACTACTGTCTTTCACTTACTATGTTAACACACTGAAGATGACATAATGTCAAAACGCGTCTGTTTAAATATATAAAATTGTGGTGACAATATCATTAACCTTGTCAATATTATTAACCTAGTCAATATTATTAACCTAGTCATAATTATGAAGTGGTACCACAAAATCTCAGTCAAAACAACCAATTATTTTGCTAAATTGATACTTTAATTTTTTCCTCTGAAACCAAGATAATTTACCGATACATCAGGTGATGGTTCAAATCTCAGGGAGGTAAAATATTTTTGACTTATGATTATATCTATCGGATGTGTGCAGAGGTCGAACCCCTTGTGTCCTGGCAGAACACTTATAAGTTTGCTCGATGGACCCACTTAAGTGGTAAGAGTTTGGACCTCCTGGCTTAACTCTGTGGGAGTTGAAAATAAACCCAGCTTCCTCCCACCTGTTAGCAGCTGTTCTTGACTCTCTCCATGTTTTTCAGTGTCTTCCAACTCTTCTTGTCCCTTATGGATTCCACAGGGATTCGTAACTTGTGGATTGCAATCCATTTAAAATGGATTCGAGTGTGTTCCTCGCAACTTCTCTACTCTTTCCTTGCTCAAAGTATGTCCCTATCTACTTCCACCACTCGTTTCTAAATTGAATGCGTGTTGATTGCTCAAAACCAAAGTCGTTGATTTGACATTGTTTCTTGCCATCATATCCCGGATTCTTTTAAGTAAACAATTTATGAAGAAGTTGTAGAACGTATGTTTGGAATGATGTTCTCTGTTATGTTCTGTTTCACATTGCTAGGTTACAATTCCTGCAATGCTCTCACTTTTGGGCAACTTGTCCGGGAATTTCCGATTTACGGCGATGGTTTTGCATTTACATCGGGTTTTCTCCCTTCGTTTTAACGGTTGAGGTAGGGTATCTGAGGCATCATGTATAGAAATGAAAAAACTGACACATAATTAAAGTATTTTCTATTGATTGATCAAAAATGCACCAATTATGGATACTTATTAATTTCATAAGTTTTCTCTTAATACATTTTCCATCTTCAGTCCTCTATTTTGAGACACAGCTGTATACAGGTCGATTTTGCCAATCTTGGGCGTATGTATCTGTCGTAGATTAACTGGGCTTTGATAAGACATTTTGTTATAGGACGAACCGTTGAGGAATTATTTTTTAATAAGCATCAATTTCTTGTACCTTTCTTTCAACATGATTGATCGTGTTAACCCCCCTCCCTCCCCCCCCCCCCCCCCCAAAGTCAAAAACTCAAAATAAGATCTATCAAAAAGTGTTCCCACCCCACCTTTTGTAGTTCAAAAGCCTTTTGTTCCTGGGCTAGTAAAGAATAGCCCCTAATAATTTTTGAAATATGAAAAATTTGGAGTTGGACGATTTTTTGGAAAAAATATTCATGTTTACGCCACTGCAACTCGTTACACAATTGAGTTACAAAATATATGTTTATTCGAAAAATGTCGGTAATTTATCTACTTTAATTTTGTACTGAACATGTTTGTTTTTCCGTAGGATCAACTATTGAGGAGTTACAGTGAAAAAACCCAATTTCTGTACCTTTCAAGGGGGGGGGGGGGGGGGGGGGGCGACCCTCCCCCCGATGTCGAAAACGGGGGGGGGCGACCCTCCCCCCGATGTCGAAAACTTAGATTTTTAATCAGGGCCCAGACCTTAGTAACACATATCAAAATAGTTTCTACACCACCTTTTGCACGGCAAAACAAAACTCCCTATCGACTGGACTATTCCATCATTTTTGTAACACCTCCAAACTATCCCCCCCTCCACATTTAGTTGACTTTACTGTTGTTTATTTTATATTATTATTCCCACCTACTTATATCGAAAATGATTTCCTTATTCCTTCTCTTATTATTATATTAATTATTTTAATAATTATCATGCAGGTTGAGTAAGCATTCACAGTTACACATGACTTTAAAGCCGGTCCATATAAGCTAAGGAGAAAGTACCAACTGAATACAATGCTTAGTATCATCCTTGTGTACAAATGTGTATAGTTAAAAAATCCTTACCCTCCATAAATGGTTTTCTTTACTTTTTTTATGTACGTTTATTTTTAATTTTTTTAAATCATTATATGTATCTAGGGAGGGGGTTGGGATGTGCAGAAATAAGTTTTTAATATTGTGAGTGTGGAGAAAGGAGGGGGGGGGGGGGTTGTACTAGAAGTGGTTAAAAATGCATGTTTCTCTATGACTGGGTTGGTGCCCCCTAGATAGATGTGTTTTAGCTGGCTGCTATCCGAGTTTCCTTATATATCAGTTTAGTTCTGTCTCTAGTCAGTATAGTGCCTCAGTACTGCTTTACATGCCGCCGCGGTAACATTTCAATAATATCAATCACATTTCTAATATCACCCATTGGTTTTATATCGTCATTACGATCCCTTATTTACCACGCTCACATCAGTTTTTTTTTTTTTTTTTTTTTTTTTTTTTTTTTTGATTTATTTTCATTATTTTATTATATTATATTATTTATTTTATAAGGAAGATTACATTTTAAAGTTATAGTGACATAGACATATATGTATTTATTTATTGCTTTATGTGAGAGTGTCAGACAACTAGATCATATACACCAGGACAGATATTTATTGATTCTTTTTTTTTTTTCTCAGTTTGGTCATTTATAATTTTCATTTAATAATAATTCAAGAGAGTATTTTCTATTTTATTAATTGGTGGCTAAGATAAATTAGTTAGGTGATGATGTCCTGTAAAATAAAGAGAGCCTTAATTTAATCTGGTGTTGTGAATGATTCCTTTGATGATGTCCTGTAAAACAAAGAGTAAGCTTATTTTAATCCGTTGTTGTGAATGATTACCCAGATGATACCCTGTAAAACCAAGAGTAAGCTTATTTTAATCATTCGTTGTGAATGATTACCCTGATAATGCCCTGTAAAACAAAGAGTAAGCTTATTTTAATCCGTTGTGAATGATTACCCAGATGATACCCTGTAAAACCAAGAGTAAGCTTATTTTAATCATTCGTTGTGAATGATTACCCTGATAATGCCCTGTAAAACAAAGAGTAAGCTTATTTTAATCCGTTGTGAATGATTACCCAGATGATACCCTGTAAAACAAAGAGTAAGCTTATTTTAATCCGTTGTTGTGAATGATTACCCAAATGATACCCTGTAAAACCAAGAGTAAGCTTATTTTAATCATTCGTTGTGAATGATTACCCTGATAATGCCCTGTAAAACAAAGAGTAAGCTTATTTTAATCCGTTGTGAATGATTACCCAGATGATACCCTGTAAAACAAAGAGTAAGCTTATTTTAATCATTCGTTGTGAATGATTACCCTGATAATGCCCTGTAAAACAAAGAGTAAGCTTATTTTAATCCGTTGTGAATGATTACCCAGATGATACCCTGTAAAACAAAGAGTAAGCTTATTTTAATCATTCGTTGTGAATGATTACCCTGATAATGCCCTGTAAAACAAAGAGTAAGCTTATTTTAATCCGTTGTTGTGAATGATTACCCAGATGATACCCTGTAAAACAAAGAGTAAGCTTATTTTAATCCGTTGTGAATGATTACCCAGATGATACCCTGTAAAACAAAGAGTAAGCTTATTTTAATCCGTTGTTGTGAATGATTACCCAGATGATACCCTGTAAAACCAAGAGTAAGCTTATTTTAATCATTCGTTGTGAATGATTACCCTGATAATGCCCTGTAAAACAAAGAGTAAGCTTATTTTAATCCGTTGTGAATGATTACCCAGATGATACCCTGTAAAACAAAGAGTAAGCTTATTTTAATCCGTTGTTGTGAATGATTACCCAGATGATACCCTGTAAAACAAAGAGTAAGCTTATTTTAATCCGTTGTGAATGATTACCCAGATGATACCCTGTAAAACAAAGAGTAAGCTTATTTTAATCCGTTGTTGTGAATGATTACCCAGATGATACCCTGTAAAACAAAGAGTAAGCTTATTTTAATCATTCGTTGTGAATGATTACCCTGATAATGCCCTGTAAAACAAAGAGTAAGCTTATTTTAATCCGTTGTGAATGATTACCCAGATGATACCCTGTAAAACAAAGAGTAAGCTTATTTTAATCATTCGTTGTGAATGATTACCCTGATAATGCCCTGTAAAACAAAGAGTAAGCTTATTTTAATCCGTTGTGAATGATTACCCAGATGATACCCTGTAAAACAAAGAGTAAGCTTATTTTAATCATTCGTTGTGAATGATTACCCTGATAATGCCCTGTAAAACAAAGAGTAAGCTTATTTTAATCCGTTGTTGTGAATGATTACCCAGATGATACCCTGTAAAACAAAGAGTAAGCTTATTTTAATCCGTTGTGAATGATTACCCAGATGATACCCTGTAAAACAAAGAGTAAGCTTATTTTAATCCGTTGTTGTGAATGATTACCCAGATGATACCCTGTAAAACCAAGAGTAAGCTTATTTTAATCATTCGTTGTGAATGATTACCCTGATAATGCCCTGTAAAACAAAGAGTAAGCTTATTTTAATCCGTTGTGAATGATTACCCAGATGATACCCTGTAAAACAAAGAGTAAGCTTATTTTAATCCGTTGTTGTGAATGATTACCCAGATGATACCCTGTAAAACAAAGAGTAAGCTTATTTTAATCCGTTGTGAATGATTACCCAGATGATACCCTGTAAAACAAAGAGTAAGCTTATTTTAATCCGTTGTTGTGAATGATTACCCAGATGATACCCTGTAAAACAAAGAGTAAGCTTATTTTAATCATTCGTTGTGAATGATTACCCTGATAATGCCCTGTAAAACAAAGAGTAAGCTTATTTTAATCCGTTGTGAATGATTACCCAGATGATACCCTGTAAAACAAAGAGTAAGCTTATTTTAATCCGTTGTGAATGATTACCCAGATGATACCCTGTAAAACAATGAGTAAGCTTATTTTAATCCGTTGTTGTGAATGATTACCCAGATGATACCCTGTAAAACAAAGAGTAAGCTTATTTTAATCATTCGTTGTGAATGATTACCCTGATAATGCCCTGTAAAACAAAGAGTAAGCTTATTTTAATCCGTTGTGAATGATTACCCAGATGATACCCTGTAAAACAAAGAGTAAGCTTATTTTAATCCGTTGTTGTGAATGATTACCCAGATGATACCCTGTAAAACAAAGAGTAAGCTTATTTTAATCATTCGTTGTGAATGATTACCCTGATAATGCCCTGTAAAACAAAGAGTAAGCTTATTTTAATCCGTTGTGAATGATTACCCAGATGATACCCTGTAAAACAAAGAGTAAGCTTATTTTAATCCGTTGTGAATGATTACCCAGATGATACCCTGTAAAACAAAGAGTAAGCTTATTTTAATCCGTTGTTGTGAATGATTACCCAGATGATACCCTGTAAAACAAAGAGTAAGCTTATTTTAATCCGTTGTGAATGATTACCCAGATGATACCCTGTAAAACAAAGAGTAAGCTTATTTTAATCATTCGTTGTGAATGATTACCCTGATAATGTCCTGTAAAACAAAGAGTAAGCTTATTTTATTCATTTGTTGTGAATGATTACCCTGATATTGACCTGTTAAACAAAGAGTAAGCTTATTTTATTTCCTTGTTGTGAATGATTACCCTGATAATGACCTGTGAAACAAAGATTAATCCAATTTTAATCCGTTGTAATAATGATTACCCAGATGATGTCCTGTAAAACAGAGTTAGCTTCTTTTAATCCTTTTATACTAAGTAGAATACGCAATCTAGAACAATCTTAAAACAGCGAATCAATTGTTTTTTCATTCCATTCATGTATTTTAAATTGTAATGAATTCTTGATCAAGTCATTGACGAATAAATATTTATGAATGAGTAACTTATTACCACGGTTAGCCTATAACAATAATTTAGGATTACTATTGATTGTAGACTGTAGACATATCTGTATAGTTATTAATTTCACAATTGAATGGCTATATTAATATATTTTTATTGTATTTCTCTATTTTGTACCCTTGAACGATCTATATATGGTTTGTAAAACAGATGTTTGGAATAATTCAATTTTATTTGGGTTTTTTTGACCAATTTCTAGTGAGATTTATTTTCTTTGAATGACTTTGTTCACTCATTGTTCTTTTAAATTATGTTTCTATTAAGTCAATAATAATGAACATTTTATTGATGCTAAATTGTAAAATTGAATTAATATTTGTTAACTGAGTTGGCACTTCTTTAGATGGTTACTCCCCTTATTAAAAAATAAGAGGGGAGTAAAAATCTAAAGAAGGTGGACGGTATGTTCTTCTTTAGACTGTTATTCTCCTTATAAAAACAGAAGTGTAATATTCCTTTGTCCCAAAGTACATTAGACTGAATAACCCTTTGTCTTAATAGTTGTTTAGTCAAAATTATTTATATTCCAAAAAAGAATAGGGGAGTAGCAATCTGAAGAAGTACCACTGAGTTTAGCTTATAGGTACGCTAAAATATTGTTATCATGTAACAACGTTAATTTTTAGTGTCCGTAAGGCAAAAACCCTTATGATTTCCTGCGTTTGTCTGTCTGTCTGTTAGTCTATCTGCCTGTATGTTTGTCTGTCTGTGAGGTCGTTATCACACCTATTTCTCCGAAAGTAACTAACGTACATAAATTCTTAACTTGGCATTTTTTTAGTGTACCTGTAATAACCCAAATACACAGAAAATCCCTTAAAAACGAAGGGTTCAAGTTGATTTGATTCTTTTTTATGGAAATATCTCATATGAGGCGTTAAGTTAAAGAGGAGGACTTCATTAGTACAAATTTATATTTGATATCGTTTTTTGAACAAATTTATTTATCTTTGCGTTATTATACTTTTTTTATTTGATGCTCCACTTTATATTAAACAGAACTTCGATTTTTTTCGCGTGACATAAATTATCCACCATTTTGGATTCGAACAGCTGATAATTTTAAGTCGCTATATTTTTTTTTTTGTATGATTGTCAAAATTATCTGTAAGACTGGTAATGATTCATGTTTATATCTCTTTTGATTCAAACGTTATTGGAACCGTACAGAGTGACAGACAGACAAACAGACGCAGGAATGTAACTAAAAGGGCCTCTTTTTTTGGTTTTACCAACGAAACGTGAATATTTGGCTCTCTAGATTTGTATAGAATTTGATTGAAAGCTTGGATTCGGGGAATTTGTATCGGTAACGACAGAGAAAAATCATTCTCCCATATAGCTCAGTTGGTAAGAGCACCTGTAACGGATTAATAGGAGGACCCGTGGTTCGAGTCCCGGTGCGGGGGTCTATTTTTCTCTGTATGTCTCCCAATTGTAATTTGATTTAAAGCCAAAAAAATGTTATTCTTTGTCGAAAAAAACAAATTTTTAAGGAATGTTTCGTAGGTCCCATGCTTTATGACGTTAGGACTATAGGACGGAAAAAATGCATTTAGGCTCCGGTTCATGTTATTATCAGGAACGTTCAAAAAGATATAACAAAAGTTAATTCAATTTTTAAGTTTTTGGTAGTATTTACGGAAAGTTTAAATTTTAATTTAAATCAAATTATAATTATTATTTACAACGGGGCAAAACTTAACGTTTAAATGGCCGCCATCTTGAAACGGCTGGGCCGATTATGCTGGTTAACGTAATCGATTTTTTAAATTGTCCGCGAACCTTTTGTGTTTACTAAAATCACACAAAAATACAGTTGACAGGTATATTACCACACTTAATTATCGGTATTTATTACTGGGATGTTGCGATAAACTTGCTTTTCATTTCTATTTCCCTGTTAAATATTCTATTTTTAAGATGTGAAATTTCTTGTTGACTTTTTTTTATTACGGTACTTCATACCTTTTATAACAACCAGTAAGACGATTTGATGAAATTGAGCTAGGTTTACGAGTTAATTCTTTTTAGCTCCGAAGAAAGGACCGTTTTGTTTTACGGTCGTGACTATACAGACAGACGTGTAGTTTTATTTCAACAAACTGAAGGGCTAAGGTTGATGTTGCACAGGGGAATATTAGGTGATCAAGTGCCATTGGTAAAACTAACTCAGTTATGAGCAAACTTTCGGTCATTTGACTGTATTTAGAAGTAAAGAAATTAAATAAAATCATAATTCCGCTTTAATTTTAGTTGTACGAATTTTATTTTCCTAATTACGCGTTGACACGTCTCATGAATGCTGACGCATAATTAGAAGCTAGGACTTTTTAATTCGATTGAATTTTCGGTGCGTAAACTCTTGGCTAAATTGTAAGCAAGTATCCGGCATTGCCTAGGGGGGGGGGGGGGGGGGGGGGTGTTTTTCTGAAACCTCACGTAGGCAATAAAAATTTGATCAAGCTCGGAATAAAACTGTAGATATGTATTAAAGACAACCCATTGACACTCATCTTTATATAGAAGGTTTAGGCACGTTGTAAAGGCCTATAATTTTGGTCCTATGTCTTTTTTGTCGTATCTCCATTGAATTTACCTTAGATTAAACTAGAAACTTTTTTAGAAACTCTTGTTCGAAAAAACCCTTTTCTAACATAATTATAGTTTTTTCTATATTTATAGGGAAGCTAGACTCATCATATTTGGCTTGCTTACGGCAGTTGCAGTTGTATGTGCCAATATGCCTGCCAAATTTCACAATTCTAGCTGTCCTTAAGTGTGTCAAAAAATTAAACTTTTTTAGAAAAAAAAAATATGTGCAAAATTTCCCTTAAAAATACAATAAAAATTGTTTGCTTCTGGCAGTTGCCGTTGTACGTGCTAATATGCCTGCCAAAGTTCCCGATTCTAGCTGTTCTTGTGGATCAAAAAGTTAAACTTTTTTAGAAAAAAAAAATATGTGCAAAATTTCCCTTAAAAATACAATAAAAATTGTTTGCTTCTGGCAGTTGCCGTTGTACGTGCTAATATGCCTGCCAAAGTTCCCGATTCTAGCTGTTCTTGTGGATCAAAAAGTTAAACTTTTTTAGATAAAAAACTGTACAAAATTTCTCTCTAAAAATAAAGAATAATTGTGCTCTGTTTATGATTATCGATGGAGATATGAAAATAAATGATAAGACCAAATTTAGATACTCTTACAAAATCCACCAAGTGCTGTACATTAAAGTTACCGGGGGGGGGGGGGGGGTATGCATATTCTGTCTGAGCAAGTAATTATAAAAAAAGTTAATATGATTAACTACACCGATAACATTATATGCTTGTACCTATAATGTATTTATATAAGGAAGCAATGAAAATATCTAGGTATACTAGATGATTGAATTGTTATAATTCAAATAATTTATATAATAATTATTATGTAAAATACAAATTAACCCAATTCAATGGGCTCAGTGGGACCCCCCCCCCTCCCCCTCTGTGGGTGTGCTATTGCTATATAGTATACACTGTACATATATATAGTACACGCACATTATACACGTATAATTGCGGCCGCCCCTTCCGTTCGGTTCAGCTTAATCAGCCCTTTCAAGTTACTTATAAGCATTGGTTATAAATAAGTTGCTTTAAACGTATCTGTGCCATATTATCCGCATAGGAATACAATGTATTTGAAGTACACTTCAATTTTAAAGTATTCCCTAAAAAATCGGAGGAAAACAATGAAATTAAAACATTAACAATATTCTTATCATTACATGTCATTTTTAATTTCACTAGATTGAAATATATTTATCTTATTTTCTTTATTAATTATTTCTTATAATTAATTTCTTATCAGTTTATTTTTAATTTTAGTTTTATGAGTGTGGTAAAACTGATGTCTGTTGGCTTGGTGGATAAGGGATCGATTGACGCAGAGTTAGTTTTTAAAGTTGATTTATTTTTGTTGTTTTGTGTTTTGTTTCTTTTCTCTTCTCTACAGTAATAGAGTTGTAAAGTTTTATTTTTTTGCCGACATTTTAACTGGTGAACTTGAAGTTGGGACTGTTTCGTTTACAATTTTATTTTGTGATGTTTTTATTTATATTTGTTCTTTATTAATACTCGGGTTGGAAATGATGTAAAGAAGTGGTTGAAGAAGCAGAGTTTCCGGTCGCCGTTTAGTGCTTCAAGACATGCCATCATGGGAAATATACTCAAACTTTACTATCTGGTAGCCTAAATATATTTATCAATTTATATATATATATTTATAAAATATAGTCATTTACGATTATATATTGCTCTTTTACGTTTGTGTAAACTTTACTTTGTATTGTCAAGATTTTACGTAAAAGAAAAAGAATAAAAAGGAAATATTATTTTAAGTATTTGTATATTATTCTTTTTCATATTGGGTTCTTGGGATGACCATACGAGCGTTTAGAATTCGATCCCCCGATCCGATCACGTATTTTTGGTGGAGCGGATTTGAACCTACCAAAAAAAACTTATCTATTTTTTTAAAACTATTTTTCCCATACCTGGGCATTATGAGGCCTAATAATATTACTACGTTCACACATAGTTATGAAAGCGTTTCGGATCAAATTCGTTTTTACAACGATACGTCTTCACACAACAAAAAATACAGGTGATCGAAATATTTGTTTTCGATATCTCATAATGGTGACGTCACGTGTAAAACCTTTTTTATTTACAAGTTGTTAAAAGTTTTTACAGGTTCTTTATAATAGTATTAAGTTTTAACCCTAGAAAGCTAAATGTACGTAAAAATTACGTACAGTTTTAGTTAAATGTGATTCACAGATAAACTGTAAACCACACAATCCCCACTCTCTAGCAGTGCTTCGTCTAGGCCTTCCCGTGGCAGTACATACTCACTTGAGTCTTACTCGATGCGTTAGTGAGGATTGACAATTATTTTTCATGAAGGCACCACGTAAATATTACGTATGGTTAGTCTTAACGTAGTATAAATTTCTACTAATAAACATAACAAACAAATACAAAAAAAAATAAATAAACACAAAAAATAATAATTAAACACAAAAACAATAAAAATAAATAAATAATAACAAAATCAAACTAAAATAATAATAGGTAATACAAATAATATAAATTCGATTAATACATAAGAGTTTGGGCGTGTTACATTTCATCAATAAAAATGTAATTAGTTAATTAATGAACACGATAAACACACAAGTTATAAATAAACGACTCACAAATATAAATAATAATAGAAATTTTTGCAAGAAGAGAGAACAAAAAGCAAATTTTTTTAAGCCAAGTTTTATGCGCCATATCACTAGTGTCGACAAATTATCCACATTTCATAAATATCGAATGAGTTCTTTTGAAGATATAGGTGTAAATAAAAATGTATGTTTGTGCGCATGTGGAAGAAAAACAATTGGGCGCAGAAAGTTGAAAGTTACATGGAACCAACAATGGGCTAGTTATGACCATCCACCTAAATTTTATTAAAATTAGACAAGTAGTTTTTAAGA
The DNA here is from genome assembly GCA_951217055.1 of Gerris lacustris. Taxonomy (NCBI): domain Eukaryota; kingdom Metazoa; phylum Arthropoda; class Insecta; order Hemiptera; family Gerridae; genus Gerris; species Gerris lacustris. The sequence goes on along the minus strand of OX578283.1, from coordinate 3,402,923 downwards.
TGTGTTGTTTCGCAAAAGTTGACCGACAGAGAGACATGGATCCAAAAATGTTCCCTGATGTCTGAAACGGATTTCTGTCTTAGAATGATTTGAGATCGGAGATATAAATTATTTTCGTTCTTCAGAACGATCACATAGCTTCCGTTTCCTTCGGTAAGCTCGGAAGAAAAATTAAATTAATTAGGCAGTGATGGGTTGTTAAAGCATAACATGATTAAAGTATACTGGAAGAAGCTATGTGCCACACTAATTGGTAGACTATATTTACTTTACGTGGTCACTAGAAATAGGTTGTTATCTCGTACATATAGGTGTAGTTGGTAAGTAAATGTATATATGGGGTGTGGAGGACGACTGGTTTGTAAGTTCAGTGCTTAATATGGCGATAGTTAAGCCACAGGTGCTTTGTATTACTTAGCTGTTAATTGCGTCTCAGGGGGTGTTTATATCTGGTCTAGTGGATCTGCTTGTCTCCCTCGAGTCATGAACCACACTCTGACCTTCAGACACTGTCCCGACATTCAGTGTCTCAGTGTTCTCGCCACTTAAATACAGTTCTTAAACTTCAAACATCCACCCTTCCTTTCGCTTCTGAACTTACCCGAGGAGGTAACGAGAGCATTTTAACCCTGGAATGCTAATCGTAGTCGAATCGACGAGCACGTTTGAACCTTAACCTTATACGCTCGTATGCGATGGTTTGATGGGTTACCCCATCCTTCTGCAGTGCTTGCACTGGTTAGTAAGACACCTGCTAGTGTAGCGGTAATAGTCCTTTTGAGCATACACTCGTTCTCTGGCAAATTCCCGTCAAAGCTACTTCGTCCATTCGATTAACGTTTAGTAATGAACGTAGGGAATTAATTGGTCGTCGAATGGGCCTTTATAGCCTGGGAAAATGGGCCTAGGGTAAGGGGTAATTGGCCTCAGGCCAGAGACCAGTGGCCGATAATCTGGGGCCTGGAGCACTTAGCAAAGGGCCTCGGGCTTTTGGCCTGGGGCATGGGACCTGGTGCATTTATGTCCACTCAATTTCAGATTCTTTTGACGTTCCTACTAAGTTATTTGTCATCAAATGTCTATATATCTCACTAAAAGATTTAATAATGAGTTCTTAATAGTTTTCTCTTTTTAAAAGTGTAGTTTTAACCCCAAAAAAATGTATTTTCTGCATATGTTAGTCGAATCGACGAAGGTTTAGTAATACCAGCCATCCAATTATCATTAGCATTTAAGGGTTGAAATAGCATCACTTTAGCAATAAGAATATTTTTGGGTATACGTACCTATATTTTGGGTTATTGTTATTTATACTTTGCTAAAAGGCTTCTACTGCTGGAGTTTCCAATAGAATCTATAGGCTTTTCCATTGAAAGTGGTCCCATTGTAACCATATGAGCCTCTTATTACCTTTAAACTTGGGTATAGTAAACTGATACTACATTTCCACGTGTTTAAAGACGAATTGAATCCTGATTTGGGATTTAACAAGCTAGGTGTTTTCAAGAGAAGTATTGAATCTGTATTAAAATACGAAATAAAAAAAAAATCTTTTTCTTGGTTACTTTTGGTAAAAGTTATAAATAAGTTTGTAACCTTCACCTTTTATAACCATGTTTTTTATTATTACGTATTTTGACAGATTTGACTATAGTTTCTACCAGGAATACGCTAGGGTCGCTCACACCCACGCTCTGCGCATGTCAGAATCGAGTTTAGGTGTTTCCATGCAACTCGATCCAGATACGATCCCAGAATTTAGTGTATTGTATCGGGATCGGTGTCGTATTTAATCCTTATTGAATCTAGGTTTCCATGGACACTTTGGTTCCAAAAACTGTATTCAATCTGTATTTAAACATCATGGAAACGTAGTATGAGTATCCGAATTTTGTCTAGCGGGGGTAATAAATATGTTTAAAATGTCTGTATTGATGTCTGTATCTGATCAAATTGTTGCTAAATAAATTGAACGTGAAGATAAGAAGATTGTTTGTGTAGTAAGTATTTACGTAGACTTAGTCTATGTCAGTATCGGCTTTACGTTCTTGATTAAAACCTTTCTTAATTTCAAGCACAGAAGACGTGACTACGTTAGAACGTAGCTTGAAGTGTGATGTCAGCTGAGTATAATGACCGCTAAGAAGCTGATAATTATCATATGTTTTGTTATTAGTCAGCTGACAACACGTCATCTACAAGCCGTGGTACAATGGCAGCTTACTGTTCTCTTACTTGTCTATTGAATTGAATAATCTCTTAACTTAGCGACGTCTCAAGCTGATACGAGTAAGTGCGGGGAGCCAACTTAATTGTCAAACAAATAGGGGGTTGAGTGAAAAAACACATCTCGACTTATTTCAATGAAAAAAGTACGTAATTATTTATTGACTTTTTTTTTACTTTTCTCGTGCGATTAAAACTTAGGAAGTAACATTTAAAGGATTGTTCCATCTCCCCGTGTTTCTAGGGTCCCTCGCATTGTTTAAGGCAGATTTTATGCGTAAGCGCTTACTTTGTACTGTTGTAAAATCATCTTCAGGTTGGAACAGGTTTGTGACTCTTTCGAATCGTATTAAAAACATTCAAGGTAACCCGACAGATAAGGGACCTCCCTGGATACTAAGTTTGGCGATTGACATTACTGCGCATGCCGCACAAGCCGGTACTTGGATTTAGCTGAGGATCGTTTGATTGGCGATTGACATTACTGCGCATGTAGCACAAGCTGGTACTTGGATTTGGTTGAGGATAGTTTGATTGGCGATTGACATTACTGCCCATGTCGCACAAGCTGGTACTTGGATTTGGTTGGGGATCGTTTGATTGGCGATTGACATTACTGCCCATGTCGCACAAGCTGGTACTTGGATTTGGTTGGGGATCGTTTGATTGGCGATTGACATTACTGCCCATGTCGCACAAGCTGGTACTTGGATTTGGCTGAGGATCGTTTGAACCGATAAATAACTATAAATAATTTTGAATTCTAATCAATCTTATTTCCTCTTACCACCTCTTCTACCTTCAAATACAAAAATGAAAGCATTTAATTTTCCTCAAATTCAATTATGAAATTTAAGCTCTCGTGATAAGAATTATATACATCGAGTACATACAGCATTTTCCAGACCTTTGTATACAATTACTTTGAATAAGTTGCACATTGGTCTCGGTAGAAACTAATAAGTTTGTACTTATACCGCGTACACTAGGCATCGCGTGGCTTTATCACTGAACCGAGCGTAGTGCAATAAATAATTGATTTTTAAAAAATAGTGTAGTGGAGGAGAAGGGTGCCTTTCTATGTACTCCTTAGTTTAATTGTTCCGACCGTCTTCATTTCAACTATTATAAATTGCATCTTCCAAAACTCAAAAACTTCTGCTTGTATCAAGTTGAAATTTTACATGCCTGTTTCAATTGTACTTTAGACAATTGTTATATAAATATTTATTAAAATCGTTACGTTAGAACGTGAGATATCGGTAGAAACATTGTTTTCTCTATTTTAAACGTTTAAGTCCACTTTGATAGTTTTAAAGATCGTTATCACTGCATAGCGGTGTCGCTGTTGGTTTTGTAATAAAAAAATGTATTTGAAAAAAAAAACAAAAAAAACAGGTGATGTTATAAATTCTTTACCCTCCTGAAATTCCCATTTTTTTTAATTTTTTGCTCATGTTTACGCGAGCGTTGCGTGGTAATTCTTTGATAGCGCTGTTCAAACAACTTACTTTGAGAATTAGTAAAAAAAACATGTATACCAAATTTCAACTAAATCGGTCAACTTTTACTTAAGTTATCGTCGGACACGTAAACGTTACTGAAAGACAGGCAGTTAGACAGATACAGGATACATATATATTTTGTTGAATGTAAGAACCTCGCTTCAATTATAATACGTTGCATGTACGTTGTACACCCAATCTTGGTGTACTAATATTGCACTTAATTGTAGGGTATTTCAAGATGAATTCTCTGTTGTTTTTTAAAGGGTGTATAGAGTTAGTTAGTAGTTACGGTATGTTTGATCTAGTTGTAATATTTGCAGCTGTTTCTAACGATGAAGTAATTGTTGTTATCTGGTGAATCTGTTTTAAAAGGCACGCGGATCTCAGCTCAGCCTTTGTTCTTGCCAACCTAGATTCTCAAGTATTTCTTTCTTCTTTTAAACATGGATCTATTGCGCCTTTCTATTTTCTATTTTTTGTTTCCAAATTTATTTTCTGATAATTCTAAAAATACCAAACTGCTACGATTTTTCAGTGATATGACTTGTTCAATCTTCATTTTTTTTTTTTTTCGGTTTAGACATACATATTTGTATGTTTCACTTACTACTATTTTTAAACGTACTTATTTCTCTTTACCTTATCATTGCACAAACATTTTTTCTATGGTTTGTATTAAGATTTGCTTTTACAATCCATCACTGCCTAATTAATTTAATTTTGCTTTCGAGCTTATCGAAGGAAACGGAAGCTAAGGGATCGTTTTGAAGAACGAAAATATTTTATGTGTCTCCGATTTCAAAAATTCCAAATGAGAAATCCTCGTCAGACATCAAGGAACATTTTTGGTCTCGTGTCCGTCTGTCTGTCGGTCACTTTTGCGAACCAACATATAAACATTTCTTACAAATCAGATTAGTACTTTTAAAGAATAGGTGTAAATTATATGGGACCTACAATGACCTATAATACCCTGTACCATCCAAATTTCATTAAAAAGGGATTTTTAGTTTATTTGAAAAGTTTCCTTCTTATGTTGGTGGTTTGTGAGGTCTTTGTTTTTCCAATGCTTGTGTGTGTGTGTGTGGCCTCGAATATTTGGCGTCTGTGTAAAGTTAAGAAATGTGACAGGTTGGCGGAAGGGCCCTAGCCATGTCGAATTTCCTTGTCCTAGGTTGAAAAGAGGGATTCTATTTTTGACAACCTCCCCCCCCTCCCTTTCCAAGTGGAAAGATAAGGGGGGGGGGGGGGTGAGAATATTGATTAGGTGGCTGGTGAGTGTGAGTGGCACCACTGCGGTAAAGCTCAGGCAATTTGAAAACTTACTCTCACTTACTTTCTTTGCTCAAGTATTGTATAAAAGTGGAGAAAGTTAATTTATTTCTTATTCATTATATTTGAAGGCTGTTATCACTTGGTGTGCTTGATAACTTGATATCAGTGTGCTTAAGCATTATAAAATATCAACAAAGGAAAAAAATAAATAAAGAAATAAACGGCATACGTCTTATTGAAATTGATAAACGTAAAGTTTAAGAACACCTTGGTATAATTTGGCGAGTTGAGAAGTGTGATGGACGTTTTTAAGGTGTTAATAAAGTTAACAGTTTAATTCATGTTTCTGAGAGTCGTTTCGACCCTAAAAGATCATCTCCAGTCAGTTTAATTATTAATTATGTATATTGTTGTATATACATCTGTAATATGTAAATAGTAAAATAAAATCTTTCTCGAAGAGAGAGCATCAATATTAAAAAGTTATTATAAAACAATCATTAATTGAAATAAAAGATTAATCATTTTAATTAAATTGCAAAATAGTTATTTACGCACCAAGGGAGTAAAGTAAGTGATTGCACCCTGAGCGATGAAGTTGGTTTCTGAGGCGAAGCCGAGGCAACCATTAACGCTAACTCCCGAGGGAGTTTATTATCGCGAGGGTGCAAGTGATTTTTACTCCCGAGGTACGTGTAAATTTTACTTCCAGAAGGGAGAAAAATTTTTGGAAAGATTTTTAATTTTAAATAACTTTATTCAACAAAAATACTTATTTTTATTTAAAACAAAAAAATAGTTAGATTAATATTAACAATGCTCTAAATATGTTAAATCACGTTAAAATTAAATTATATATATAGTAATTATTTGAATTTCAACTATAAAATTAAATTGGAGAATCAGGGGGAGTCTGTTTGTGACTAATATCTGTTTGTGATTATTATGTTTATTTTTAATCATAGTTAGAATTAGAATCGAGTTATCGTGTATTTTTTTTTTTTGCAATTTAATCAAATTTATTTTAATTTAATTTAAATTAATAATTGTTTTATAACTTTTTAATATTGACGCTCTCTCTTCGAGAAAGATATGATTACACTGTACACCTATTACACTTGTATACAACGATAAACATCATCAAATTATTAAACTGACTGAAGATGACTTTTTTTATTAATTTTATTCACTCCTTAAAAACGTCCATCACTGCTAAACTCATCTACAACTTATTTGAAATCTTGAGTTTAATTTCAAACTATATGTAAATATATAATCTATGTATAATATAATCTATGTTGTCTTTAATAAAGTTAAACAAATAAAGGTAGGAAAATAAGTTCAATTAATCATTATACTGTTATAAAACTTCAATAAAATGCATCAAGCACAGACCGATTTCGACTACACAGTCATCGTCAGTGTACTTATCACAACACAATGACTGTGTAGTGGATACCGGTCTGTATTTTATTAATGGTTTATGACAAAATACTAATCAATTGAAATAGTAATAATGTTTGTTATTTACTAACTTCACTTGATTACTTTTATTATGAATAAATACCATAAAATCTGAATCAATAATATTAACTTTATGTTGTCTTTACTTATCACGAATTGAGTCTACCGCGCTATTGGTTGAGCATATTTATAAATTGATGATTTATTACCCTGTTGTTATTTAGAGAGAGAGATGTGAACAAGTTTATTTATTGTCTGTCCGGTCAGCTGTTAGTTTTGTAAACACTTCTGAAAAGAAAACTATTAAAGTTTCGGACAGTTCCAGATGTCTTTGTTTGTTCGGTTCCGTGAGTTTGTCTTTTAGAAGGAAGATGTACGGCACGTGGCTCGAGATGAAGTATTCATCCCGAGAGGAAGTCTTCAGAAGTCGGAGAGAGAAAGAGAGCCGTTTTAAAAAAAATACATTAGTCGTTTTCTCGGGGGATTTCAAGTGAAAAAGCTTGTCGGTACTCGGAGAATTCCCCCCTTTACTTCCTTATTTCCTATTTACGAAAAAACAGCCCCATAAATAGAACGTAAAGGGGACTGTTTGGACGTGGTGGCTAGGTGGAGCGGTGTCGAGACTTTACCGTGCCCCTGTGACAGCTCGTTGGCTCGTTGTCAAGCCGAAGGGCATGAGGTGAAGGGGGCAGCCATGTTAAAGAGTGGGAATGTTTAAGCGCGTGTTGGTTGATGATGAAGGTTGATTGATGGTGGTAGGAGAGCTGGAAAGTGGAAAGGTGAGCGCCGTGCACTGCCAGACAAGCACGAGCAGCGTCATTTTCACGCCTCATTTCCACACTAGTTTTCCTCTCCCACTATTTTTCATTCACCATTTTTTCTCTGTCGCCCCCAGTTTATTTAATTGATTTGGGAAATCTGGCAACATTATTACCATCCTATGGGTCGTTGGAAATCGTATAGGACAGGTATTACACGCATGCGCTTATCTTGTATCATAATCAAATCTTCATCTGGTTGGAACGGGTTTGTAACTAGATATCGCACCTCATCAAAATAGTAAGAAAAAAAACCCAACAGAATCGAAACTGCGTCTACACCCTAATATGTTAATACAGATTTCATTTAAATTTTGTATTTGAGTTCAGGAAGTTCATACTATTACTAGACAAAATAAAGAAATTAATTTATAAATTAAATTTTTAGTTCTCCACTCCATAAACTATGATATATCGTGAAATTTTTGAAAACTCTCGATGTGTTAACACGACATACGTTAACACGTTTGGTTGACTATTGAGGAATGGCAACATAATGCGCCCACCAATATTCGATATGGCACAAATTGCTTCCTTTTTTTTTGCTCTCCCTAACCCGGTGGAATCGAAAACTAACTTTGATAGCTTTATATGTTTTGAGATCCTTCGTGTTTAAAAAAGTCTGCCTGTCGTCTGTGAAGACGCATGGAGTCTAAACTCTCAGCGGTATTAGATTAAATTTGACATACAAGTCCAGAAAAATCATACTCCGAGGTAAAATCGAGAAATTATTTTTCTCTATAAATATTGGGCTCCGCCCCCTAAAAGCTAAAAAATTCTAAAATCTAGTCCATTAAAAATGTAGTTTCTGGTGGTAATAAGCAGATTTGGAGATGTTTTTATATTACATTTTGATAAAGAGTTCAATAATATTAATAATTGAATATGTAATGACGAAAATACGAGACAACATAATAGGAAAAGAATTGGACCAAGTATTTATGTATTCGTAGATGACGTAATATGAGAAAGTTTAGTAGAAATTGTATGGGATATATTTTCTGCTGGATGGTAGTAGCCATGTTAATAAATGTAGAAAAACAATCTGAGTTGATTTTTGCTCTGCGTTGCGTTTTAATTCTTGCCATTCAAGTGTTCCTTTAAGTATAATATTTTTTGTTGGGTATGCAAAAAAAAAAAAAAAAATGCACTCAAGGATTAGCCTTTGTCTAAGTAAGTGTATGGAGTTTGATATCAGCTGGTCTATATCGTGACTTGACCACGTGCTTTGAAACGAACAATTGATTATACATTCTATTTATTATATATCTAGTGACTAGTGAGTCTGGTATGGGGATACTAATCACAGGGCTGGTAGCGACCTTCAGACCATTACTATCGATTGTGCATAGTTTGGCCCCTATCGACTTTTCCTTGCCTGACCTTCCCTTGTCCTTAAACTTGCGCTTTAATCCTTAATTCCTTTGTAACGCCATGTTGTGGTGGCAAGGGGAAATAAAGTCATTCTTTCAACAGATCAATTAACTATTTATTGTGAAATAAAAAAAGGAAAATAAAAAATAGTTATTTATGTAACTAGGCAGCAAAATGGAATTTTACTGACGAGTGATTAGATTAGCCTCCGAGCCGAAGGCGAGAACAGGCTATGATAATTAAGTGCCAAGGCGAAGCCTCGGCAATTACTTATTAAACTATAATATATGATGTTATAAGATAGAGATAATAGTATTAACTGTCATTGCCAACATTATAAAAGTAACATTTTTCTTGACTTTTACCGCCTAGGCAGTAAAATTACATTTCTCTGCCCGAAATCGGTTCAATAATGCCTCATTTTGCTGCCGCAAGTAGATAAAAACATTTCCGTTACCATCAGGGCTTCTTCAGGCTTCTAATTTTCCTTATCACACGAGTCAAATTTAGTAGAATACCTATTTTTTTTATAAAATTAAATAAACATTAAAGGCTAGGCGCACACTGGGGGCAATACAGTCTGCAGGCTGTCTGAGCGCTGTCTGCCTTGGTGCAAAAGATTGTCGCCGGCGACAATCTTTTGCACCAAGGCAGACAGTTTCCGCAGACTGTTTTGCCCCCAATGTGCGCCTAGCCTAAATATATTATGTCACTTCTATAGTAAACACATTATACTTTTTAACTCTGACAGCTTGGGAAAATCGAGAAAAAAAATGGGAGGAGAGTGAATGAGAGCTTGAGATTTTGGCGGGTAATAGGTTGGGCAATGACCTTTCAGAGTTAAAAAGTATAATGTGTTTACTTTAAGTGACTGTGGAAAATTTACATTATATATGAGAGGAATCTCCCCTACTTAAATTCTCCCTAGCATTTGAGCATTATAACCTGTAACCGTCAAATAACAGTTATTAACCACCTCATCGGTGTTACGTGCTATGTTTTAGGAGTTACGAGAACCAGAGTTGGGAAAGCTAATAGCTTAACATCGATGTTTGTGATTGATGGTTTCGATACATCAAAATCGATGTTTGTCATTTGAACTGTATCAACATTGATGTTTTCTATACGTCAACATCGATGTTTGACATAGAACCGTACCAACATTGATGTTTTGCATAGGTACCTCGATATGGATGTATGACATAAAACCGTACCAAAATTTATGTTCACCATACATCGACATCGATGTTTGACATAGAACCGTACCAACTTTGTTGTTTTCTTTTCATCGACATAGATGTTTGACGTAAACCGTACCAAAATTGATGTTTTCGATACATCAAAATCGATGTTTGTCATTGAACCGTACCAACATTGTTGTTTTCTATACATCAACATCGATGTTTGACATAGAACCGTACCAACATTGATGTTTTGCATAGGTACCTCGATATGGATGTATGACATAAAACCGTACCAAAATTTATGTTCACCATACATCGACATCGATGTTTGACACAGAACCGTACCAACGTTGTTGTTTTCCTTTCATCGACATAAATGTTTGACGTAAACCGTACCAAAATTGATGTTTACGATACATCGACATCGATGTCTGACATTGAACCGTACCAACATTGATGCTTTCGATACATCGACATCGATGTTTGACATTGAACCGTACCAACATTGCTGTTTTCTATACATCAAAATCGATTTGTCATTGAACCGGACCAACATTGATGTTTTCGATACATCAAAATCGATTTGTCATTGAACCGTACCAACATTGATGTTTTCGATACATCAAAATCGATGTTTGTCATTGAACCGTACCAACATTGCTGTTTTCTATACATCAAAATCGATTTGTCATTGAACCGGACCAACATTGATGTTTTCGATACATCAAAATCGATTTGTCATTGAACCGGACCAACATTGATGTTTTCGATACATCAAAATCGATTTGTCATTGAACCGGACCAACATTGATGTTTTCGATACATCAAAATCGATTTGTCATTGAACCGTACCAACATTGATGTTTTCGATACATCAAAATTGATGTTTGTCATTGAACCGTACCAACATTGATGTTTTCTATACATCAACATCGATGTTTGACATAGAACCGTATCAACATTGATGTTTTCTATACATCAACATCGATGTTTGACATAGAACCGTATCAACATTGATGTTTTCCATAGGTACTTCGATATGGATGTATGACATAAAACCGTACCAAAATTTATGTTCACCATACATCGACATCGATGTTTGACATAGAACCGTACCAACTTTGTTGTTTTCTTTTCATCGACATAGATGTTTGACGTAAACCGTACCAATATTGATGTTTACGATACATCGACATCGATGTTTGGCATAGAACCCTATAACAACATTGATGTTTTCGATACATTGACATCGATGTTTGACATTGAACCGGACCAACATAGATGTTTTCCATACATCGACATGGATGTCCTAACCCGAGCGAGAACGCTAACCACTACCACTAGTCTGAGTGTTGGTTGGACGAGGCACCAGCCTGTGAGTGTCTCTCCCCTATACAGTTAATGATGATGAATCACGAGAAGAATGGACAATGTAACGAGCATTGTATCCAGGCAACATCTGATTAAGCCGAAACAGGTAGAGCGGAAGTCATTACCTCATTCTAACTGACTACCTTCTGTCTAAATAAACTCGATATGCGCCTTCTTTGTGTGTCGCTCTTCACCTTTTTGATTTAGATGTCTGCATTACAGTGTTTAATTCGATTACTATCGGCCAAGTTTACCGTCTAACAATTCGATAGATCTTTAATTAGTTGGCAAAGTAGACCACATTGGACCAGGTATGGATTTAAACTTTGCACAACTGGAGGAGACAAAATGTTTAAAATACGTCAATAATAAACAGGTCAAGTGTGTGCTAGTTAGCACACAGCGAGGGTCCGTAGGCCACACTATAATAGTGTTTAACTGTAAAGTGTATAAACAGTGTTTTTTTAAAATGCTAAAAAGCTTACTTTGAACCATTCTAGGGGTCTGATATTCTCAAAACACACTCTGATAAAGTATTTTTTTACCACTGAGCCGGACTACAACCATATAAATACATTGAAAAGACCATAATTATAAAAAACGTATTTTGTCAATAAAAAATAAAAGAATATTTTTTTCGAAATTTCCAAAAAGTGGTATCTTTACTTTTGGTCGAAGAATGTTCAGATTTTTGGCACTTCACATAAGCGAGATAGAGGGGGGGGGGACACGTTTCAGGCGTTCAGCAGGCGACCGGACGGACGGACAGACACACGCACGGACACACACTGAACGGACACAATTGCCCTAAGATTTTTTTTTTTTATATAGAAAACACTAAAATGCCAATATCTCCCAAACCGCTTGTGCTCAAAAAGTATAGGTACAATCTACCATATAGGACACATATATACCCCAAAGGAAATTGAAATAAAATAAAGCTTACTGAAGTTATCGCCGACAGACCGATTTCGTGCTTAAGTGAATGTAGCTCCGAAACGTCGTGAGCTACGATGTTCGGGTTTGCGCCATCAGTTTTTCCAACAAAAGTTCTAAAAAATGCAGCAAACCGCATCTCAATACGATGTCTTGAAGCGATGTTATAAAGGTTTAAAGTTCCGAACGAACGTACATACAAACGTACGGACAGGCATATATGTATATGAAACGGATTTTAATGGTATCCCCGGGTTCGTAAGACCCCTCCTTCACAGAGATCTCGGAATCACGTTTTGGAGGGTATCACCATACTTCCATTTTCATGGAAGTAAAACTAAAGGCATGCACGCGTAGTGTAAAATCATGAACTACTTCTAGTTCAACTTCTTTTCAATCGGATATTGGATTGAACAATTTCATTGAATTTATGTTTACTCGTTTGGATTTCATTGATTCAGTCATGGTCGGAATCATATTGACCAATGACAAAGAAGCGTCTAACGTTAAACGATCTTTGCATGTTGTCTGTTGCCGCTTGTTTATGCCGGTTGGTTGTTTTTCAATGTATTTTTGTTTATAAATCAGGTGATTTTATTTATCGGCTTACTATCTCTCTCTCTAGGTGTCATCTGAGTTCTACATTTAGATTTATATACTGCTTTGCTCAGCTGTGCTGTGTTGGCTCAGAAGTGTTGCCAAGATTCACATCTCTTCAAGAAGGGGGGGTAGTGAGTTGTTTTAAATCTCCCCCGTTACAAAACTATCTCCAAGGTTTAGACGCCGACCAATAAAAATTGGTTTTGGCACCGAATCTTGAGTCGCGGGTAAAAAAAAAAAAAAAAAATGTGGCGGGCAACCCTGTCCTCGGATATTAGAGACCAAGTTATAGCTGCGACCAGCCCGGTTTCAACTCCCGACCCTTACCTATCACACAACAATTTTCTTTTTAAATTGTTTAATTTTTTAATAAAAATTATATTGAATAATAAAACTAACGTTTTCTTTAGTTCAGTGAAGCGTAAACATCCATATTTAACGTTTTTCAACTTTTCGGACTGTGTGGAAAATTTTATATTTATACCTATACATAAAAGAACGCGCAATTTCTATAACGATCTTTATTTATTTCAATTCGGTTTCTAAAGTTATTTATTATTGCAATAATTTTGTGAAAACTAAATTTAACTATATTTTCTTTTGATTGCGAACGTGCAGTGATAGAACACGTTTTACCAGAACGATTTTTTATTTTCTTTCGGTGGTTAATTTTGATTTTAATTTCTTTTGATTATTTATTGTGCTTATCGTCTTCATTGTGAAATTTAAATTCAATTTTATTTTTTTTACCTAATAATTATTTTATTGATGTTGTAAATTTTGAGTGTTACGCTGACTGATTGTGTCTCACTTCTTTTAAAACTTATGTGGAACTATATAATTATCTTTTTATAGATAATTATATATGAATAAGGAGTTTTTACAATTTGTTTTATTGTGAATTCTATTAAAATTAGTTACTCCCGTGTATAGATAAAGTGCATTTTGATTGGACTATTAACTCCATCGTTTTTTCCCCTCCCTCTATCCACTCCCTCTACGAGACCAAATTTTCTTCTTGCTACTTTCTTTTTAACTTTTTTATAGTAATTAATAAATAAAAAAGAAGCAAAGGAAAGGAAAGCCTCTCGATTTAATTAGTTGTTGTTAACCTTTACCCATTTCCCTTCTCCCTTGGTCATTTTCTTATCCCCACCCCGACCCTAATGCCTATAACGGATTTTCTAAAGAAATTAGTCGACATGGCCACCCAGAAAGCACAGGTTAGTTTGTTTATCTACGATTGATACGAAATATAAACATTATATCTTTGTTTAGATGCGTAGAAAGTGATTCTTTACGTACTTGTATTCATTGCGCATGCGCGTCTCATAGTTCTGAATAATTCCTTTTCTTTACCACACTAGTGCGGTAAAGAAGAGGAATTCTTCAGCTTTACGCACGATTAGCAAGTTTGTTTACATTTAACAAAACTAATTTGATGTTCTTTTATTAAATTAATTGTTTATATCGAGTTTTTAGTGAAAAACAATGAGTGAATCAAGTGACTTTGACGAAAATGTGGAGAATAATACTCCTCCAGAAATAATTAATTCGGCAAAAAATAAAACTAATGAATTAATGCCATCTTTATCAAGAGAGAGATACGAACTTACATACAGCAAGTTTATTTTTTTCTGTATTTATTATTTAAATCTAACAATCGTAGATAAAGTACGGTACGCAACTCGTGCGAAAACGGCATTTTGCATTGCTCGTGTGGTTTTACCACCATCGCTATCGCTCGGGTGCAAACTCCACACTCGCATGCAAAATGCTACTTTCCGCACTCGACGCGTAATGTACTATAATCTTTATTAATTTATTGTTTTCTCTCCTTTACAAACAAAATAATATTTGGACTAGATTATAACTCTGTGCGTGTTTAAGGCTGTAAACTAAATTTCGAAATTAATGTTAAGGTTTTACTTTCTTATCTTCAGTAGATGTAATTAAGAGAGAGTATGCTGAGCGGGAAATTTAAATATTTTGATAGAATTTGTTTTTTCGATAGATGTAAGTTTTTAAGACACTTAAGTCCACCTAAAAGTAAGTTTTTAAAAGACTTGCGTCTGTGGGTGTGTGCAGATGTATGAAACTAATACCACTATACCGATTTCGATGAAATCGGAATAGTATCATCCGGGAAAACTCTTACCTTTGAGAAAATAAGTTTATTGATATAAGAGATGTGCTAAATTGTGTGGATATTCGTGGAGCGTGAAATACTTAAAAAATAATACAGTATAGAACCTCGATAAGAAGTGTCTGAAAGGGATTAGAGAAACAGTCTTGTTATCGAGGAGCTCTTTTTGTTGAGGGTCGTGTTATCAAGGTTATTTTGACTATCAGTCGTGTTATCGAGGTTCGAGGGCGGGGTTTTCAAGTCTAGACTTGTTCAAGGTCGATCCATTCCTGTATAGAGTCGCGTTATAGAGGTTGACTTCTCAAAACGACTTGTTATAGAGGTTCTGAGTTACGTTGTGAATTGGAAAAAATCCGTGTTATTGAGGTTGTTTGGATAATAATAGTTGCGTTATTGAGGTTAATTTAGCATTATGTGTTATGGCAATCTCAAGGGGATTTGAAAATTGCACTTGTAATTGAGGTTCGTGTTAGCGAGGTTCTACTGTACTTAGAAATATTGCTGATATTTTTGCACAGATATTTTCGGTGTGCGCCCCACCTCAAATCCAAATTGATTTTAGAAGTTAAGATCTATTACAACAGCTGTTTTTATTGTAAACTTGTTACTTTTTGTTGGTATCTGTCTTAGATTATGGTATTATTAATATGAAGTATATATTATATAGAAACAAAGTGTTAGTGATGGCGCGAAAATTCGATTTTTAGTTTTTGCGTTTTTTTTTTGTTTTTTACTTTCTCATATAAAGAGAAAGTATTGTGATGGCGGAAATTCGATGTTGAGATTTTGATGGATTTACACGTTTTGAGGTCCCATGAGTCCAAAAAAGTGGTCTGTAAAAAATGTCTGTCCGTCGTCTGTCGTCTGTCTGTGCAGACGCTTGGAGACTACTGGGCCGATTTTGACAAAATCGGTATACCCCAAAAACTCTGAAAAACGTGAAAAATAATTATTTTTCGAAAACGGTTCCGAAGATTTTAATTAAAAAATTCTAAAATATAGTCCATTTAAATACGAATGTAACGATATAACCCGTTTTCCCGGGAAAAATCTAGTTCCTGAGAAAATAGCTTAAAACGCGGACAAGGAGAGTCCGGGTTCGATTCCCCGCCAAGGAGAAGTTATTTTTATGGTAAATTTTGATGAAATGTTCAATAATAATTAAATGTAAATACAAAAACAAATAAATGGAAAACACTGGGCTAAGTAATTATGAACTTATAT
Source organism: Gerris lacustris (assembly GCA_951217055.1). NCBI lineage: Eukaryota > Metazoa > Arthropoda > Insecta > Hemiptera > Gerridae > Gerris > Gerris lacustris. The sequence goes on along the minus strand of OX578283.1, from coordinate 3,386,797 downwards.
ATGAGAAAGTTTGTCTGAGTTGTCTCGGACCGATTTTTTTAAACTTATTGCATCATACACTATGATATGACAGGATGAGGAATTTTTTGTTTACTTTCTACTGGTTGTGAACATTACCGTGAAACTCGTGTCACCTCTCTGGTATTTGAACTAGATGTATCGCTGTTTAGTCGTTTATTTCAGGCCAGTTCGATTTAGCCGATGATACCCTTCAGCTATGTTTTTGTTTTTATATTTGGTTTATTTTGTTACCTTTTCGACCTTATTAAACCTCCCTTTAGGATAAAGCCCCCCCCCCTCTCTTGGGATTAAGCCCCCCCCCCCCCCCCCCCCCCCCAAGTGTGTAATGTCAGAAAGAAACCTCGCCTGGCTGGTGGTATTACGTCACCCGGACCATCTGGTATTTCCGGTCAACTCGGTTACTTACTAGTGGAAAAATGACACATCACACGGATATCATTTTCAACGTGAGCACAGTTCTCCCAGTTATAATCAGTGTTAATGAGCATATTATTATCAATATCTCGTATCATATTAGCATATTATCAATATCTCAATATTTAGTTTTGTAGTGTTCTCTATTCTCCTCCATCAATTTACAGTTGGTCTCGCTTATTAATTTTAGTCGAGGAGATAGCGTGCAAAAAAGTGTCTGACTAACATCAAGCTAGAATTTTGTATACAAGTCAATCTTTTAGCGCCTTTTAAGAATATGTGGTCGGCTTAGTTTGTCTGCGGGACATAGCTTGGCAATAGGCGTTTGAAAAAAACAAACCGGTGGAGAGCGGCCATATCTCACCCATTATGGTGGACAATTTGATTTTCATGATCCAGAGTACAGAATTAGTTAGTAGACCGAAAATCAAGTTGATGTTAGTTTGTCCCTTGACAGGTGACCACGTTGATTTTTAGTAATATTTGAATAACTAACCTATCAAGTGTGAAAATAACATCGACTTGATTTTTGGTCTACTAACTAATTCTATACTCAGGATCATGAAAATCACATTGTCCACCATAATTGGTGAGACATGGCCGCTCTCTACCGGTTTGTTTTTTTCAAACGCCTATTGCCAAGCTATGTCCCGCAGACGAACTTAGCCGACCACATATTCTTAAAAGACGCTAAAAGATTGACTTGTATATACAAAATTCTAGCTTGATGTTAGTCAGACACTTTTTTGCACGCTATCTCCTCGACTATTTCTCATATACGTAAGTATGGATAGAGTTAAAGCATTGTGATGGTGTGTACAAATTCGAATTAAAGACTTTGATGGATTTAGTCGTTTTGAGACTCCTTGAGAACAAAACAGTTTTTGGAACGAAGTTCCTTACGGTACGTTACAACGTCTGGAGCCCGGGAATGATCCGAAAAAAACTATCAGTTACGAAACCGACCATCGCAGAAGTTTTTACGTTGTGAAGTGATGTATTTTATAATATTTTAAATTGAGTAGGTCGGGGCGTGAGGTTTAAGGAATTGTCCTGTTCTCCGAGTTCGTAGGTTTGTTTCCTTTGATTGTTTTACTTCATAGGCTGAGACACTTAAAGGAAATAATAATTTAAAATGGTTTAGCTCATCTTGAAACTAAATATATTTCGCTCTCTTTCGAGGCATATTCATTACACTGGCGAGAATACAAAAACTTTTCACGTCTTGAACATATCAAATAAGATAATTATATTAGGAACTTATTTATTCCTTCGTCAAATGATAATAAATAAATAAGATGAAATCAGTCAACAGTAATGGAATAAAACTAACATAGTAATAACAACGTTTTCGAACATACCAGAATAAGGAAATTAACGGTAACACACTGGGAAGGTAATATAGATCATATTATGTTACAATTCAATCTTATGATTACCCAGCGAGTTTGGCGGGAATAAATTTTAATTTGAAAATCTTAAATTGGCACTGTAATATTTGTTCAGTTCTTTGGAATCTTGTTTGTGGTTTATGTATTTTTGTTCTTTTGATATGTAAAGTGCTTCTAATAGTAATCTTTTTCTATTGTTATATTTTCTCTATTTAAAATTTTGGAGTTTTCAAAGTTAAAGTCATGGTTCATATTCCTAGAGTGTTGACTTAAGGCGGTGATTTTTGGCTTTAACATTTGACTGATGTTGATCTTTGCGATTTCGCCAAGTTTGTCGGGTTTCTCCTATATACATCCCTTCACAATGTGAAAGGATGTATATAGGATCACATCAAAGATATACACACCTGTTCTCTCATTACTCGGCTCTTTACTACAATCATCCTCTTTAACTACCAACTCATCATGATTAACTATTTCCTCAATATTCAATGCAACATGCTCGCTTCAATGCTTTTCTTTTAGTTTTCCCTTAACCTCCGCTAAGTACAAATAGTTAGTTCATTTTAATTATGTCTCTTTTTTTTTTAGCTCCTCCATGTGTAATATTTTTTAAAAACCTCTGTCGTCATGTGCGTGAAGTTTTAACTGCTGTACTGGGTCGTTTTCGATTAAATTTGACCTGCAAATTTAATCGAATTTAATGCAAATTTAATGCAAATTCCTTTAAAGTTTTAATTAAGATTGTCATATTTTTTACAATTCAATTAAATCAAAAAAATTAACAAGTAAAAATAAAAAATAAATAAATAAAAATATATCAAATTCGCCTTTCGCGACAGTTGACATACATGTAGAGAAATTTTGTACTTCGAGGTGGTGAAATCAAAATATGAAGTTTAGCTCTATATTGAGGGTGAGGGGCGGGAGGAGGATGCACTCCAAAAACCCTGAAAAAAAGTAAAAATACGATTTTATTTAATCTATAAAATGAAATGCTATTTTTATAGTCCGTTTACATACAAATTCATCCAAATAATTCGCTTTCTCGGGAAAATTTTAGTTCACAAGATATTTACTGAAAATCAAAATTATTTATTTAGCTGCGAAAATCAAAAACTAAGTGAAGACAATTACCTGTAAAACACATTTTTAAATACGTTAAATAATAAAATTTATTAAATTAAATACTTCTGGGATTTAAATTCAGTGTTACTCTGTATTGTTTTTATGAAAAAATTTGTCGGAACAATTTCGGAAGATTTGCATTGCTTAAGAAAGATTGCGTGTAAATAAATGTGAAAAACGTTAATTAAAACAATTAAAGCAGAGAGAAATTGCATTTGAAGTGGAAATGATAATTGTGGAGTTGCATGAATGAGTGAAGGGGGGGGGGGGGGGTGAATTAATTATCACTATACAAGTGTGGGTTCCCCTGAGAGGAGTGAATCATGGCAACAGCTGGAATTGTAGCTGATGCCAAACCTTGCTCCTCGTTTCTCTCATATCGTAGTGTCTCGCCTTTTATTTATCATTTGCTTTTTACTTTCACTGCCTCTGATAAACTCTTGAACTGCCTGGTTGCACATGTTTTACTTTCTTTTATAAAGTAAAATTATTGTGTTTGCGCGAAAATTTGATTTTGAGATTTTACCTACATTTTGACATACCAACTGTATGTCTGTTAAGCAGTAGAATGAGTGTTTCTTATAGAATATGGTTATAATGTTATTATGTAGTTATATTATCCATAAAATTTACGGGGGGGGGGGGGGGATCTGTTAGGGAATTTATGTATTTAGTATTTTTGGATTATACTTGCTTATATATTTTTATAGATACTTGTATATGTTGACTTTGTATACCTTGATATAAAAAAAGTCCAGTCATGCACCATGACTTAATGAGCGAATTTTCAAAGAAATCTGCGTTTTATTGGCTTATGATAATATAGGAAAATTTTGGTTTAGAATTTGCTCGGGTGAAAAAAAAAATTGGTACACAGGGGTACGGGGTACAAAAGTCAAAATAGTATTTACCCTTCAAGATGCATGTCGTTGGAAAGCTCTTTAAGAGTACAGTAATTGTTGTTATTTACACTTTTATCATATTTTCACATAAAAGGGGGGTAAAATGGAAAAAACACGTTTTATGACCCAATATGGTCAAAATTTGACCCCTAAATGGACTCCAAAAATTCTGGCCAACGAACTCATCCTTTCTTTTGATATTATTGAAATTTTAAAATTTGTTTGAAATTTTTAAGTGCATCCCAAGGGGAGATATCGTCTGGAGTGACACATATATACATATATACATACATACATAAAAAAAAGTGTTAAATTTCAGGAATCGATTCAGAATGGTCTAAAACGGATTTCCATGGAAAAATTTTTCAAAAATTCGCATTACAAAAATTTTGAAGCCATTGCAATAGCGTAATTTTCTTTGAAAATTCGCTAATAAAAGAGTTAGTCAATTTTTTTAATTTTTGGTAGTTTTCATACTACGGAAAGTTAAATTTTAATTTAAATCAAATTATAATTATTATTAACTACGGGAAACAGACAGTGAAAAATACACTCCTGTGCCGGGATTTGAACCACGGGCCTCTATATTTCCAGTATAGCGCTCTTCCATCTAAGCTACGCAGGAGAATGATTTTTCACTACCGTAATCGATAACTAATCCCGAATCCAAGCTTTCAATATTCATATACATTTAGACAGTCAATATTTATGACATTAGCGTATTTATGATGGAAGAGCGCTATACTGGAAATATAGAGGCCCGTGGTTCAAATCCCGGCACAGGAGTGTATTTTTCACTGTCTGTTTCCCGTAGTTAATAATAATTATAATTTGATTTAAATTAAAATTTAACTTTCCGTAGTATGAAAACTACCAAAAATTAAAAAAATTGAATTTCGAATTGATTGTACAAGGTACAGGTACTAATTGAGTACTTTATAATTATAAGCGTTAATTCTTGGTTTAGTTCTAATGTCATAAATATTGACTGTCTAAATGTATATGAATATTGAAAGCTTGGATTCGGGACTAGTTATCGATTACGGTAGTGAAAAATCATTCTCCTGCGTAGCTTAGATGGAAGAGAGAATATACTGGAAATATAGAGGCCCGTGGTTCAAATCCCGGCACAGGAGTGTATTTTTCACTGTCTGTTTCCCGTAGTTAATAATAATTATAATTTGATTTAAATTAAAAGAGTTAGGTTCGGTTCAAGACGTTGTGTCGTATATTCTTCCTCCAACAGATTTTAATGGACTTACTAGTTTTGAGATCCCCTGAGTCCAAAAAAGTGTTTTTTTTAAATATGTCTGTCTGTCTTCAATGGAGACGCGTGTAGCCTAAACTGCTTTTGACCGATTTTGACGAAATTTGTCATACATGTTCAGAAAAATTACACCCTGAGGTTAAATCGAGAAATGAATTTTAGTTCCAAATTTGGAGGTTCTACCACCTAGAAATTCTGAAAAAACGTGAAAAATTTTCTTTTTGAAAACGGTTTTTTATGAAATGATTCTAAAATGTCCATTTAAATACGAATCTAATGATATCATCCTTTTATAGTGCTGCTTACCTTTGCTAGTATTCTATTTCGCAGGCGGTCACCGTGCCGCCTTGGAAATAGAACCTGTTGCTTATTTAAAGCTGACACGGTTATTCAGCCGCTCATGCGTACCCCTCCATTAGAATTCATGTTACATAAGAGGGCGGCTAAGCGCGTCTAGCTGTTAGCCCAGCGCGGCTAAGCGGTCGATAATACGCTTTATGTACGTATAAAATACTTGCTCTTATTCTAAACAAATAATGATAAAAGTCTGAAATTCAACGTGATTGATTTTAGGTGGGTTCACAGCTAGCGGACCCGGCCGCGTCTATGTAGTTAACAATATAAGCCTAGTTTACATTGGTAGAGTAAAGGGTCGAGTGCACTAGCTTACTTTTCAGCGCAAGGGACGGTAAAGTAAAATGGTGGGCTGTTTTTTGGTAGAGTGACTCTAAAGTCGAGCTACCACCGCACTAGCTTATTTACTCGACCAACTTTTATCTACTATCCTCGACCTTTTAAGCCTAGTTTACATTGGTAGAGTAAACGGTCGAGTAGCTAGGTCGAGTAGCACTCTACCAAGCTACTAGGCTAATGTGAACGATACGGATAGTAAACGATCGAGGATAGTGGATAAAAGTTGGTCAAGTAAATAAGCTAGTGCGGTGGTAGAGTAGCTCGCCCGCCGACAGGCGAGTAGACCCCCCCCCCCCCTACTTCCGTCCTAACATTGAATACCTCTTCTATATATTAATTGCGGGATTATTCAGAACTAAAAACGTAATAACCTCACTTTACTAAGGCTACTATCTCAAGCACGTGTGAACGACTTAAGAGTCACTCTACCAAAAAACAGCACACCATTTTACTCTTCCGTCCCTTGTACTAAAAAGTAAGCCAGTGCACTCGACCCTTAACTCTACCAATGTAAACTAGGCTTTACTATCCGTATCGTTCACATTAGTCTAGTAGCTTGGTAGAGTGCAGCTCGACCGTTTACTCTACTAATGTAAACTAGGCTTTGCTATCCGTATCGTTCACATTAGTCTAGTAGCTTGGTAGAGTGCAACTCGACCGTTTACTCTACCAATGTAAACTAGTCTTTACTATCCGTATCGTTCACATTAGTCTAGTAGCTTGGTAGAGTGCAACTCGACCGTTTACTCTACCAATGTAAACTAGGCTTTACTATCCGTATCGTTCACATTAGTCTAGTAGCTTGGTAGAGTGCAACTCGACCGTTTACTCTACCAATGTAAACTAGTCTTTACTATCCGTATCGTTCACATTAGTCTAGTAGCTTGGTAGAGTGCAGCTCGACCGTTTACTCTACCAATGTAAACTAGGCTTTACTATCCGTATCGTTCACATTAGTCTAGTAGCTTGGTAGAGTGCAACTCGACCGTTTACTCTACCAATGTAAACTAGTCTTTACTATCCGTATCGTTCACATTAGTCTAGTAGCTTGGTAGAGTGCAACTCGACCGTTTACTCTACCAATGTAAACTAGGCTTTACTATCCGTATCGTTCACATTAGTCTAGTAGCTTGGTAGAGTGCAACTCGACCGTTTACTCTACCAATGTAAACTAGTCTTTACTATCCGTATCGTTCACATTAGTCTAGTAGCTTGGTAGAGTGCAGCTCGACCGTTTACTCTACCAATGTAAACTAGGCTTTGCTATCCGTATCGTTCACATTAGTCTAGTAGCTTGGTAGAGTGCAACTCGACCGTTTACTCTACCAATGTAAACTAGTCTTTACTATCCGTATCGTTCACATTAGTCTAGTAGCTTGGTAGAGTGCAACTCGACCGTTTACTCTACCAATGTAAACTAGGTTTTGCTATCCGTATCGTTCACATTAGTCTAGTAGCTTGGTAGAGTGCAACTCGACCGTTTACTCTACCAATGTAAACTAGTCTTTACTATCCGTATCGTTCACATTAGTCTAGTAGCTTGGTAGAGTGCAACTCGACCGTTTACTCTACCAATGTAAACTAGGCTTTACTATCCGTATCGTTCACATTAGTCTAGTAGCTTGGTAGAGTGCAACTCGACCCTTTACTCTACCAATGTAAATTTACGCTGTTGTTCATAGTTATTCCTTTATTGAATGCTATGCATCAAACATTATTTCAATGCAAGTGAATGCATTGACAGTATTAATTTCAAGTTATGATCTTTCACTGATTTCTTTGATTCTTTTTATTGATATCTTTAGAAGACGTCTTCAAAGCATATTAAATTTTCTTTTAATGCGAGGAGTAGAATAATATAACATTCAAATCAGCTTAAAAAAATGCACAAAACTTTAATAAAGAAATAATTTTGGCACAGAAATATCGCTACGATTCTCTCCCCTGGAGTAAAGTAGTAAACGAACAAAACAGTCATAATAGAAATAGAAATATTACGTAATTATTAAAATAAAATACTTACTTCTTAAATTAAAAGAAATGGTTCAATGTAAAAACAAAATCACAACAAAGTAGAAGAAGAACTTAAGGTTTCATGCAGGTTAAAGCGGCTCCGCAAAAAAGTTGATTTTGAACAAACTTTTTGCGGAGCCGCTATAAGAAGGTCACAGGGCCACCCTTAATCACAGGGCTAAATGGGCTATAGCCCCGGGGCGCAAGCCTTTTTGGGGCGGCAATTTTTATTAGTGTTATATTTGGTTTCCGGTTATGAAAATTTTAAAGATGCCTTAAATAAAATATAAGAAGAAAATTTTCGAAAGGCTGCAACAAAAGTTGCAGCTGAGGGGTTGTTAAATGAGTTCAACACACTGGAAACTGCTATTATGGTAGCATTTTGGAGCGAAATATTAGAAATCATATATAAAACTTGTATATCACTTCAAAAAGTTGATACTACAATTGAAAGCATTATTAGATTGTTCACTTCTTTAGAGAAATATGTACAGTCCAAACGAAATACAGAATCATACCTTTTCAAATTTGAAGGTATAAAATTGTCCGGATGTGATGAGTACAAACGAATATGCAAAAGAAAAAAAAATTAGAAAAATAAATATGTAAGTTACTTTTGCTTTTTATTAATCTTGTATAAATTATATATTTGTTTTTTTTTAGTCTATAATGGTAATAAATTGACTTTTTTTACTATAACTATGCCCCGCTCCCTCCAGCCATTCCGTGTATTTTCTTATGAAGAGGGGCGCATTATTTTGTAGTAGCCACGGGCGCCGAATATCTTAAGACGGCCCTGGAAGGCCATATATGAATCTGTACGCGCTGAGCTGTGAACCTTTGATTGAGGTATTTATGAAAGAATGATTTCTCTCTCTTCGTTGAGTAGTATTTGGATCTCCATGTTTGATGTCTAGAATATTTTAAATTGCTGTTGAAGATGGAAGTCATTATTGTTCTATATTAGTGAGGGCGGTAAGGAAAGAATTGTTGGCATAGCTGAAGACTGAGTGGTGGTACTGAAGGTTGCGGCGCCCCCTCTAGTGTGAGGGTTCTCCGGGCGCCTGTCTTCCTACGTTATCTCGGTGTAAGGGTGTGTCAGACTCCACTCTAAAAGCACCTGATTGTTTCCAATGGACGGCTTACACCAGATAATCATCTTGATTGAGCTGCTTTGTTTAGTTTGGTTTTTTTGTTCCGTCATAAAGTGAAATTCACTTCCCACTCGTTAAACGCTTTCAATTCTTTTGAAATATTTTTTATTTACCATTCTTAAATCTTAAACAGATTGATAAGACAATTATTTTTGAAGTGAAACTTCTTTAGCCGTCCAAGTGAAATTATGGAAATGACAAGTTTTTGTTTTTTAAGACTCGCCTGTGATAGATATTTTATTCGACTGCCGACTTAAGCCGGCAGTTGATTTACCTGTTAAAAATCTTCCCTCTGGACGAGTCTCGAACCCCTGACCCCATGATTGAGAGCCTCACGTGGTAACCACTATACCACGGGAGTAGTTCATCTATTCTGTACACAGAATTGGAATGTAAGAGTATTATTATAACAAATAAATATATATTAATTTTGTTTTCACGTTTTTCTTCGTTATTCGGTAACATTTTATTAATTAAAATGATGTTTCTTTGAGAAGTTATCTGACTGTGTCGGCATTGTAAAATCTTGTCAACTTGGTTCTTCATCAACCTCCTTATCGTTCGGCTTCTTAGGTCTTCTAAGGGCTCCTACCATTTGTATACATATTCGTAAAAATACGTAAAAAGTGGTGCGCCGACGGATACTAGATATTCATAGATATTCTTCGCCCTATATTCCGTAAACCGTCCATTGTACTTATTTTTATTTTTATTTCTTTATTTTTTTTTTTTAAATATTTTATTGATTAACACAACTACAAAATTTACATTGCAACAAGTGATAATGTTGTTATTGTTTACATGGAGGGAGCAACGTGATGCAGAGAAGTAGTCCAGTGACTATACTTACTTGGCTTGAATATTATAAATTAATTGTAATAAAAATTAAAAATAGACTGCCAATTAGTGTGGCACATAGCTTCCTCGCATCCTATCATGAACTTTATTGTTATAATGTTTATTGTGTAAAAACTATGAATAGTTTTAGCGATCTTTAACACTTCATAGCGGTGTCACTGTTGGTTTTTCTGAAAAATTATATTTGAAAAAAATGTTTGTCTCATTAAATAGATGAAGTTAGATTTTTTTCCCGACCTAAAATTCCAATTTTAAATTTGAAGTTCACGTTTACGCGAGCGTTGCTCGTGAACGCTTCGACGGATAACGTTGTCCAACGAACTCGTCCTGGGCATTGGTAAAATGAACATGTCTACCAAATTTCATTAAAATCGGTTGACATTTACTCAAGTTATCGTCGCACGTTTCATAATTCGCGGACACACAGACCGACAGACAGACAGACACACAGACATGAGACCAAAAATGTCCCCTGATGTCTGAAACTGATTTCTGCCTTGGAATTTTTAAAATCGGAGGCATAAAAGTTTTTCGTTCTCAAAAGCGAACACAATGCTTCCGTTACCTTCGGTAAGCTCGGAAGCAATAAAATAATGATAAAGTAGATTAATATTATATTAAATAAGATTTGAAAATAGATTTGTAGTTATAATTATAATATTTAAAATCAATAAATATTTTATTAGAGTTGATCTCTAGGCTACTGCCTCTGCAGACGTCTTGGAGGGTTACCTGGGATTTGCTGGGAAGATAGGAGTTGTACAAGAGGATTAGGATTATGAGATAAGGATTCATGGTAAGGATCCATTGTACTTAAACTTTAATTTTGATAACCACCTTGATTGGTGTCCGAGTCATAGGAAGCGAGCTATTCGGAAATAACCGAATTTGTTGACCTTTGCCCTTGAATATCTATCTATTAACGCGACCACGATCTCGTTGCCGATTTTTAATAGAACGTCAAAATGAAGCGATCAAAGAAAAATAATTTCAGCTTCGATTTTTTTTTTTTTGGAATAGAAGCCATATTTTTTAATTAAATAACTGGACTATAATACTAATAAATACTACTTAATTAAATGTGAGCGAAAAAATCCAAAAACAACTAACCAATAGAAAACACTGGACGATGTCATTTTGTACTCGTTTATGTGAAAGTTAAGTAAGATTTTTTTTTTTTTTTAAATGCAGCCTTAAAACGATACGTGTAATAGAGAAGGAAGAATTCAACGCGTTGATTTTGCTGGACGATACAAAACCGCAATCAAGTGGGCAAACTGCGAGGGGGTGTAGTGAGGGACGGGTGTAACTAGATACGTCATTATGTAACATGTCCTAACTGCTAAGTGATATCTAATTAGTTTGCAGCCGCATCTCCCTTTATTAGCTGTAACACGAATAATTTACCGCTTTGGTACATTCCATTTGGACGGTCCGGTGTCTGAACGATGTTTCGGCAATAGGCATTTCTCCTTATATCAGGTTTGTTACCAGTTTGTACCACGTCTTAATGTAGAGTTCCTCCTGTATTGAGTTGTTTCAGGTGGGTTCATAGCCTGCGTTTTTTACGCGCTTCAAAATATTCTATATAAGCTGTTATAACATGAAGCGAAAAAAGTTAGTTACAATCAAACTTTCTCGCGTTGAAGCCAACCTTAATGAAACCTTCCCGTCATCTTTCTCCTTATATCAGGGTTGCCACCAGTTTGTACCATGTCTTAATTTAGATTTAAGGTGGGTTCATTCATAAAAAATTAGTATTGTATTTTAATAGCATATCAAGGATGTTATATAAAGGGAATGGAATATTAAGAAGGGGGTTTAGGGCATAAAAGTGACCCCATGGAGGTAAGAGAAATTGGAGGGAAAAATCATACTGCGTATGCTCCACGACCTTTGAACTGGGACAAATTACCTTCTTTAACAGGTTATAAACAAATTCTTGGTAACCTCTAACCAAGAGGAAGGTAATTTGTCCCATTGGAGCTCATATTTTACATATCTTCATTGGGTCACTTTTGTTCCACAACCCTCCATCCCCTTTATTTAACATCCTTGTAGCAAATGCGGCTTTGTTTATAACCTGAACGAAACACTGCGCAAGTGCACAAGGAAAGAAGGGCGGGGCAAAACACTCATTGTCGTCTCGACGCTTTCATCAATGTATTTTTATCTATTTCCAAAAGCGTGTAAAAATGCGTACTATGTATATCACCCACCTTTAGGTTAGCTGCACTTGTAGACCCTTTATATGTCTGTTACAGCGCATCTACAGTTTGAATACCTTTTACCAAACTTAAATGATGTTTTTACTGAACTTGTATGGATGAACCTTGCCAGTTTATGCTTGGATGCTTTAACATGTACTAAGGATTACTAGTTGTGTTAAGATACACATACTTGGCTAACTAAAGAACTACCCATATCATTTGATTTTGGTCTCATTTTATCACTCCTGCAACTAGCTCAATCTTTGATAAAAGCCCCGCAAATACAATTCTTTTTGCAAATGCAATTTTTTCGTTTAATCAAATCTCTATCTATTCATAACCTTCAAGTTCCAATAAGTGTATTAGAATAATAAGTTCAATCAAATCTCTGTCTATTCATAGCCTTCCCGTTCCAATAAGTTCAAAATAATAATAAGTTCAATCAAATCTTTGTCTATCCATAACTTCACATTACTAATGATTGTGCGACACCATGGCTGTCACGCCCCATGTCCTACGTCAAGCAACTTCGTTCTGGGCAACATTCGTTTGATAAAATCTCAGTCTATCTTTAACCTACTAATACCAGCGCTGATAGTTATACGTCCCATGTCTTAAGGTGGTTTACAGCTAGCGGATACGCAATTGCGGAGGGCTATTTTGATAACAATACATCTTCGGGAACCGCCGAGACGGAGTCGCTGTTCCCTCCCCATGAGTTTCGGTCGGCCAGGTTATAAACAAAGCCAATTATTAAATCGTGTTCAACTTGAATTTAGTTCACTTGCTTTAAAAAAAAAACACAGATAAAGATAAAACACAGATACAATAAAAAATAATAAAGGGACAGATGAACAGATTCAAATATATGTATTAAAACAATTTAAATATAAAAACACAGAGAGGAAATAAGAAGAGGACGAAGTGAAGGTTCCATACAGGTTTAAAAGCGGTACCGCAGAAAGATGGTTTGGAACCAACTTTCTGTGGCGCCGCAAAAGCGCTGCCATAGATGAATCCCTTCAGGCCTCCGCAATTACGTATTCGCTAGCTGTGAACCCACCTTTATTAGCTCCTACCTCTTCCACTGTACTTGTGAATCGCCTCGACCATTTTTCGCTGCGTCATTCGGTAAAATGTCTGCAATGAGTAAAACGCACCTCTCATTATATTATTTTACATGAAGAAACTTTTTATCTTACTTACTTTTTAACTCCTAATTTTTTGTTGCATTATTTTGTTTGCTTAATTCTCTCTTCATGGTGGGGACACCGTTACAGCGCTGTTTTAGTTGTAGTGATTTTTTCTTTTACTTTTCAAAAACATTTTTACTCTAAAGTCAACGCTTCTTTTCTCCTTTTTTTTCCCCTTCAATTTGTTGAAAAAAGTTTTTGTTTAAAAGTAAAAGGTATGAAAATGTCGGCTGTTCTACATTTCAAAACTAATTTACTGAAGAAAACATTGTTGTTAGACGAAGGAGAATGAAAGCATGTGATTCTGCCATGTAAATATTTCTTCGCATACATCTTGTAGAAGTTAGTCAAACAAGGGCCCACACTATTTTTTATTTTTTAAATTTAATTTACGAATCGTGTACGCCAAGTTTGACTCGAGAAAGGTATTAGAGTAGGTGTTCATACCTGGAGTCCATAACACAGTTATTCCTCGTTTGTTTGTTGTTGTTTTTTTGTTATACTCCAGTTATTAAAACTATATTTCAGCGCCCACCTGTTTATACTGCCCCTGGGCGCGCGGAGTGCGCACGCATTTTTTCGCCCCACTGTTGCCATGTGGGCGATACTGCAGGTCTAATCGCAGAACCGCTCTGACGTTTCACCTCCCTCCGAACTGAGTTAAAAAAAATCTAAACAGAGATCTCCGACTAAAAAGAATTTTTTTCCCTTCTCTTGTTTTAGTTTTTCATTTGATATCGTTGCGTGTAAGTGCGTTCCCGTTTTGTATTGTTTTTTTATAAAAAAAATTGACGCAATACGCAACATCCCCTTTTGTTTCGTTGTTTTTTCACAAACACATTTTCTTTATATTTAGTTCTTTGTTTAGATATAATGCGTTTTAATTTTTTAGTGTAATATATTTCTACTATTAGTGCAACTAATCTAAGGTTATTAGATAGATTTATCGAGCTTCAATTAGATGTTTGGTGATCCGACGTATTTAAATCGGTGGAATGGTTATGTTTGTTGCAATCATAATTCTGGTACTGGAAATACAATGAGTAATTAGTTTATTAATGACATTGTGTTTAATGTGTGTAAAGAAAAAAAAAAAAATTTTGTTTGACATAGTAAAGGATGTAAGTCGTTCGAAGTTGGTATTTCAAAATGCCAATTTTTAGATCTCATATTGATTTAAATATTGTGTTTTAATTGCATATTACAAAGCTAATTTCCGTGTGTATGAAAAATTTGGTAACTGTGAGTAATCAATTTGATTTCATAGCTACTTAAAGCAACAGATGTCCTAATAGTGAATGTTGATAGATTTTACCTCTGAAATATCAAACGTTTCTATTTAGCTATTTTATTAGTTCAGCTCAATAAATGGCAATTTTATTAGTTTTATATTATAAAAGGTTAAAGCAGTTATGGAACTTTTTTTTTTTTTTGAGAAAAATCTTAACAAAATTCGTTAATGCGCGTTTAAAGCCGAATGGAATTTTTGAAAAATGTCGTTTGTTATGTGGCTTGTAATTTTTTGTTCCATTAATTAGTCCAGTCTGCAAACCCTGCAGGTAGGGGGGGGGGGGGGGGGTGACCCCGTAAAACTCGAACAGTCAAGGGTCGATTTTGTTAAAATTTGGTTTGATCTCAGACTTTTTACTCCTAGATTGAAATGTAAGAGGTATAGTCCAAGGGATAGCGTGCAGAAAGTGTCCGACTAACATCAAGCTAGAAATTAGTGTACAAGTTAATGTTTTTGGTGCCTTTTAAGAATATGTGGTCGGCTAAGTTCGTCTGCGGGACATAGCTTGCCAATAGGCATTTGAAAAAAACAAACCGGTGGACAGCGGCCTTGTCCTGTCCCTGTCAATCGTCAATTATAGTGGACAATGTGATTTCCATGATCCCTGAGTATACAATTAGTTAGTAGACCGAAAATCAAGTTGATGTTAGTTTGTCACTCGAGAGTTTAGTTTTTCAAAAATGACTCCAAATCAAACTGGCCTCCTATATTAAGTAGCAAACTAACATCGACTCGATTGTCGGTTTACTAACTAATTTTGTTCGTAGGACCATGAAAATCACATTGTCCTCCATAATTGGCGGGACATGGCTGCTCTCCACCATGTTTTTTTTTTTTTTTCAAATGCCTCTATTACCAAGCTATGTCCCGCAGACGAACTTAGCCGACCACATATTCTTAAAAGGCACCAAAAGATTTACTTATACTCAAAATTCTAGCTTAATGTTATTCAGACACTTTTTTGCCCGCTATCTTCTGGACTGTTAATATAGCGCTAACGATTTTTTAATTATCTTAAAATATATATTTTTTTTAATTATTTTTTAATTATCTTAAAGACGAATGTATATCAAACTTAAATTACTTTCAAACTGGAGGTGAATTTTTTTTGCGGACTCGACTGTTAGCTATTTTATCAGTTGATGTGCATTGTCCGCAAAAATAATATTTGAGTATCATGGAACTCGGGAATTTTTTCTGTCTGGTTAAAAATCTTACAACATTCTCTGATACGTTTAAGCTCGTGGAATGTTTGAGAAACATCTGTCAATATGTTGAAGCCTGTATTTTCTGTTTTTAATTTGATAAACAATTTGACTGTAATATAGGACAAGATAAACAATCTCTTCATTTATTTGTATAACCATAAACAGATAATATTGTACACATCCTACCTCCTGCCGGTACATTGTAAGTGTCGTCTAAATTGTTTACCCTAAATCAACCTTTAACTTAAGTTAAGGGAATATTAACATGAAGGGGGAAGAATTTATTGACATTTCGAATCTACAATGAACATTTTTAGGGTCCAAAACGAAGGACCCTTATATTTTCCTGAGTGTGTCTGTCCGTCCATCCGTCTGTCGTCTGCTCTCACGGCTACACTTTTCGTCCGATCACTTTGAAATTTGGCATATATGTGTCTTGTACCTACCCACACATGTTAAAAATATAGCGACTTAAAAATAATATTTTTCAAAAAAATTAGTGTAAAAAACTTAAAGGGTTAAAAAAATAGTGTAAAAAACTTAAAGGGTTTAAAAACTTTTTTTTGGACACCTTGTGGGGTATCATATGAAAGGGTACGTCGAGCTGATAACAAAATTGTATAATTTTTGGTTATAAGCTTGGATAGGGCTAGCGTAGACAAGTTTGAAGTATGGGGGAGAAAAGTCCCCCTCCCCTCTATCTCGCTTATGTGAAGTGCAAACAAGTTTGTTTATGTGTTTTGAGAATATCAGACCCATAGGATAGTTCAAAGTATGCTTTTTAGCATTTTAAAAAACACCATCAATAGGATACTACTTAAACTATATAGTGTGGCCTACGGACCCCGATATGTTTCAATTTAGTTTTATCAATTTTATTTTCTTTATCTCTGTTGGCTAAAAGAGGGGTTTGCTTGTGAGCTTACCGAAGGCACCGGACTAGGGCCGGCGCAAGAGGTTATCTAGCAAGTTATTAGCAAGAGGATTATCTTAAAGACGAATGTATATCAAACTTAAATTACTTTAAAACTCGAGGTGATTTTTTTTTTTTGCAGGCAAAACTATTATAAGGCGCCCCCCCCCCCCCCCCATCATCCTAAGCCAATGCCGATCAGTCGATTGAGCCACTCACTTTTAGGAAATATAAGAACAAAACAAATAAAACACAATTTATCCCAAATGTATTATTAATCACTGCTACAATGTAACTAACTTGCTAACTCCTGTTCAGTTCAGTTAAATTAGTTGCCAGTCCTACTAATCTCTCTTCTGTCATACATGACCCTAGCCCAAAGGAGGGCCCGGAGGCTAATTTAAGTTATTTATCTATCTTTCTTTATGAAACATTGACTTCTTGGTGGGCAAGTATTTAGCGGCACCCCTCAGGCCCTAGCGCCCTAGGCGGTCGCCTAGTTCGCCTATACGGTCGCACCGGCCCTGCACCGGACGTATTGTCATTGTTCTGAAATACGAAATTATAAAATTCCAAGATAGAAATCCGTTTTAGACATGAGGGAAAAAATTTTATTTTCAAATCAGTCGGGTTGGTCTTTAACATCCACGGTCCATTAACATTTTTGCAAACCACATTGCCTTTGACAGACTCTTTGTCCGATTTCGATAAAATTTTGGTGTTATGTCTTGATAAGGACATTGATAAAACTCAATCATGTTGATGAGAACGAAAATAATTGTTTATTTTTTTATGTCTCTATGGTGACAACATTATAAAGTCATTAAATACAACCACACTGTAATAAATAATATTTTTAAATAACTAAATAAAGACCAACAAATCGATATGTGACACTTAAACGTGTAATATTTCAACCTTTTGCACCCATTTCTTCCTGCGGACATGTGTAAACACTTATTTTTATTGACATAAACATATCTTTAAATGTACTGATTCGATTTTGAAGAATTCGATTTCGGACGGATGCCAAAAGTAGCCGACAGCCGTCTGCCCACATTTAATATCGAAAAAAATAATTGTTGTTTCCACTGCTGGAAAACGAAACATATATACAAAATTTCATTGCTACGATAATAGGACCTATGTGCCACACTAATTGTCAGACTATTTTCTTTTTCCGTGTGTATGGATAAGTTGGTAACTGTGAGTAATCAATTTTCTTATCTTGATCTTCGTCGTTTCCAGAGATCTACAATCCTGGAAAGACCGACAGCGTGGGTAGGTTAATTAAATTAACTCAGCTTAAGTAAAGGGTTAGTTGTTTCTCTCTCTCTGTTCCTTCTATTCCCTAATCACACAATACTCTCAGGTATCATAGAGCCCCTTCCCCCCTAAAAACTATTGTCAGGTCAAAGTTTACCAACAGCTGACTCACAGCTGTTAGTCAACCTTAAGTCCTTATCAGTACTTTAGGTAGTCGGGAAATCTTATCTTGCGGTTAACCTCGAGACTTGTCCTAGAGTGCTTTTTTAAAAAAATTATTTTATTTGCTGCCACAAAGTATTTGAGACTGTTACTGTGTAGATCGTTCTGTGCTGTCAGTTAGTCGGTTTTAAAAGTTTAACTTTTAGTTTGTTAAATAACAACCACCATTACTAGTACTAAATAACATTACTAGTACTAAATAACAGTACTAGTACTAGTACTAAATAGCAATACTAGTTCTAGTTGGATTAATCGGTACTATGTTAAGCATCAACTTTTATTTTTTATGATTAGCAGTGTTAACTTTACGGGTTACATTTGATTGCTTGCGAGATAACCGAATTAGTCCAGGCAAATTAGTAAACAAAACAGCAAATGGAGGAAATAATTTATAAAGTTTTGAAACTTTGTGAAAACACTTTTAAGGGGTGTAGCAGTAAGAAACAGCAAAGTTCCCCCCTCTTGAGGGGGCGCGTCCCCCCCTCCCTCCTCCTTAAAGTCCAAAATTTACTTATTTTTCACTTTTTACGCAAAACGGTTTATTTTTTGAAGAGAAGTGTTATTACCAAAATTATGCCTCACATAATTCTGCACAAAAAAGGTCCTATGCATGTTTGAAGTGGGATATACCGTTTTCGAGATATAGTAGTTGGCTAGAGATAAAACGTATTTTTGCGAACCAAGATATCTAAAAAACAACACATCCGATTTTAATGAAATTGGGGTGGTAGGTTATACTTAGAACATTGTTGATCCCATATACGTTTCAACCTTCTGCGCCCAGTATTTTATCCTCCACATGCGCACAAACATACATTTATTTAGACCTATATCTTCAAAAGTACTCAACTGATTATTATGAAGTTTTGATGGTTTGTCGAGAGTAGCCCGAAGATAGCCTCAAATTAATTTTAACCGTCTACGCTCTTTACATTTTCTAAATTGGTTCCCTTTCTGTCTGTCTGTTGATCAATTTTTTGTGTGTCTGTTATGAATTGAAGTATCAATTTATCAAAATGTAATGAGCGCAGACGGTTGAAATTAATGTGAGGCTATCAGCGGGCTACTTTCGACAAACCATCCAAATTTCATAATAATCAGTTGAGTACTTTCGAAGATATAGGTCTAAATAAATGTATGTTTGTGCGCATGTGGAGGATAAAATAATGGGCACAGAAGGTTGAAACTTATATGGGATCAACAATGGGCTACGTATAACCTACCATACCAGTTTCATTAAAATCGGATGTGTTGTTTTTAAGATATCTTGGTTCGCAAAAATACGTTTTATCTCTACCCAACTACAATATCTCGAAAACGGTATGTCTCACTTCAAACATGCATAGGACCTTTTTTGTGCAGAATTATGTGAGGAATAATTTTGGTAATAACACTTCTCTTCAAAAAATAAACAGTTTTGCGTAAAAAGTGGAAAATAATTAAATTTTGGACTTAAAGGAGGGGGGAGGGGGGGACGCGCCCCCTCAAGAGGGGGGAACTTTACTGTCTCTTACTACTACACCCCTTAAGAGTGTTTTCACAAAGTTTCAAAACTTTATAAATTATTTCCCCCTATTATTCCTTATTTTCCTGGACTAAATGTAGCGGGAGATATGTGATCCTTCTGAATTACCAACATTTTTTAAGTTTTCTATATCAAAACATTCAAGACGGAAATCCGTTTCGGACACCAGGGAACCTTTCTGGTTCCGGTTCCGGGTCTAACAGTCGCTCTATGATTTGTGAACCTACAAAATTAAATATATTTGACAAACATGCTTCTGTGCCCCCTGGATACGCCACTGATTTTCAGTGCATTAAATATTGTAGGTTTACAATATTGTTAAGCTTACAAGCTTGTTAACCGGTATTTATATTAAGAAGCCATTGTCCGAGTCCAGTTGGGAGGTTATTATCTCAAGTGTGTGATTGATTAATCGCAAATATAAATAAGGAAATGCCTTAACAATAAATATTATTTAATCATTAAATTTTTACTCTTTCGAGATTTTTTTCTCTTTTTAATCACCAAGCAGCACACTGTAGATTTATATTGTTTGATTAAAATCTTTTCCACATATAAGGTTTCGACGGACATTAGCGTGAGAACAAATGTTGCGATATCATACTCATAAAATACCGCCGCTCTACCATTCGTAGCAGGTCTTATAGATAAAAGAAAAAAATCGGTCCGAGACAACTCAGACAAACTTTCTCCTATACGAGTTCATAACTACTTTGCCCAGTGTTTTCCATTTATTAGTTTTCATCGGTACATTTATTATTGAAAATTTTATCAAAATTTTTAATAATAATAACTTCTCTTGGGCGGGGAATCGAACCCGGCCTCTCTCTTAAAGCTATTTTCTCAAGAACTAGATTTTTCCCGGGGTAACGGCTTATATTGTTAGATTCGTATTTAGTATTTATAAATGGACCTTAATTTAGAATTTTTTAAATAAAAATCGTCGAAACCTTTTCCGAAAAATATTTTGGTCGAAGAATGTTCCGGATTTTTTTCAGATTGATTGCACTTCACATAAGCGAGATAGAGGGGGGGGGGGGACACGTTTCACACCCACTTCAATCTTGCCTACGCTCGCCCTATCAAAGTTATATCCAAAGAATTATATATTTTTGTAATCAGCTCGACGTACCCTTTCATATGATATCCCTCACGGTGCCGAAAAAATTTAACCCTTAAGTTTTTTTACCCTAATTTTTTTGAAAAATATTCTTTTTAAGTCGCTATATTTTTAAAATATGTGGGCAGGTACAAGACACATACATGCCAAATTTCAAAGTGATCGGACGAAAGGTGTAGCCGTGAGAGCACGCGAGAGGACGGACGGACAGACACACGCAGGAAAATATAAGGGTCCTTGGTTTTGCCTACGGACCCTAAAAAGTTAACGGCTCTATTAGGAAACCAAGTCCACGCTCACTTATGTTTAGAGGAAAAAAGAAAATAGTTTTTCATTAGAATTGCCGCTAAATAGAAGAGAGGGTGTCGTGGACAATGCAAGATGTGAATTCTGAACGTACCTTCATCCTCAGGCAACATGTCGTCCTTTTGTCTTAAGATCGTTTAAAACAAAAGGGGTGTCTTTATTGTTTATATTTATGGGAAAATATCCCATTTTCCCATGGAGTCATTTTTTTTCTTTTTTCTCAAGAAATTAAAAAGAAAGTATTGTGGTCACATATTATTACAATCCACGAAAACATTCTCTCTTGACGTAGTATTTTTGTTGTTTCTTATTTCTATGAACCTTGCGGCATTCTTAAGCTACGTTAATTAATAAATCATTAATATTTTACTACGTTTTTATTAGCTTGCTTTCTTGTTTGTTTGTTTGTCCAGTACAAATCTTGCAATCGATTTTTAACCAACTTCCTAAGTAGCTAGACTTGTGAAACTTATAGAATAGCTCAGAACACTATGACAATGCAATATTTTTTAACACTTTTAGCCATATTTCAGCAGAATTTAATTCGTTTTCAGCAAATTTTACTGTATGGAAAGTTAGTTCGGAAAAAATCCAAAAGTTATTTTATTTGTTTTGACATTACCCATATTTACTTAGAATAATACTATATATAGAAGGAGCATAGAATCGGAATCCTAAGCGATTACTGATAAGAGACTGAAGCCAACTTTTGCCGAGAGGTTGTGTCCTTAAGACCAGGCTGCCAACGTAACAACACTCATTTTTTTCATTTAAACAGGAGAAGGTTGGCCATGCTTTAGTAACTATTCAAGCCCGCTCACAAACATCAAGAAGACAAAACCCTGCCATTGGTTATTGTTTACGTTTCACTCTGACGTCATTTTTTACAACTCGCCCAGCATGATATAATAAACATTATTTTTAGCATATTTCAAGCTAAAATAAGATAAAACTAAAAAAAAAATATTACAATAAACTAAACTGACTATCAATAATTATAATTTAATAAAAAATTAAATTAAAAAGCCGAAGGCAAATAATTTTAGAGTTATGACGTCACAAATTACAAAAATGAATTTTTAGAACGCGGATTGGGACACAACTAAAGTTGGCTTCAATGTTATCAGTGATCCTCCTTCTATATATTGTATTATTTGAAGCATATTTACGATCTTCATTTTGACGGGTTTCAAATTTATGATTTATGACAGAAAATATATAAACGTAGTATATAAAAAGTTCTTTTTATCTTGTTATTATTTTAATTTCTGTTTTAATTTTTGCTTTTGTATTTATACTAGCAAATCCCAGCAGACTTTGTCCTGCCTGTGTTTAATTATTTAGCTCTGTACATTTAAATATGTGAGGTGTGAATGTAATCCAGAATCTACTGGAATATTCGTTGTAGAATAATGAAGGATGGCTTATACTGATGAGATTCTATCATTTGTATAGAATTGAGGGGGAAAATGATCTATATACATATTTTTTTTTATATTCACTATTCCATTCGCAATATAATTAAACTTAAAATAAATTAAACTAATGCTAATTATTAGCAAACTGCGAGTGGATAAACAATATTTTTTGTTTTCTAATTTCGTGTATTCGTGTATGTATATACGCCATCAGAGTTTTTGGAGTGCCTCCTCTGGTGCAAGCAATATATAGTTGACCATGCGAAAAACTTCTATTCAAATTTTTAATTAAAAATTTTGCATTTTTAAAAAATTGAATTTCTACTGGATTTACATTAGATTGTGAAAAGAGATGTTTGTCTTGTCCAATAGATTATATATATGTAAAATGATAAATGAACATAATCAATATTTGATTAGATAACGCTTTTGAATCATCAGTGTTGTAAACCTCGGGATATAAAGGAAATATTTTCAATTGTTCAGTTGAATAAATTAAATTAATTTGTTGGCAATTCTGTCTGGTTTTTAATCAATTTGTATTCCTGTAGAATTTATATTTAAACTCCGTTTCTATAAAGATACTATCTATAGGAAATATAAGATCAAGTAATGTTTATTTTACAGCTTTTCTCCAACTCGTTTCTCTTAGCAAAATATTTATACTTTAATTCTAATTATAGATCTATAAACCGTCTGGGGGAACAAAACGATTTTATTTATTTAAATCTGTTTCTATTTCTGAATCTTTATTTAGAAAAAAAAAAAAAAATCAATCTAAATCGATGAAATGAAGAGCCTGAAGAAATGGTTGTTCAAGAAAAAGGTAATTTATAAACAATTTTCGCATTTTGTTTACATCTGTTTTTATTTTTTTCAATTTCATTTTACGTAGTGTTTGTATACAATTATTTTTTATTATGTAGACATTGTAGATAATATGCTTTGTTTCTGACTGTGATTAGTCTGGGAAAAATAAATTGATAATAATTAGATAAGCTAGTTTCGATTGTGAAATCGGACTTCTGGGGTTTATTTTTTTCTTTAATTAAGATTTGCAACACTGTGACCAAGACAGGGGACAAGCTGTTTCGAGTTGATTACTCTTCCATTTCAGGTTCGAGAAAGGTTATTTTTAGGTTTAAGATAATCGATTATAATTATGATATTAAATAATTGGTACTTCTTTAGATTGTTACTCCCCCATGTTTTGTTTAGATTATCTATGGATATAAATATTAATATGTACATTTGTTTGTCTAAATAAATATTATAACAAATGGATGTTTATTCTAAAGTACCTATACTTTGGGTCGAAGGAATATCACACTTCTATTTTTTATAAGGGGAGTAACAGTCTAAAGAAGAACATTCCGTACATCTTCTTTAGATTGTTACTCCCTTCTCTTTGATAAGGGGAGTAACAGTCTAAAATAGAATATACACTTTAGATTGTTACTCCCTTCTGTTTTTTTTATAAAGGGTGTAACAGTCTATTAAGAAGTGCCAAATAAATTATGTATGAAAATAAATATTCGAATTATAAATATTTAATCAATTAAGTAAATTGAATTAATTAAATTACGTGTCTATGGTTTAATAATTAAATATGTTAGAACTTGCTAATTTCAAGGAAAAGCAATGCTTAATGTTACTCTATTGCCTTAATCTATATTAACTCCTTTCGTTATTTGTAGCAGAGTCGTATATGAAGCTTTATAACTACTCTCTCTCTCTTTTATATATATATATATATATATATATATATATATATATATATATATATATATATATATATATATATATATATATATATATATATAAAAGAGAGAGAGTTAGTTATAAAGCTTCATATACGACTCTGCTACATATATATATATATATATATATATATATATATATATATATATATATATATATATATATATATATATATATATATATATATATATATATATATATATATATATATATATATATAGATCAGTCTGTAGCGAAACGTAACCCTAACCTAAAAGTGCGAGTTTATTCTAGGTTACATTTCGCTACAGATTTGTAAAAAATCCAAACAGTCCCAACGAATAAATTTGTAGCGAAAAAGAACCCTTCCGTACATTTTTGTAGCGAAACGGAGACCAAAATATACACGCCATATAGGCCCACAAAACAAGTATAAAATCATTAAAAAAAACATAGTACAGAGTTCGGGCAAAGTAAAAAATGTGGCAATAGCGAATTAAAACAATCACATTATATTTTAATTAAATAAAATGCAATGGATACATTTCGCTACAGATATGTATTTTCTCATTACATTTTTGTAGCGACATGGCGACAAAGAGTTCTTTTTTCTCTAAAAATCTTATGGCACGGAAATAATTTTCCCACTTAGTAGAGAGTACCAATGAAGTGAATTATAGGATAATACCAAATAAAAAAAATGACATAATTTTTTAGTTAAACAAAATGCAATGGTTACGTTTCGCTACAGAAATGTATTTTCTCATTACATTTTTGTAGCGAAACGGCGACACGAGAGTTTTTTTTCTCTAACAATCTTACGGTCCGAAAATAAATATTAAAATCATTTTCCCACTTAGTAGAGAGTACCAATGAAGTGAATTAGAGGATAATTCAGAATAAAATGAAACGTGTGATTTTTTAATTAAATAAATAAAATGGTCACATTTCGCTACAAATATGATTATTTCATTACATTTTTATAGCGAAACTGCGACACTAATGTTTATTTTCTCTAAAAATTCATGTTGCTTAAAAATAAATATAAAAATCATTTGCACACTTAGTGGAGAGTTCAAATGAAGTGAATTATAGGGTAATACCGAATAAAAAAATTGCTTGCATACGAGTGTACCAATACAGTGAGAGATTTTCATGTAACGCTTTATTGTGTTGTTTTTGGGTAAAGCTTTTCGAGTTTATGTGCCTAAGTGAATACATGAAAATGTCAACAAAATTTGAGCGTTCAGATTTTTGCGTTTGTATATTTGGAATTAAATTGAACATATATATGTTGTGCACGAAGAAAGAAAGTACTTTTTCTCTTCTCTAGTTTATTAAGAAGTAACATTTTAGCTTATTAACTCATATATTTTTATAATAAATGCAAAAATTATAGTACCACAAAAAAATAGACTGCCAATTAGTGTGGCACATAGCTTGCTCGCATCCTATCATGTACTTTATTGTTATATTAATATTAACGTTATATTACTTTCTTGTTTATTGTGTAAAAAGTATTAAAAGTTTTTAGCGATCTTTAACACTTCATAGCGGTGTCGCTGTTGGTTTTAATAAAAAATTGTATTTGAAAAAAGTGTTTCTCTCATTGAATAGATGAAGTTTGATTTTTTTCCCGACCTAAAATTCCAATTTTAAATTTGAAGTTCACGTTTAAGCGAGCGTTGCGCGTGAACCTTGAACGAATAACGTTGTCCAACGAACTCGTCCTGGGCATTGGTAAAATGAGTATGTCTACCAAATTTCATCAAAATCGGTCGACATTTACTCAAGTTATCGTCGCACGTTTCATGATTAGCAGACACACAGACCGACAGACAGACAGCCAGAAACGGAACCAAAAATGTTCCCTGATGTCTGAAACGGATTTCTGTCTTGGAATTTTTGAAATGGGAGAAATAAACAATTTTCGTCCTTCAGAATCAGAATGATCTTATAGCTTCTGACATTCCGTTACTTTCGGTAAGCTCAGGAGCAAATGTGACAGCTAATTAAGTAAATAAGACAATAATTCCTGTAAAGCATAATATCAATAATGTATGTTGTAGGATGCGAGGAAGCTACGGGCCTCTCTAATTGGGAGACTATTTTAATTCGGAGACATATACAATTCTTTCGTTTTTCAGAATGATCTCAATTCCGTTTCCTGGAGCCGACGCGTGGAGCTTAAACTACTAGGCCTAGGCCGATTTTATGCATGTTCAGAAAATCATACGCAGGCGAAGTCGAGAATTGAATTTTAGCTCCAAATTTCTCGAAATGGTCCCGACGATTTTGATTAAAAAATTCTAATGGTCTACCATTTAAATACAAATCTAAAGATATAAGGCATTTCCCCAGGAAAAATATAGTTCCTGAGAAAATAGTTTTAAACGCGGACGGAGAGAGGCCCATCTAGATTCCATACTTCTGCGCACATTTAATATTAAATTATAATAAGTGTAACCCCTCTGGGTATTGAAGCAACAACTTTGTTTTACTAACATCATTATAGTTTTTACCAGAATAAAATACGCTTAAATTGATACGATTTATAATAAAAAGAGGGAAAAAATTAAATTAATAAGACAATAATGATTTCTTAAAGTATCATTTAAGTACTTTGTAGGACACGAGGAAGCTATGTGCCACAATAATGGGCAGACTATGTTTAAAAGTACTGATCCGATTTTAAAGAAACTTGGATGGTTTGTCGAAAGTTGCCCACAGATGGCCCCGTATTAATATTAATTTTAACTGTTGCGCAAAGTTAATACTACATACTAAAAAAATAAGTCTAACCCCACTAGGAATCGAAAGAGATCGAAATCTCATTATACCATTCGTTCAATAATAGAAAGCGAGGAAGCTATGTGCCTCACTAATCGACAGACTATTTTTTTTTATTATATTATTATTGAATACGGCCAACATTATGTGTTTTACATTACTCAGAGTAATTTGTTTTTATAAAACTAAAATTAATATATATATTTTTATTAATATATATATTGTTTTTATATAATTAATGTATATATATTCTTTATTTCCTGCAAAAGGTTTAAAAATAGTTCGAAGTTTGGATATCAGGTGTTATTTTATTGTTTCGTTTTATCGGTTTCTCCTCGGATCCCTGGTATCAAACCCTCTGAAGTAAAGCGGTCTGTGACTCACATCTCTTCACTCTCCTAATTTCTTACTTATGTGAAAAGTAATTCTGTAATTCTACTGAATTTATAAAAACTATGTAAAACAGGTTATAATATACATATTTCCTTTCACCCTGTCATCCATATATTTTTCTTTCCTTCTCCTCTCTCTTTGTGTGTGCGATGTTTATATTTCGAGAAAGTGTTGGGATAAAATAAAAATTAACAAAAGTGCTACAAAGTGTTAGGTACAACAAAAGTTTTGTGTTCAGACGCATGGATTCTATTTGTTGAACCTAGTTGCCTAATGCTCCAAATTCCTAAACCGAGAAAGATTGAGAAATTAATTTTAGGGTCTGATTTTCAGCGCGTTGAAATAAAAACTGATAAAAAGTCAAAATGACTTCTTAAAAACGATTTTTAGTGAAAAAATTAAATTTCCAAATGAATTTTACTCAGATAGAATATTTGTCCTCTCAAACATAATTATTACCCCTCTTTAAAACACTATGTTTCTTGAGGGTAGTTTATTAACCCATCAAATTAAATATAAATACATTCGCTATATAACACTCCTTAGTGAAGCACGGGAATCCAGCTTGTTATGTATAAATAAAAGTTTACTATGTGAAGTATCGGGCACTTTTGTATTATTCCCTTTTTTGGTATATGCTTTTATTATATGCTTAGCAATAAAATGCAATTCCTAATGTTCATTTCCAGGACAGTACTTTAAAATACTTATGCAATGAATGAAATTTCCGGATTCATTTTTCAGCTACAAACAATTACTATATAAATACATAATGACGACATTGAAAATCTAATTTTCATACAGTAACAGTAATGTAGCATACATAATTTTAATAAATAATTTTTATACAAATAAAAAAAAATCAAGATAAAAATCCGTTTAGGGATCAGGGATTTATTTTTTGGTTTCGAGTCAGTTTGTCTGTTTGTCTGTCGCCCAATTTTTGCGAACCAACATATCTTAAAAACCACTCGTTCCATTTTAATAAAATTTGGATGAAAGGTCATAATCAGCCTATTGTTGGTCCCATATAAGTTTTAATCTTCTGCTTCCATTTGTTTCTCTTCAACATGCTCACAAACATACATTTATTTACACCTATATCTTCAAAAGTACTCAGCCGTTTGCACTCTTTAACTTTTGCTTAATTAATGCTTTAATTAGGTTTAAGAAACCTAATAAATGTAATTAATTTGATAACATCAAACGTAAAAGCATAACATCCTGTAAGTATACAAAATAGGACGTGAGGAAGCAATGTGACACTCTATAATTAGCAGACTATTTTTGGTATAACGTTTTGTCGTATCTATATCGTTAAATTTATACATTGTATTAAGGGGAAAAAAGGAGAGAAAACTACGAACCAGAAGAAATATGTATTTTTTAGAGTTTGTCAATACTTTTAAAACTATTGTGTTTAATTTTCTTATTGATAAACAGTTGTTAAACTTACAACACCTTATAATATACGTCTCACAATTAAAGTTATAAAAATTATTAAAATTTGATTACTTTCAATCACACCTAAAAAATCCATCAATAACAAATTAATTTATACAAATTGTGTTTAAGTCAACCTTCGAATTTAAACATTTTTTTTTTTTTTTTTAGAGTAAAATCATCGATATCCTAGACAATGTAATACAGACACGAGCCCAAAAATGTTCCCTGATGCCTGAATCGGATTTCTGTCTGGGAATTTTTAAAATCGGAGTCAAAAATGTTTTCATCCTCAAAAGTGAATACAATGCTTCCGTTAAGCTCGGAAGCAATAATATAATATGATTGCTTTTAATGTGTAAAATCCCATTCTTCCTTTTATTTAAAGTCACTTCTAAAGTGTTTAAATATTTTAATTGCTTCTTTTCAAGTCTTATAAGCCATATATATTTTTGACTCCGATTTGCTAAAAATATGTAAAATTAACATATAAATCTGTAACAAAATGAAACCATTGCATTCTATTTAATAAATTTAAAAAAATACGATTTTGCTTCCGAGCTTACCGAAGGTAACGGTATTGTGTTCACTTTTGAGAACGAAAACTTTTATGTCTCCGATTTTAAAAATTCCAAGACAGAAATCCGTTTCATACATCAGGGAACATTTTTGGTCTCGTGTCTGTCTGTCTGTCAGTCGGTCTGTGTCTCTGCGAATTATGAAACGAGTGACGATAACTTGAGTAAATGTCGACCGATTTAGATTAAATTTGGTAGACATGTTTTATTTTACCAATGCTCAGGACGAGTTCGTTGGACAACGTTATCCGTCCAAGCGTTCACGCGGAACGCTCGCGTAAACTTGAACTTCAAATTTAAATTTGGAATTTTAGGCCGGGAAAAAATCAAACTTCATCTATTCAATAAGAGAAACACTTTTTTCAAATACAATTTTTTAGTAAAACCAACACCGACACCGCTATGAAGTGTTAAAGATCGCTAAAACTATTAATAATTGCTACAAAATAAACAATATAACAAAAAAGTAATATAACAATAAAGAACTTGATAGGATGCGAGGAAGCTATGTGCCACACTAATTGGCAGTCTATTTTTCGGTAATATCACATTACTTACTTTATGTAAGTAAATTCACCAAGATTTTTTAGAAAAAAAACTCTTGTTTTTCTACAAAAATATGATGAGAAAAAAATATCTGTAGCAAAATGTAACCATTGCATTTTATTTAATTAAAAAAATAAACGATTTAAAAAAAAAAAATAATATCCTATAATTAGCTTCATTTTTGTACTCTCTACTAAGTGTGCAAATGATTTATATATGTATTTTTGGGCTAAAAGATTTTTTAAAGAAAAAAACTCTTGTGTCGCCGTTTCGCTACAAAAATGGCACAGAAGGTTGAAACTTATATGGGATCAACAATGGGCTACGTATAACCTACCATACCAGTTTCATTAAAATCGGATGTGTTGTTTTTAAGATATCTTGGTTCGCAAAAATACGTTTTATCTCTACCCAACTACAATATCTCGAAAACGGTATGTCTCACTTCAAACATGCATAGGACCTTTTTTGTGCAGAATTATGTGAGGAATAATTTTGGTAATAACACTTCTCTTCAAAAAATAAACAGTTTTGCGTAAAAAGTGGAAAATAATTAAATTTTGGACTTAAAGGAGGGGGGAGGGGGGGACGCGCCCCCTCAAGAGGGGGGAACTTTACTGTCTCTTACTACTACACCCCTTAAGAGTGTTTTCACAAAGTTTCAAAACTTTATAAATTATTTCCCCCTATTATTCCTTATTTTCCTGGACTAAATGTAGCGGGAGATATGTGATCCTTCTGAATTACCAACATTTTTTAAGTTTTCTATATCAAAACATTCAAGACGGAAATCCGTTTCGGACACCAGGGAACCTTTCTGGTTCCGGTTCCGGGTCTAACAGTCGCTCTATGATTTGTGAACCTACAAAATTAAATATATTTGACAAACATGCTTCTGTGCCCCCTGGATACGCCACTGATTTTCAGTGCATTAAATATTGTAGGTTTACAATATTGTTAAGCTTACAAGCTTGTTAACCGGTATTTATATTAAGAAGCCATTGTCCGAGTCCAGTTGGGAGGTTATTATCTCAAGTGTGTGATTGATTAATCGCAAATATAAATAAGGAAATGCCTTAACAATAAATATTATTTAATCATTAAATTTTTACTCTTTCGAGATTTTTTTCTCTTTTTAATCACCAAGCAGCACACTGTAGATTTATATTGTTTGATTAAAATCTTTTCCACATATAAGGTTTCGACGGACATTAGCGTGAGAACAAATGTTGCGATATCATACTCATAAAATACCGCCGCTCTACCATTCGTAGCAGGTCTTATAGATAAAAGAAAAAAATCGGTCCGAGACAACTCAGACAAACTTTCTCCTATACGAGTTCATAACTACTTTGCCCAGTGTTTTCCATTTATTAGTTTTCATCGGTACATTTATTATTGAAAATTTTATCAAAATTTTTAATAATAATAACTTCTCTTGGGCGGGGAATCGAACCCGGCCTCTCTCTTAAAGCTATTTTCTCAAGAACTAGATTTTTCCCGGGGTAACGGCTTATATTGTTAGATTCGTATTTAGTATTTATAAATGGACCTTAATTTAGAATTTTTTAAATAAAAATCGTCGAAACCTTTTCCGAAAAATATTTTGGTCGAAGAATGTTCCGGATTTTTTTCAGATTGATTGCACTTCACATAAGCGAGATAGAGGGGGGGGGGGGGGGGACACGTTTCACACCCACTTCAATCTTGCCTACGCTCGCCCTATCAAAGTTATATCCAAAGAATTATATATTTTTGTAATCAGCTCGACGTACCCTTTCATATGATATCCCTCACGGTGCCGAAAAAATTTAACCCTTAAGTTTTTTTACCCTAATTTTTTTGAAAAATATTCTTTTTAAGTCGCTATATTTTTAAAATATGTGGGCAGGTACAAGACACATACATGCCAAATTTCAAAGTGATCGGACGAAAGGTGTAGCCGTGAGAGCACGCGAGAGGACGGACGGACAGACACACGCAGGAAAATATAAGGGTCCTTGGTTTTGCCTACGGACCCTAAAAAGTTAACGGCTCTATTAGGAAACCAAGTCCACGCTCACTTATGTTTAGAGGAAAAAAGAAAATAGTTTTTCATTAGAATTGCCGCTAAATAGAAGAGAGGGTGTCGTGGACAATGCAAGATGTGAATTCTGAACGTACCTTCATCCTCAGGCAACATGTCGTCCTTTTGTCTTAAGATCGTTTAAAACAAAAGGGGTGTCTTTATTGTTTATATTTATGGGAAAATATCCCATTTTCCCATGGAGTCATTTTTTTTCTTTTTTCTCAAGAAATTAAAAAGAAAGTATTGTGGTCACATATTATTACAATCCACGAAAACATTCTCTCTTGACGTAGTATTTTTGTTGTTTCTTATTTCTATGAACCTTGCGGCATTCTTAAGCTACGTTAATTAATAAATCATTAATATTTTACTACGTTTTTATTAGCTTGCTTTCTTGTTTGTTTGTTTGTCCAGTACAAATCTTGCAATCGATTTTTAACCAACTTCCTAAGTAGCTAGACTTGTGAAACTTATAGAATAGCTCAGAACACTATGACAATGCAATATTTTTTAACACTTTTAGCCATATTTCAGCAGAATTTAATTCGTTTTCAGCAAATTTTACTGTATGGAAAGTTAGTTCGGAAAAAATCCAAAAGTTATTTTATTTGTTTTGACATTACCCATATTTACTTAGAATAATACTATATATAGAAGGAGCATAGAATCGGAATCCTAAGCGATTACTGATAAGAGACTGAAGCCAACTTTTGCCGAGAGGTTGTGTCCTTAAGACCAGGCTGCCAACGTAACAACACTCATTTTTTTCATTTAAACAGGAGAAGGTTGGCCATGCTTTAGTAACTATTCAAGCCCGCTCACAAACATCAAGAAGACAAAACCCTGCCATTGGTTATTGTTTACGTTTCACTCTGACGTCATTTTTTACAACTCGCCCAGCATGATATAATAAACATTATTTTTAGCATATTTCAAGCTAAAATAAGATAAAACTAAAAAAAAAATATTACAATAAACTAAACTGACTATCAATAATTATAATTTAATAAAAAATTAAATTAAAAAGCCGAAGGCAAATAATTTTAGAGTTATGACGTCACAAATTACAAAAATGAATTTTTAGAACGCGGATTGGGACACAACTAAAGTTGGCTTCAATGTTATCAGTGATCCTCCTTCTATATATTGTATTATTTGAAGCATATTTACGATCTTCATTTTGACGGGTTTCAAATTTATGATTTATGACAGAAAATATATAAACGTAGTATATAAAAAGTTCTTTTTATCTTGTTATTATTTTAATTTCTGTTTTAATTTTTGCTTTTGTATTTATACTAGCAAATCCCAGCAGACTTTGTCCTGCCTGTGTTTAATTATTTAGCTCTGTACATTTAAATATGTGAGGTGTGAATGTAATCCAGAATCTACTGGAATATTCGTTGTAGAATAATGAAGGATGGCTTATACTGATGAGATTCTATCATTTGTATAGAATTGAGGGGGAAAATGATCTATATACATATTTTTTTTTATATTCACTATTCCATTCGCAATATAATTAAACTTAAAATAAATTAAACTAATGCTAATTATTAGCAAACTGCGAGTGGATAAACAATATTTTTTGTTTTCTAATTTCGTGTATTCGTGTATGTATATACGCCATCAGAGTTTTTGGAGTGCCTCCTCTGGTGCAAGCAATATATAGTTGACCATGCGAAAAACTTCTATTCAAATTTTTAATTAAAAATTTTGCATTTTTAAAAAATTGAATTTCTACTGGATTTACATTAGATTGTGAAAAGAGATGTTTGTCTTGTCCAATAGATTATATATATGTAAAATGATAAATGAACATAATCAATATTTGATTAGATAACGCTTTTGAATCATCAGTGTTGTAAACCTCGGGATATAAAGGAAATATTTTCAATTGTTCAGTTGAATAAATTAAATTAATTTGTTGGCAATTCTGTCTGGTTTTTAATCAATTTGTATTCCTGTAGAATTTATATTTAAACTCCGTTTCTATAAAGATACTATCTATAGGAAATATAAGATCAAGTAATGTTTATTTTACAGCTTTTCTCCAACTCGTTTCTCTTAGCAAAATATTTATACTTTAATTCTAATTATAGATCTATAAACCGTCTGGGGGAACAAAACGATTTTATTTATTTAAATCTGTTTCTATTTCTGAATCTTTATTTAGAAAAAAAAAAAAAAATCAATCTAAATCGATGAAATGAAGAGCCTGAAGAAATGGTTGTTCAAGAAAAAGGTAATTTATAAACAATTTTCGCATTTTGTTTACATCTGTTTTTATTTTTTTCAATTTCATTTTACGTAGTGTTTGTATACAATTATTTTTTATTATGTAGACATTGTAGATAATATGCTTTGTTTCTGACTGTGATTAGTCTGGGAAAAATAAATTGATAATAATTAGATAAGCTAGTTTCGATTGTGAAATCGGACTTCTGGGGTTTATTTTTTTCTTTAATTAAGATTTGCAACACTGTGACCAAGACAGGGGACAAGCTGTTTCGAGTTGATTACTCTTCCATTTCAGGTTCGAGAAAGGTTATTTTTAGGTTTAAGATAATCGATTATAATTATGATATTAAATAATTGGTACTTCTTTAGATTGTTACTCCCCCATGTTTTGTTTAGATTATCTATGGATATAAATATTAATATGTACATTTGTTTGTCTAAATAAATATTATAACAAATGGATGTTTATTCTAAAGTACCTATACTTTGGGTCGAAGGAATATCACACTTCTATTTTTTATAAGGGGAGTAACAGTCTAAAGAAGAACATTCCGTACATCTTCTTTAGATTGTTACTCCCTTCTCTTTGATAAGGGGAGTAACAGTCTAAAATAGAATATACACTTTAGATTGTTACTCCCTTCTGTTTTTTTTATAAAGGGTGTAACAGTCTATTAAGAAGTGCCAAATAAATTATGTATGAAAATAAATATTCGAATTATAAATATTTAATCAATTAAGTAAATTGAATTAATTAAATTACGTGTCTATGGTTTAATAATTAAATATGTTAGAACTTGCTAATTTCAAGGAAAAGCAATGCTTAATGTTACTCTATTGCCTTAATCTATATTAACTCCTTTCGTTATTTGTAGCAGAGTCGTATATGAAGCTTTATAACTACTCTCTCTCTCTTTTATATATATATATATATATATATATATATATATATATATATATATATATATATATATATATATATATATATATATATATATATATATATATATAAAAGAGAGAGAGTTAGTTATAAAGCTTCATATACGACTCTGCTACATATATATATATATATATATATATATATATATATATATATATATATATATATATATATATATATATATATATATATAAAAACACACACACACACACACACACACACACACACACACACACACACACACACACACAATTTCAAGGAAAAGCAATGCTTAATGTTACTCTATTGCCTTAATCTATATTAACTCCTTTCGTTATTTGTAGCAGAGTCGTATATGAAGCTTTATAACTACTCTCTCTCTCTTTTATATATATATATATATATATATATATATATATATATATATATATATATATATATATATATATATATATATATATATATATATATAAAAGAGAGAGAGTTAGTTATAAAGCTTCATATACGACTCTGCTACATATATATATATATATATATATATATATATATATATATATATATATATATATATATATATATATATATATATATATATAAACACACACACACACACACACACAGTGTGTCCCAAAATAGAGTATCCGAGAGGAAAAAATTTCTTATTTTTGGGTTTTCGAAAAAAAGTCGAAAACAAAGTTCTTAAACCTCTTTAAATGAAACAATTTTCTTGATTTTGTGTACAGGGTGTTCATTTTTTGGAAAACTTTAAAATATGACCAAGAGTAAACTATACCTTTAACTTTAATGGGGTCGAAAAATATTATTTAGAAAGTGGTTCAGAATTGCAAAAAAACTTATAAATATTAAATATTAATTTATTTTAATAATTGTTAAATTTTTTGTTATATTTTCTGAAATATTAAATTTTAGTTTGTTTTTTTTAAAAAAAGCAATGAGCTAACTACAACAAATAGTTCTCTTTGGATTGTTATAATAAACAAGTGTGATAATTGTTATGACAAAAATTAGTTTTAAAGGAAAGAATTAAACTGGCCACTGCCAATATTCCCCTTGAGCAAGTTCAAAAGGCTTATAAAGAATTCATAAAGAGAATCGAAATTTGCGCAGAAGTAGGTGGCAATACATTTGAATGATCATTTCTTTTATATTAAATTTCTACTCTGTTGATTTCTTTTGTGACACTTAATTAGATGTTAAGATTAGAATTTAGTAATTAGGTACTTGTTGTGATGATATATATATATATATATATATATGTTTTTTTTTTTTATTTATTATTATTGCTTCCGAGCTTACCGAAGGTAACGGAAGCATTGTGTTCACTTTTGAGAACGAAAAACTTTTATGCCTCCGATTTCAAAAATTCCAAGACAGAAATCCGTTTCAGAGATCAGGGAACATTTTTGGTCTCGTGTCTGTCTGTCTGTCTGTCTGTCGGTCTGTGTGTCCGCGAATTATGAAACGTGCGACGATAACTTGAGTAAATGTCGACCGATTTTGATGAAATTTGGTAGACATGTTCATTTTACCAATGCCCAGGACGAGTTCGTTGGACAACGTTATCCGTCCAAGCGTTCACGAGCAACGCTCGCGTAAACGGGAACTTCAAATTTAAAATTGGAATTTTAGGTCGGGAAAAAAATCCAACTTCATCTATTCAATGAGACACATTGTTTTCAAATACAATGTTTTAGTAAAACCAACAGCGACAGCGCTATGAAGGGTTAAAGATCGCTAAAACTATTAATAAACAATATAACAATAATTTTAATGTTAATATAACAATAAAGTACATGATAGGATGCGAGGAAGCTATGTGCCACACTAATTGGCAGTCTATTTTTTTTTATTATTATTATTATTATTTATTACATAAGCTTATTATTTGATTTATAAGTAATTTATTTTGTTTTCATAAAATTAACTAAAATTTAATTATTTGTAAAATAAATTAATATCTAATATTTATACGTTTTTTGCAATTCTGAACCACTTTCTAAAAACAGTTTCTTATTGATTATTAGGGATTGACTTTTCTTACCCAGTATTGGCCTTTATGTTGCAATCTTGCTGGGTTGTTACAATATCTCTATTTTTATTTTTCTATTTATGTTCTTTCTTTCTTTCTCATCGCAAAATATTTTTTTTTTTATTTCTAAGTACATATATAAAACTCTAGACCGCCCCCCTCGATTTATTGGAGTTTGGCTGTTTATTATATTGAATTAAATTGTTAATGAATGTGATCCCTACAAATTCTATGGTTCGGAGATTGTGGGTCTTACGGGATGTATTAATAAAGAAAAATCTCTATCTCATGTTGTCCAATTTAGCTATATTTCGACTCCCTTTTGAGTCCTTTTTAAGCATCTATATATTGATCTTAATTCATGGTTATAACCAGAATAGTCATACCTCTACAAATCATTATCCTATTTTATTTCAGTGCTTCCAGAATTACTGTCAAATCTAGTTAAGAGGTATGACTATTCTCGTTATAACCATGAATTAAGATCAATATATAGATGCTTCAAAAGAACTCAAAAGGGAGTCGAAATATAGCTAAATTGGATAACATGAGATAGACATTTTTCTTTATCAATACATCCCTTAAGACCCACAATATCCGAACCAATATTGAATTAAGTTGATATAATTTTTAAAATTTAATTTATTTTAATTTATAATTTAATGATGTAAATAAAAATGAAATACTTAATGAGGAATGTAATTGTTTGATTTTCTCTTAACTATGTGATACTTTGTTTTAGGGTGCCGGTGAGCTTGTAGAGGACGTTGCAGCTTCCAAATCTTCAGATACCACAGCTCGACCAGCGTAAGTCTTCATCTTATCATATTAAACTCGTTATAGTATAATAGAACATCAGAAAAAATATAGATAATAAACAGGTCAAGTGTGTGCTAGTCAGCACACAGCGAGGGTCTGTAGGCTACACTGTATAGTGTTTAACTGTATAGTGTTGTTATATATAGAGTTTAAATTCCAATTGCTTTAATACAATGTTTATATATATATATGTACGAGATGTTAATAAAGTGCGTGGTGGGGAGGCATCCTCGTATTATAGTTAAAGCCTAGACGGGCAGTCTGGTTTTGAATCTATCAACGATATGACTGGCCCCCACCCAATCCAATATATATATCATTCTTTTATTTTAATTAATACCTTTTTCTAAACTATGTTGTGGGCTAAAGACACAACAAGTGTATAAACAGTGTTTTTTTAAAAGGCTAAAAAGCTTACTTTGAACTATCCTAAGGGTCTGATATTCTCAAAACACACTGATAAAGTATTCTTTTGCCACTGAACCGGACTACAACCATATAAATACATCGAGAAGACCATAATTATAAAAAAACGTATTTTGTCAATATAAAATAAAATAATATTTTCAAAATAATATTTTTTTCGAAATTTCCAAAAAGTGGTATCTTTACTTTTGGTCGAAGAATGTTCAGGAATTTTTTGCACTTCACAAAAGCGAGATAGAAGGGGGGGACACGTTTCACACCCACTTCACACTTGCATACGCTCGCCCTATCAAAGTTATAACCAAAGAATTATATATTTTTGTAATCCGCTCGACGTACCCTTTCATGTAATACCCCTCACTGTGTCGAAAAAAAAAATTAACCCTTAAGTTTATTTACCCTAATTTTATTGAAAAATATTGTTTTTAAGTCGCTATATTTTAAAATATGTGGGTAGGTTACAAGACACATACCTACATGCCAAATTTCAAAGTGATCGGACGAAAGGTGTAGCCGTGAGAGCTGACCGGACGGACGGACAGACACATGCAGGAAAATATAAGGGTCCTTGGTTTTGCCTACGGACCCTAAAAATGTAGCCTACTGCCTGTAGCTGGACCTAGATCTCTGGGTTCACGCACTCAAGTGCTTTATATACTGAGTTACCATACTACTGTAGGTCTGTAATTTTTTTAGGTTCCGTTGGTAAAATCATTGTTTTATGCTCATTTCATTTTTTTTTTTTTTTTTATTATTCATTTTTTTTATGCTATCATAGTTGTTATGCTTTAAAAACAGGAAACATACATATTCAATGTATTGTTATTGTTGAATAAGAATAGGAATAAGATTGTATAACCTACTTAGCAAGGACATAAAAGATTTAGACTTTATTGATTTAAAACAAAAGACTAGACATTTGTTATTAAACAATGTCGTATATTATAGATTGGAGGAATATTACCTAGAAATGTTTTAATGGAAATTGTGCGTTTGTTTTGTTTTTTAATGTTAATTGTGTTTTTCTTAAATGTATTAGTTGTAATACCTGTGACTTGTCCTAATGTTATAAATTAACTTAATGCAAATAAATTTATTCTTATTATTATGTTTTGTCCGGTACAAATCTGGCAATCGATTTCTAACTAACTTTCCGAATAGCTAGACGTTTGAAACTTTTAGCATAGCTCAGAACACGATGACAATGCATTAGTTTAATACTTTTAGCCATCTTTCAGCAGAATTTAATTGTTTTGTTTTTTTTTAGCAAATTTTTCTGTATGGAAAGTTAGTTCGGAAAAAACCGCAAGTTATTTAATTTGTTTTGCCATGTCCCATATTTATACAATCTTCATTTTGATGGGTTTCAAATTTGTGATTTTTATAAATAAGAGATAAACATTGAATGACAGCAAAACAGAAAATATATCGATTATATTATTTATCGATTATATTATTTATATTATTTCAAATATATCGATGGCACGGTTTAGATTTGATGTTGGGGAGATCCGTTGTACAAAGATTTGTCCTGTTATAGGTTTAAGATCAGCTCTCTAGATGGTTGTCATTTATGTGAAGTAAATAAATTCGGAACTATTTTTTTTGACTAACATTATATATTATATAACAATAACAATTATATTATCAACATTACATACGATTCAACAGAAAATTTAAAAACGTAGTATATAAAAATTTCTTTTTATCTTGAAATTATTCCTTGTGATTTTTTTAATTTTTTCTTTGCTCTCATATCCCATATTATAATACTAATATTTTATTGCTGACATTGTGTTTACTCATAGTCAAGGACAACCAAGTAAAAAAAAAAACTATTCATAAAATAAAAAGTGAAGCCTACGACAAAAAATAGAGTTTGTTTTATATTATGTGAAGTAGAAATAAGCTTATACTGGCAAATATATTGCACCCTTACTTTCGTTTAGTTCACCAGTCATAGGTATGATTTCTTCTCACTCATAGGTTGGTAATATACTTCTGTTTTAATAGTCCAGATGGTAAAAGTGACTGATTAACTTAAAGTGAAGGTAGATAAGAAAAGAAAACACTTTTACTTGATCAATAACTTTGTTATATTGTCAAACCATAAATACATTTTAACTTACAGACAGGTTTCGACTTATTCAGTCATCGTCAGTGTAATGATAATTTTACAAGTTAGGAATAGTATATAAAGGTTAAAGGAAGAGGGGTTTGGGGTACATGTTATTGATCAAGTAAAAGTTTTTTCTTTTCTTATCTACCTTCACTATGAGTAAATACCATAATAATTTCAAGATAAAAAGAACTTTTTATATACTAGGTTTTTAAATTTTCTGTTGAATCATATGTAATATCATTGTTATTGTTATATAATATATAATGTTAGTGAAAAAAAAAAATAGTTCCGAATTTATTTACTTCACATAAATGACAACCGTCTAGAGAGCTGATCTTAAACCTATAAAAGGACAAATCTTTGTACAACGGATCTCCCCAACACCAAATCTAAACCGTGCCATCGATATATTTGAAATAATATAAATAATATAATCGATAAATAATATAATCGATATTTCCTGTTTTGCTGTCATTCAATGTTTATCTATCACAAATTTGAGACCCGTCAAAATGAATATTGCAAATACTATTGGATATGTCAAAACAAATAAAATAACTTGTGGATTTTTTCCGAACTAACTTTCCGCACAGCAAAATTTACTGAAAACCAATTAAATTCTGCTTAGAGATGGCTAAAAGTATTAAAATAATGCATTGTCATCGTGTTCTGAGCTATGCTAAAAGTTTCAAATGTCTAGCTATTCGGGAAGTTAGTTAGAAATCGATTGCCAGATTTGTACCGGACAAACAAACAAACAAACAAGAAAGCAAGCTAATAAAAACGTAGTAAAATCTCAATCAATACTGTATTAACTTCATGATTAACTTAAAGCTAGAATTTTGTATATGAGTTAATTTTGTTATGTCCTCTAAGAATAAAAGGTGAGCAAAGCTATGTCCCATAGCTTGGCCGTAACATGTTAAAGAAAACTGACTGGTGGTGAGCATGTCCTGCCCTTAGTGGACCATGAGATTTGTATGATCCTGTGTTCAAAATTAGTTAGTAGACCCAAGAAAATCAAGTCGATGTTAGTCCGTCACTAAAAAGAAACCATTTTGATTTGATGAACTTTTTGACTAACTACCTTATCAAGTAACAAACTAATATCCATGTACTTACTTTTTGCGGTCTATTAACTAATTTTGTACTCAAGATGAAGATCACATTGTCCTCCAACATATGCGGGACGTGGTCGCTCTCCAAAGGTCTGTTTTTTTTTAAACAGTTTTTTGGCCAAGCTATGCTAAGTCCTGCAGACCAACTTTGCCGGCAACTTGTTCTTGGGGGAAAGCAAGAAAATAATTCATATGAAATTCCAACTTGATGTTAGTCAGTTGTATGAATTCTATCATTTGGTTCCACATTTCATGTGGAAACTAATAATGTTTCTGCTTTTACAGATGTGGCGGTGGCTTTTTTAGTTCTTGTTAAAATGTCCAAGCTGTCTGTTGTCAGTGGAAATAATTAATATAAAAATGCCATTTTTCAAAACTGGTCTTATTTTTAACCTTTTTTTTTTTTTTTTTTTTTTTGGTTTCTGTATTCTTCGCCTTAGTTGTATCTATGTGCAAAATTTGGGGAAGATTGAATGACGGTAAGTGGTACAAAATTGGGGTAATAGGTGTGCGATGAAACATAAAAAGTAAATAAATTTGACGCCATTTTTTTTGGTTTCTGTATTCTTTACCATAGTTGTTTCTAAGTACAAAATTTAGGAGAGATTGAATCACAAAAATTGTGGTTCAAAATTGGGGAAACGGAAATGTGCGATGACACTTACAAAGCAAAGTAATATAAGACCAGTAAAAAGATAAGATAAAATAGGGATTATGAATTTCTTTCTTTATCACCCCCACTTATTTTTTTGTTAAAATCATAAAACGTACAAATTTTTAGTTTTTTTTTCCTGATTTGTGAACACATGAGTGACTTTAAAAACTGAAAGACAAGTGACTGTCTGTTGCTGATTGTTATCATCTGATGTTGTGTTTGTGTTTGTTTGTACAGCGGGAAGAGATCGACTGATAAGGAGACGGACTGCAGCTTCACCAGCGAGAGAACAGTGGATTCCAGCTTCATATCAGCAGTTAGTCGTCTCAAATCAACTGACGGTCAGCTTAATTACATTATTAATTACATGTTATATTATACTAATTAACTCTCTCTCTCTGTATGTGTATAATGTATTTCATATCATCTGTGTTATCTTTTTTTTTACTATGAAACTAAACACCGGGATTAGTTGTGTTTACAGAATTCGGCAATGTTGATTGTTTCTTTTTCTTCTTCTTTTAACAAGGTTTAATGTGTTTTATTTTTTTTTTTTCTTTCTCTCTAACAATCGATGTGTTACTCTGGGTTATACATTTGTTTATATTCTTCATTTTGATTAAATAAGACCACTGCACAATGAATGGTTTGTATCACTTGTTAAAAGAAATATTAACACTGTACTATTATAAAATATAAGTTTATTTGTCTTGACCACAATATTTAAATTTAATTCTAAATCAGACCGGTTTCAGCCTCTAAAATACTAAAATATAACAGGTATATAGAGTATGACGGCTATCTTCAGTGCCTTATATTTATAGACTGAGTCTTTAATGAGTCTTGATTTGTAGAGTCTATAAATATAAGGCACTGAAGATAGCCGTCATACTCTACATACCTGTTATATTTTAGTATTTTAGAGGCTGAAACCGGTCTGATTTAGAATTAAATTTAAATATTGTGGTCAAGACAAATAAACTTATATTTTATAATAGTACAGTGTTAATATTTCTTTTAACAAGTGATACAAACCATTCATTATATTTGATTTCCACAAAATCTCAGTCAAAACATCAAACTTTTTAAGACCACTGCGCTCTTTTTCAACCGTTAAAAAAAAAGGATCCATATCTATGGGGAAATTCTTTTAAGGAAACAATTGGATTGAAAATATATATATATAATAACTAGAAAAACCTGGCAGACGTGCTGCCGGTGTATAATTATTTACTTCGGTGATGTGTATGTAATCTAGAATCTATATTCGCTGTAGAATAATGAAAGATGGATTATACTCATGAGATTCTATAATTTTGATTGGTATAAATAGATAATGAACTATAGACATAATAAGGTTTAAGGAGGACATTAGTAGACTAAAGTCCTCCTTAAACCTTACTATGGAGTTCTACAAAAAGAACATCAGAACTTCAAATTGTAGAGAGGCATAGTGGACTTCTTTAGAATTTTAAACTCAGAAGAGGGTATTTATTTGGAATAGAAGTCCTTTTTAAAAAGATGTTTTATTACATCAAAGCTTTCGCCCTGGGAACCTAAGCTTCTTCAGTGATAATCTACAATCTACAAATACATAAAATAGATAAAACTATAAAGATAGACAGTAAATTAAGAAAACGACAAAAATGCAAACAGAAAATAACAAAGAGTGTGAACATAGGTTCTTACCAAGTGGTGAAGATCTAAGTTTTTTAAATTTAATTTCTTAATTCTTAGATCTTCACCACTTGGTAAGAACCTATGTCACACTCTTTTTGTTATTTTCTGTTTGCATTTTAGTTGCTTTCTTAATTTACTGCCTATCTTTATATTTTTATATATTTTATGTATTTGTAGATTATCACTGAAGAAGCTCAGGTTCCCTGGGCGAAAGCTTTGATGTAATAATTTTTTTTTTTTTAAAAAAAAGGACTTTTATTCCAAATGAATACCCTCTTCTAAGTTTGGAACATTAGAACTTTAAGAAAACTATTGAACTATATACATTTTTTTTTATAATTCACGTGAATGAACAATAGTTCACTATTCCATTCGCTATATAATTATACT
Source organism: Gerris lacustris (assembly GCA_951217055.1). Taxonomy (NCBI): domain Eukaryota; kingdom Metazoa; phylum Arthropoda; class Insecta; order Hemiptera; family Gerridae; genus Gerris; species Gerris lacustris. Next base: position 3,342,306 of record OX578283.1, on the reverse strand, counting down.
AAAATAAATTAGACTAATTATTAACATAACGCGAGTGGATAAACGATATGTTCCGTTTTCCGATTTGGTGTTTAGATGTACAGAGTTTTTGGAGTTCCTACTCTTGCGCTAACCATGCGACCATACATGGATTCTAATTTTCAAAATTGAACACTTAAAATGAATAAATCAAATGAGATACTGTGGGATTTAAAACTTGAGTATCTATATTTATTACATTTAGAAAGTCTTGTTTCATTTCTCGGAGGAATTTTTTAACAATTAAGATTTACAATAAATAATAAAAGTGCAGTGGTCTGTTTTTACGGTTTTAATAATTTTGTTTTGTGTTTTTCTTCTCTAACACCAAGGACTTGTGTCAGTATACAACTACTGTACTTTGTGTCATCTCTCTTAACTTTATAAATAATATATAGTTTTACCTACAGTAGAACCTTGTCAATCTGGCACTATTGGGACCTGGGGAATATCAAATATGATGCTGTTAGATTGTATTAATGGCCATTTGTGTCTGGTAAAAATCATAAATATTGTTAATAGAATAACAAATTGCATTATCTGTTAATAATAGTTATTTATGCACCTAGGGAGTAAAGTAAGCCATTATTTCCTGAGCGAAAAAGTTGGTTGTTGAGGCGAAGCCGAAGGAACCATGGTCCTTAAATCCCAAGGGGAAGCCGAGGGAATTAGACTTTTTAATTCCCGAGGCGCATCCGAGGGAGATAATTATCGCGAGGGGAATAATGGCACTTTACTCACGAGGTACATACAATATTTTATCTCCAGTAGGAAGAAGATACACATATTCGTCCATTACACAGTTTTTATTTATTATTTTAATAAATAACAATAATTATTAGCACTTTTAATAGCAGATATAAGAGATTCAATATTAAAAAACAAATAAGAATTGGAATTAAATTTAAATAGAAGGTTATTTAGGTGCAGGTTATAAACAAAGATAAACATGGTTGAAAAACTCAGTACCGCCAACCTGATTTCAACAACTTCATTACATTTGCCATTCATTTTCTACTATTTATAAAATAATTAAGTTGCCATCTTTACTTTTTTGCCCTACTTTTCTTTTTCGCCCTACTTTTACTTTTTCTCCCTACTTTTGAGTTCAGGGATGAAAAGACTTACTTTAGTCCCTCTAAACTAATTCAAAATCATAACTTTTTGTCCCTACTAGAGATAAAAGTCTATTATCTGTTGTATATGTAATAGAATGAAAAAAAGACATTGCATTTTTTGCAAGCTACTTCATATGTACCTCGGTGGCGTTTGGATTAGCGAACGTTTGGATAAGCTAGGCTCGGATTAACAAAGTTCTACTGTACTTATTGTTGTTTGCCTTTCAGTATAACTAATCTATTTGATTTTGGACCGAAAAACATTTATGTCTCCGATTTTCCAAAAATTCCAAGACAGAAATCCGTTTCAGACATCAGGGAACATTTTTGGTTTCATGTCTGTCTCTATATCTGTCTGTCTGTCTGTCGCTGCTATAGCGCAAAACTAAATATCTACTAGAATAACTTTACTAAGCTGTAACTGAAGAGTTTATTGAATTTAGCCTCTACGTTACAAAAAATTATGATTTTACTAAAACTTTGTCACAAAACTAATTTTAACTAATTTAACTATATGGTAAACACACTTTCTTCTGAATGACTCGTCAAGACTATAAAAAACAATATAAAATAAAATACTAAAAACAAATACAAGTTGTCTTGACGTGCAAAGTGTATGCCAATGCCAATGTCAAGTACACATTCAAATAACTATTTTGATTCCTCATTCAGAACGTCGTATCTTCAGTCACTCGCTGCTAATGGCAGTGACACTCCCGGCCTAGGGTAGTGCTTCTGGCGCTTCCACAAGAAGTACTACTGCATTGGCTGGTCGTTCTTTTTCGTGGCCTTTAGCGAACCTAAGTCTTACGGATCTTATTAACCCATCCTCCCCCGGCGATACAGCAACTATCACCGCCAATGGCCAGGAATTTCTAGGGATGGAGTTATCTTTACTAATGACTATGTCCCCTACTTTCAGGTTTCTTTTGCAGGAATCCCACTTAGTTCTAGTTTGCAGGCTCTGTAAGTATTCCCTTCTCCAACGCCCCCAGAACGCTTCAGCTAAACATTGTACTTGGCGCCACCTCCGCTTAGCGTAGGTGTCGTCGGTGAAAGTACCTAAGATAGAGGGTGTAGGTCCCCTTAGGTGCAGCAGGTGATTTGGGGTAAGGGGTGCCAGCTCCTCGTCGTTAACCATTGAGGTTAGTGGTCTACTATTAATTACGGCCTCACACTCCACTAGTAACGTACGAAGGCAGTCCTCATTCAGCAGCCCTTTGTGTGCTGTTAGGAGGTAGTCCAAGATTCGACGGACAGACCCTATTTGTCTCTCCACCGCACCTTGGCTGTGGCTTGCCTTCGGAGTACCTATCTGAAATTTGAAGCTACAGTCTACTCCTGTTAAAAATGATTTAACTATTGCAGGATCTATTGTGGCTGCAGCTTTTCGCAGCTCTTCCTTCCCCCCTACAAAAACTCTTTCTTGCCTAAACCTAACTAAAACCCCAACTAAGGAACTATTTAGATTCGGACTAGATATTAAAATACTATTCAATGAGATCCCTTTAAATATAGCCGAACAATCGAAAACCACTCTTAACTTAAGCTTTTTTGGATGGTACACCCCGTGATGTGGTAAATACCAAACCCTACCATTAATGGCATCTTCTTCTATTACCTCCTCTGCATAACCCTTCGAGAATGTATCCTCCATAAAAGCTAAGTAATCGCTTCTAAATTTACAATCTTTTAATCTTTTTTCTAACGATTTTAGTCTTTTTTCTGCTAAGATTCTGTTTAACGGTAATTTTACATTCGGATCTACTAACGGAAGTGGCATTTCGTATCTATTATCCTCTTTTCTTTGAATAAGACCCTTTTCTATTTGTTCTATAAACCTTCTATCATTAATTGAAAGTCCTAGCCCGTAATCCTTACTATCTGACGCGGAATCTAGATTAAATATATTTATTATTTCCTTAACACTAACTTTTCTAACTTTGTTTTCAATAAAAGAATTTGACTCTACCGGTCGTGGACCGATTATCCCCCACCCTAACTCAGTTTTTAAACCATACGGTTCGTCTCCTTGTCCTTTTACTACATCTAAAGGACATAATGCTCTAGGGCAATTGTTTCCTATCAGTAGCTTAATTTCGCTATCTTTCATTAGAGGTTGTAAACAATTTTGCAAATGACTTAAATGAGAAAACTTTGTCGCGATTTCTGGCGTCGGAATTTCATCGATAGATCCTGGGATTGAATGCCGTACATAAGTATTAGAGGGTAAACTAAAACTAACTTTGCCATCGAAACTAGTGATAGCAAGTCCCGATAACCTCTCTGTGTACTCATGCGTTTTCTGGTGTATTGTTGACAATTCAAGCCTGGTGGGTATTCCCTTTAAACCTAGGTCGACTCTAAGACTGTCCGAAACAAAACACGCATCACTACCGTCGTCTAGCAGTGCATAAACTAACTTAAAATTTTGTGGGTTATTTAAACTGTGGACCCTAACTGGAATAATGAAAGATGTGGTACCTTTGAACTTGAACTCCGTTGCTACTTTTCTTGTTGTTGCTATCTCTTTAGCGTGCTTATCTGTGACACTCAATTTAGTAGGATAAATCCCATGTATACTAGTAGGATGAGGTTTCCCACAACCTGCTAGTGTACATTTAACTCCTTTTTTACACTCCTTACTTCTGTGCCCTCTAACCAAACATTTAAAGCAAAGGTTTTCTTTATAGATAAACTGTTTTATAATTTCTGGATTTTGTTTTGACAGCTCTAAACACTTTTCTGCTAAATGACCCCCTTTACAAAAAACACATAAATCCTTTGGTTCCTTATTACTTATCTGGACTACACTCTCTTTGGGCGAAGAGACATTACGGCGCCCCTTAGCTACGTAAGATCCTCCCCGTTTATCGTAAAAAATATCTTTGGAACCTTTATTAAAAGTAGGTGGCGTATATACTGGGTGGTTCATATGCTTAGCAATATTATTTACGTAATCGGCTAAATCCCCAATTGTTTCTTTTCCTAGTTTTGTTTCAATCGATTTAACCCAACCCTGCAGGTACTTAATTGGTAACCTAGCCACCATCCTTTTTAGGCAGACCTTACTACTTATTTCCTGCTGCGCGTCAGGAGACAGGACTCTACTAGCCGTAGTAAGAGCTTCCGCAAATTCCTGTAAGCCTTTATAGTCATTTATACTAGGCTGTGGCTTGCCTTCGGAGGAGTACCTATTTGAAATTTGAAGCTACAGTCTACTCCTGTTAAAAATGATTTAACTATTGCAGGATCTATTGTGGCTGCAGCTTTTCGCAGCTCTTCCTTCCCCCCTACAAAATTCGTTCCTGCATCGGACCTAAGAAGTTTTATTTCCCCCCTTCGACAAATAAATCTTCTTAAACTATTTATAAAAGAATCTGTATCTAGCGTATCTAAAATATCGAGGTGTACAGCTCTACTTGATAAGCAAGTAAATATGATACCGTATCTTTTAATTTGGGCTCTGCCTTGTTTTATATATAAGGGACCAAACACGTCGGCGGCTGAATAGGTGAAAGGTGGTGCTGGAGTTACCCTTTCCGGTGGCAGGTCTGCCATCTTTTGCCATTCAAAAGTACCTCGTAACCGTCTACAGGTTATGCAGTTCTGAATGTATCTAGCTACTTCACTATTACCCCTGATAATCCAGTACCCTTCTAGTCTTATTTTACCTAATGTTATGCCTCGGCCTTGGTGGTATACTACGTTATGATAATGCCTTATTATAAGATTGGTTATATGACCCTTCTGTGGTAATATTATTGGATGCACTTCCTTTTCTGTAAAAGGCGAGTGTTTTACTCTTCTAATTAATTTGTTTTTATCTAACATAGGATTAAGTCTGAATAACCTTGTAGGTCCATTTGCCTTTCTTTCCTTTTTTACGGATATTACTTCTTCCCGCAATTTATCCCCTTGTACTGATTTAAGCACTAAAATTTCTGCATTTTTTATTTCCTCCGGTTCTACAGGGTACCTTTTTACGTAACTTCTAACTTCTTCTTGTAACTGCTTTTCCTTTTTTAAACTTTTATATTTTTTCTCCAAATCGTTATCTACTAAATCCTGTTTAACTCTTACTCGTTTCAATAGTACCTTAACGTACCTAACTGATAGTGCTACTGCCCTACGTAATCTGGTCCAAGAAGAAAAATATGTTAATCTCTCATGGAATATATCTTCATTGGTTACAACTGCATCTCTTACTACAACTTTCTTTACTTCAGGGTCCTCTGGATGTATCGTGAAGTCTGTACCTTCTTCAGGTAAATTTTTTCTCCACAAAAACTCAGGTCCTTGAAGCCATCTAGATTTAAGTAGATCTGATGCTGTTAGCCCTCTCGAAGCGTGATCGGCAGGGTTTAGTTTAGATTGCACGTAATGCCAATCAACTACTTCTGAGCAATCTCTGATAGCCTGAATTCTATTAGCTACAAATAGATGGAACCTCTTCGTTTCATTTTTTATGTAACCTATAACTACCTTACTATCGGTTCAAAAGAACCTTTTTACTTTGTAATCTAGTTCTCTCCTGAGAGCTTCACTCGCTTTCGCTACTGACACTGCCGCTGTTAGCTCAAGCCTTGGTATAGTTATTTCTTTGAGTGGTCGGACCCTTGCTTTACCAAATACGAACGCGCAATGTACTTTACCCTGATCGTATAAAATTCTTAAATACGAAACATGTCCGTATCCTGAGAATGATGCGTCAGCAAAGTGGTGCATTTCTATACTTTCTATCGAATTACAACCCTTAGGCTTATAACATCTAGGGACGCTAATCTTGTTATCTGACAGGGTAGCTAACTCGTGTAACCATCGCTCCCACTGTTTCCTAAATTTTTCAGGTAAAGGGTCGTCCCAACCTCCGGAGTGACCGTTCTCTTCTCTACACAAATCTTGTAAAATAGCCTTACCCACCATGACGAATGGGGCTAAAAAACCTAACGGGTCGTATGCCGAACATATAGTGGATAGAATACCTCGTCGCGTAAACGGGCGAGCTTCTACAACAACTTTGAATTGAAACTCGTCTCTCTCAACGCACCATGCAACACCTAGCGCTCTTTCCATAGGTAATGCACCGTTATCGTCGAAGTCCTTTAAACCTGATGCTCGGTCTTCAGGCTTTATCTTTTTTACAATTTCCGGACTAGACGAAAGCAGCTTGTGAAATCTAAATCCACCTTCATTGCATAGCTCTTGTACTTCTTTAATCATGGTCAATGCTTCCTCTTCTGATTCCACTGACCCGCAACCATCATCCATATAAAAGTTACGGTGAATGAACTTGGATGCTCTTTCAGACACTTTATGCCCATGGTCACTAGCGGTTCTCCTTAGAGCGTAATTAGCACACCCTGGGGAGGAAGCTGCTCCGAATAAGTGTCTCGTCATTCTATAAACTTTCAGTTCTTTGGTTGTATCTCCCCCTTCCCACCACAGAAACCGGAGTAAATTTCTGTCTACCTCTGGTACAACAACTTGCATAAACATGCCCTCTAGATCACCGACAAATGCCACTCTTTCTTGCCTAAACCTAACTAAAACCCCAACTAAGGAACTAGTTAGATCCGGACTAGATATTAAAATACTATTCAATGAGATACCTTTAAATATAGCCGAACAATCGAAAACCACTCTTAACTTAAGCTTTTTTGGATGGTACACCCCGTGATGTGGTAAATACCAAACCCTACCATTAATGGCATCTTCCTCTATTACCTCCTCTGCATAACCCTTCGAGAATGTATCCTCCATAAAAGCTAAGTAATCGCTTCTAAATTTACTATCTTTTAATCTTTTTTCTAACGATTTTAGTCTTTTTTCTGCTAAGATTCTGTTTAACGGTAATTTTACATTTGGATCTACTAACGGAAGTGGCATTTCGTATCTATTATCCTCTTTTCTTTGAATAAGACCCTTTTCTATTTGTTCTATAAACCTTCTATCATTAATTGAAAGTCCTAGCCCGTAATCCTTACTATCTGACGCGGAATCTAGATTAAATATATTTATTATTTCCTTAACACTAACTTTTCTAACTTTGTTTTCAATAAAAGAATTTGACTCTACCGGTCGTGGACCGATTATCCCCCACCCTAACTCAGTTTTTAAACCATACGGTTCGTCTCCTTGTCCTTTTACTACATCTAAAGGACATAATGCTCTAGGGCAATTGTTTCCTATCAGTAGCTTAATTTCGCTATCTTTCATTAGAGGTTGTAAATAATTTTGCAAATGACTTAAATGAGAAAACTTTATCGCGATTTCTGGCGTCGGAATTTCATCGATAGATCCTGGGATTGAATGCCGTACATAAGTATTAGAGGGTAAACTAAAACTAACTTTGCCATCGAAACTAGTGATAGCAAGCCCCGATAACCTCTCTGTGTACTCATGCGTTTTCTGGTGTATTGTTGACAATTCAAGCCTGGTGGGTATTCCCTTTAAACCTAGGTCGACTCTAAGACTGTCCGAAACAAAACACGCATCACTACCGTCGTCTAGCAGTGCATAAACTAACTTAAAATTTTGTGGGTTATTTAAACTGTGGACCCTAACTGGAATAATGAAAGATGTGGTACCTTTGAACTTGAACTCCGTTGCTACTTTTCTTGTAGTTGCTATCTCTTTAGCGTGCTTATCTGTGACACTCAATTTAGTAGAATAAATCCCATGTATACTAGTAGGATGAGGTTTCCCACAACCTGCTAGTGTACATTTAACTCCTTTTTTACACTCCTTACTTCTGTGCCCTCTAACCAAACATTTAAAGCAAAGGTTTTCTTTATAGATAAACTGTTTTATAATTTCTGGATTTTGTTTTGACAGCTCTAAACATTTTTCTGCTAAATGACCCCCTTTACAAAAAACACATAAATCCTTTGGTTCCTTATAACTTATCTGGACTACACTCTCTTTGGGCGAAGAGACATTACGGCGCCCCTTAGCTACGTAAGATCCTCCCCGTTTATCGTAAAAAATATCTTTGGAACCTTTATTAAAAGTAGGTGGCGTATATACTGGGTGGTTCATATGCTTAGCAATATTATTTACGTAATCGGCTAAATCCCCAATTGTTTCTTTTCCTAGTTTTGTTTCAATCGATTTAACCCAACCCTTCAGGTACTTAATTGGTAACCTAGCCACCATCCTTTTTAGGCAGACCTTACTACTTATTTCCTGCTGCGCGTCAGGAGACAGGACTCTACTAGCCGTAGTAAGAGCTTCCGCAAATTCCTGTAAGCCTTTATAGTCATTTATACTAAAACATGGACCATCTACTAATTTATTTGTCCATGCTTCCGTAACGGCAGCAGGGTTGCCAAACCTTTTTTCAAGAAGAGCAACGCTTTCTAAATAGCCCAAACCAAAATTTTGCTGAAATACTTTCAGAGCCTCGCCTCCTAGAAATCTAGATAAAAATATCCTTTTGTCGTGGTCGGGTAAAATGCCGTCTTCTAAATACGTTCTAATTTGATCCCTGAAAATAGGAAAATTTACGCATTCCCCTTTAAAAATAAATGGCACTAAAGAATTTAACGTTTGGATTTTGGACATAAGTACTATAGGGTTTAAAGTGTTACCAGAATGTGTAAAGTTATGGTTGTTTGGCGAGATAGTGGCTGTATCTACCGGTATTGGTGTAGAGTCTAACCCAAAAATTTGTTGTTGAACTTGAGCTGTTACAACAGGTGACGGAATAACTGGTACTGGTAGAACTGGTGGTTGGCTGCTAATTGTAGGTGGTGACGTCGCTGCATGTCTCGGCTCGATTCTTATGTTGTTCAACATCCCTTCAATATCCTGGACTTCTAATGCCGGGTCCTTTAGAGCAGCCTTAACTAACTTTGCCTTTTCTATTTCGAACTTTAGCTGGGATCTTTTCTTTTCTAATTCTTGTTCTTGTGACCTTAGTTCTTGTTCCCGTTCTACTGCCTCTAATTGAGCAGCTAACTTTTGCGAGATGTTACTTCGATTTTGGCTAGAAAGCCCAGTGATTGCAGACCTGGCTGACATCTCAGTTCTCGATCTGTCAGATCTGTCTTCTCTAGATTTGACTGACTTCTCTGTCCTTGAACTAACGAACGGATCTGGTAGCTCTCTTCGACTTGGTTGTTCAAGACAGACGGACTTCTGTTTAAACCATTCTTTCAGCTTTTCCAAGAAGTCAAAGAGGCCAGCTATTATTTTTTCTTCGGTGTCCGGGTGATGAGTTATAAGTTGATTAATTTTGCAACTTAGGTCTTCCTTTAAAATTTGGACCTCACTTAAGGCGGCGCTTTGAATTCCTAAGGCAGCTTCACAAGTTCTGAGTTGTTCCACCTCAGCCTTCTTTTCTGCAATTAAAAGAATTACGCGGTCTATCTGGCGTACCTCTTCTTCCCTCATTTTCCTTTTTGCTGTACGCCTCGTCGTAATACTTTGATCTTTAGAAGACATTTTGAATTATTTTCTTTTTTATCTTTTGACAGCCGATGACTAAACCTTTTTTAATAAATGACAAATAATTTCTTTACTTACGTTGGATCTTCTAAATGCTTGAACTATTAAAACTAATTTTGAATCTTGATGGATGAAACAAATTTTTTTTAACTTGATGGATGAAACAATTTTTGTAACTAATTTTTTGTAACTAATTTTTTGTAACTTGATGGACGAAACAATTTTTTGTAACTGTCGCTGCTATAGCGCAAAACTATATATCTACTAGAATAACTTTACTAAGCTGTAACTGAAGAGTTTATTGAATTTAGCCTCTACGTTACAAAAAATTATGATTTTACTAAAACTTTGTCACAAAACTAATTTTAACTAATTTAACTATATGGTAAACACACTTTCTTCTGAATGACTCGTCAAGACTACAAAAAACAATATAAAATAAAATACTAAAAACAAATACAAGTTGTCTTGACGTGCAAAGTGTATGCCAATGCCAACTACAGTCCTTACCTGTAGTGGTGCCGCCCGGAAAATCAAATTTTTCCGCAATCTTGAACCCAGTTTGTTGAGTCAGCAAACATTTTAAAAAATCGTAGTAAATCGACAATGGTCTTGATCGAGTTGAAATTTGGCACGAATATACCTTTCTGTATGACAAACAAATTTCATTTTGATAGTGGCCGCCATTTTGAAGTTATCAATTTTTGATTTTTTAAACTTTGACGGTTAATAATACCGAAAGTATAAATAGGTTTTTGATGTATAGAATATCGTTGGTACCGGAAAAAATTAAGGAACAAATATAAAATACCCCGATGAAACTCCATTAATTAGTTTAAAAGTAATAAGCGAATATAATTATTTATTAGTGCGATAATTTTGATGACTTCCAAGTTTGTTTACATCTGTCAAAATACCGCCAATCTTCAAATAATAAAATAAAATATAGGTATTATATATAAGGTTTTTTTGAAGAATAATAATAAATCAGTTTGTTCAGAACGGTCACCCATCCAAGTACTGACCTCGTCCAATGCTGCTTCCTCCTGCTGCTTTAGCAGCAGGAGAGGCCACTGCCACTAAAGTGAGGAAAAGTTCCGAGGTACCCTGTACCCGATTTTTTATTTTTTAAATTTGAAAGTGGCTATGGAACTCTCTAGGATTATTTTTGTTTCATTTAGGATCCTCATTCTACATTTTAGTTTATTTATTTATTTATTTATTTTACTTTGAAAGACAATAAACCACCGCTGTATATATATTATTTTCAGTTAGCCTTACCCTTCTGTCTATTTTCAGTCTTATTTCTTAGATTTAGTGTTAATTTCTCGTGATATCTGGGTTTTTGTTCACTAAATCTATTCTCCCTTCATTATTGTTATTTACTTAGTTACAAAGTTGTTGTTATTTTTATTTATTTATTTTTTAATGTATTCTTGCAATTGCCATGCTGTGTGTTGAAGTTTCTGTTTGTTTATAGCTTAATTTTCTGTACTAATGACCAGTATAAAGGAGTTTAGTCAATTATTGTACACTTAAGAAGAAATAAAAATCAATTAAAAAAAAAAAAAAAATTAAACTTTTTACAACGAATTTTAGACTTCAATACTTTATACTCGTCAATGCAATTTTTGTTGTTTCTTTTTTTTGCATGTTTTGTTTTGCTACAAGTAACCTCGTGCAACTTTGCATGTCTTTTGCATGGTTTGTTTCAAATGAATCCATCTGACATTTAAATTTCTTTATTTTTTGTATTTATGGAATGTAGTTATGTTATTTTTATTTTATTCTTTTATTATTGTGTAATAAAAGTTAAGCAAATTTTCTTAAACTAAGTGGAATACCTTTTCTCTCTCACCCAGTAACAATTTAATTGTAATACACGGGGTGAGCCAAAAGTAGGTTTACACTTCTTAGTAGGTATACTCTTAGTTGGCATACACTTGGTAGGCATATACTTAGTAGGGTTAAAGTAATTAAGTATACATTTCATTAAATGCTTGTGAGATGTTTTATTTTAATTCGTCCTCTTGTGTCTTGTAAACCTTTTTCATCAATAAAATCAATAAAAATAATTCTATTTAAAGTTTAATAGAAAACACGAAGAGATAGTGACACAACTGTAAGGCAGGGTTTCACACTGCATGCGAGGCCGAGCCGAGTGTTTTTGTATTCACACTGTGCACGATACCAACGCCAATCTGCCGATTATCTGTGTACAAGCGTTTACAAAGCATTTCGGCCAGCCAGAAATCATCGTTCAGTTGGTTTTAGACCCAACTACTCGATAAGTGTGTTTGAATTTTAATTAATGAATAACATTTGAGATTTAAATCATTATACAAAGTAATAAATAAGGTAATAACAGAGAGAAGTCCACAGGAAAACACATATGGCGTAGAATAGATTAAAACAGATGACTTGAGTTATTATATTAGTATATAAAATTCTTGATTAGATTACTTGTTTCAACCTGGATGAAGGAAATATAATTTTTTATTGAATAAGACTGTAAAATAAAAAAATATTTTGTTTGCTTAACTTTTATTAGTTGATTTATTTAGTTGAATTAGATGTTTTTATTTGTTGTTTTGTATTATTTAGTTGTTTCTCTCTCCCTTCAGATACGTTCAATACCACTGATTTCGAAAGTGCGGGCGAAGACGATCTTGACATATCGACTTTCGGCAATTCCGATCCTTGGTTCGAGTCGTTGGAATACGACAATGGCAACTTAGCGGTGCAATCGCTCGACCCGTCGCTCCACCACGATCTCGACACAGATGTGACTCTCCAGTCGCCCTCCGTCCACTCGACGCTCACGAATTCCAACGACTCTTCTATATTGGAAGAACAAGTCGTCGGAAGCACACCCGTCAAAACCCCCAGGTCGAATTCCACTCCCGAAAAATCTTGGAAAATCAAACGTAATTTAAGCGAGAATCACCTCTCCAAAAACGACTGTGATATCTTCCCCTGTGATAACTCGCCGAGTGCGTATTTAGAAACGGCCGACGGTCAGTCGAAAGAGAGAGAAGAAGTGCTGTCGCCGATTCCTTCTTTAGTTCCCAACTTACATATAACGACGCGTCGTTCTTTAACTCCAAAAAGGGACCCTGTCAATTATTCTCGATCGGACAAGGAAAACGTATCTCCGATCGTATCCAAACGACCTTCGTTCAGTGATATCAAGTCTAATCTAATTGACGATAAAAATATATTGAGGTCGCCCAGCGATAATAATGCGGTGTTAAAAATCAACGACGAGTTAGAAAAGTCCGTTTTAAACAACCGAGATAAAAATATCCACGATAATAAATGTGTAGAAAAACCCGTCGATCCTGAACTGCCGTCTTTAGTTTGTCAGAGTGAATCTAAACCAGTACATGATTCTGACGAAACTAAAAATCAAGAGATAAATATAATTATCAATAATGATGGAATAACAACGGTGGAAAATATCAAAACAGATGAAACTTTGTGTAGCGCTATTACCAAGCTTAATTTAACTGAAGTCGAGTCTCAACCAGGAGTTACTGATGAAAGCGTTTATAAATCCGTATTGTGTGATAATACCTTCGTCAATAGTGATTTGGATAAGACTGCCAGTGATGAGAAATCAACTGAGGTAATCGTTGAGAAGGAGGTTCTATCAAATACTTGTTACATTGTTCAGGAACAAGAAGATTCTACCTCGGTTTCGTACTTTACCGATGATGTTAAAGAGGTTGGTATCGGACAAAGCTTTGATCTGAATCAAGTGAATGAGCAAGTCGTTGAAGACTTTGTAAGTCCTCAGACTGAAATTAGTGTTGAGACTGAAAAACAAGGAGTCGAAATCTGTACGACACCTGATGTTTGTAAACCATCCACCGAACTTACTGTTCAAACTTGTATCGATGAAGAAGTAAGTAAAAGTGACCCCATCAATAATCCATTGGACCAAGAAAACGTATCGCCGATCATACCAAAACAACATTTGTTAAGCGATATCAAGTCTGATCAAATCGACGATGAAAATAAGTGTGTAGAAAAACTCATCGACCCTGAACCACTTTCTTCTGTTTTTCAGATTGAATCTAAACCTTTAAATGATAATATCGAATGTCAAAATCAAGGCATTATCTCCGAACAAATAAATATTATTAATAATGATGGAATAACTTCGGTGGAAAATATCAAAACTGATCAAACTTTGAGTAGCGGCATTACCAAGCTTCATCTAACTAGTATCGAGTCTCAACCAGGAGTAACTGATGAAAGTGTTGATAAATCCGAATTGTGTGATAATACCTTTGTCAATAGTGATACGGATAAAACTGCCAGTGATCAGAAATCAACTGAGGTAGTTTTTGAGAAGGAGGTTCAAGCAAATACTTCTTACGTTGTTCAGGCACAAGAAGATTTTAAAGAGTCTACCTCGGTTTCGTACTTTGTCGATGATATTAAAGAGTGTGAGAGATCTGAGGTTGATATCGGACAAAGCTTTGATCTGAATCAAGTGAAAGATCAAGTTGTCGAAGACTTTGTAAATCCTCAGATTGAAATTTGTGTCGAGACTGAAAAACAAGAAGTCTGTAAGACACCTGAAGTTTGTAAAGCACCCACCGAACTTACTGTTCTAACTTGTAAGAATGAAGAACTAAGTCCCGAGGAAACTTCTCAAGAATACACATTCAATCAAAATGAAGAATTATCAAACGAAGCAGTAAAATCAAGTGTAACTTTAGATTTAAGTGAAGTATCATTGAAAGGAATAGAATCCGAGTCCGACACTTTGTCATCGAGAAATGATACACAAGTGTTATCCAACGAAAAATTAGAAGAACCTGAAAAACACATCCTATTAAATTTAACTCAAGAACAACCCGAGCTGATTTCGAAGAGTGTAGATTGTCTAGAATTGAAGACAGGGGGTGAGAACTGTAGAGAAGTTTCACAAGAGATTAAAACTGAAGAGATTCTAGAAAACCTACTAGAGAAAACCAAAACAGACTTAGATTTGTTGACTTCAAGTTGGAAAGAAGAATTGAATCAGGTAAATTTAGATGAAATTGAATCTAAATTTGAAGCTTTGAATTTGACTAAATTAGAAGAGAATACCAAACCAGAAGAATCGATCGTAACGGAAGAGGTTTTAGAATCGATAGTAAAAGATACAGATCCTTTAGAGTTTATCAAATCAGAAGAGGGTCCTAAATCAACTTTGGAAAGTACAATCCCATTGGAATTTATCAAAACAGTAGAGGTTTCACAGTCATTACCGGAAGAATCTAAACCTTTAGAAGTGATTACATCAGATGAGGTTTCCAAGGTGATTTCAAAAGATTCAACGCACAGTATCAATTTCAAAGTAATAGAAGAAAACTATTTGTTACCTTTAGAAGAAATCAAAGTAGAACCCCAAGTATTAAAAACTCAAGATATTATAGAAACTCTTTTAGAGAAACCCAGAATTGACTCTGAACCATTGAATTCAAGCAGAAAAGAAGAAAATCCTTCGGCTTCTCTAGAAGACATTGCATCGAAATTAGAAGCTTTGGATTTATGCACAGTAGAAGTGAATCTCCTCGACCTTTCAAATAATACCGTACCGTTAGATTTTTACAAAGCAGAAAGTAATTCAAAGACATTATTAGATAGTACTAGTTCATTAGAAGTAATAAAAACAGAAAAGCTAAAACCGTCGATATTGGATTGTTCAAACTCTTCGGCATTTATCATTACAGAAGAGGTTTGTCTGCCAGTATTGGAAGACTCAAAACCTTTAGAATTAATCAAAACAGAAGAGGCTTCTAAAGCTGTTTTGAATTGTACAGACACATTCGAATTATTCAAAACAGAAGAGGATTCCCAATTAATATTGGAAGGATCAAAACCATTAGAATTTACCACTTCAGAAGAGGGTTGCCAATTAATATTGGAAGAATCAAAGCCTTTAGAATTTATCAAAACAGAAGAGGATTCCCAATTAATATTTGAAGAATCAAAACCATTAGAATTTACCAATTCAGAAGAGGGTTGCCAATTAATATTGGAAGAATCAAAGCCTTTAGAATTTATCAAAACAGAAGAGGATTTCCAATTAATATTGGAAGAATCAAAACCTTTAGAATTTATCAAAACAGAAGAGGATTCCCAATTAATATTTGAAGAATCAAAACCATTAGAATTTACCAATTCAGAAGAGGGTTGCCAATTAATATTGGAAGAATCAAAGCCTTTAGAATTTATCAAAACAGAAGAGGATTCCCAATTAATATTGGAAGAATCAAAACCATTAGAATTTACCAATTCAGAAGAGGGTTGCCAATTAATATTGGAAGACTCAAAGCCTTTAGAATTTATCAAAACAGAAGAGGATTCCCAATCAATATTGGAAGACACAACAAAACCATTAGAATTGAAAGAAACGATTGTGTCAGATTTTGGCTGCAGTGAGAAGAGTCCTGAAAGAGCCGACAATTCAGCATCGAGCATTGAAGAAGCTGAGGTTACCGTCAAGGAGGTGTTACCGGTAGAGACTATAGTGCCTTCAGAAAATAAAGCCGAAATGTCAGATCACGAAAATTCTGTTTTATGTGACGAGCCACTTCTAAATTCGACTCCGGGTAACAAATCGGTAGGCATGGACTCACTGATCGGCGCCTTGGAAGAATTGAAAATGAACTCGACATTCTGTGTGAACAAAAGCCTCGCTTCGGAGGAACTGAATCACGGAGAGTGCGATGTGCCCGACTGTGTATCCGATATCTCCTCGGATCCCGATCATTTGAACAACATGACGGAGGAAGAGTTTGATAACCTGCTCGAACCAGACTTCGCTGCGGTTAGTATAACTTCTTTTTATAGTCAAATAATGAGTGAGTTGATTAGAAATAAAGAAAGGCTTCTAAAACTTAACTTCTAGCTTAACTTTGTCAACTTGTGACTTGACTCAACTTTATGACTTTAAAACTTAATTTTCTCACACTTACTTCACTTAACTTTTTCGCTATAAACTGTGATAACAACTTTTTATAGTTGGAAGCTGGCTTTGTACAATCAAACTAATTTAAGCCTCTCTTTATTTCTAATATTATTTATTTTACTTAAGCTATACATTTTATTGCTTTAACAGACAAAACACATGTACAAAAAAAGCTTAATTGTTTTTGTGCTACGTAAATGTATCAACAAAATTAGAAACTTATATTTTTTTTTCTACATACTTAACCCTCGGGAACGCGCGGTCCTGTGAGGCCTAAATTTGAGATTTAACTGTGAAATTGAGATAGATGTGTGTGCGATGAGAAGATAGAGATTTTTCTAGCTACATTTCTTGCTTTTATCAAGAGAATCAGTCACTGTTTGACATCGTACGTGATTTTACTTTAATTCTGTGCCCATATTTTCCTGACAGGGGACCTGTGCCACTTTCACTTAAATTTTAGTATTACGCCAATTTTAGTTAACTTTATACATATAATACAAAATAAATTAATATGGTACCTGAATTTAAAAATAAAATAATAAAAATATACAGAAAAAATTAAAAATATTAAAATTATAATTGAGACTGACTAATTTTGTGCTTATAAACTATGAAACTAAAAAACGGTATTTTATAAATTAAAAAAAAAAAAATAAAATGATAAAACCAATTTTAATATGTTTTCTAATATTTTGCTAAAATGATTTCAAGTTTATATTTATTTTACCTGTTGTGTGGGCATATAAAACAGATTAAGTCCTATCAGGGGTCCGCGCCTCCTCGTGTCTGTATTAGACCGCGTGCACCCGAGGGTTAAGGAAAGCTCAATTTGTTTAATTAGTAATAAAATTAAAACTTAAAAATTAATTTATTTGGTGAGGAAAACGAAAAAATAATTATTAACAACACTACATAGTTAAACTCTAATGCTTTTTAATATATATAAAAAAAATAAAAAACAATAAATAAAAAGCACTATTGTTTTGGTTTAGTCAGGCTGATAGACTTGTCTTTATAATTAATTTTGCTTGCTTTATAATAGAAGGCCGCACATGATTATATTGAAAAGCAGATTGCACTTGTTTGTGTATTACGCCTGTGTTTATATTTCTCCAAGTCTGTATCTGAGCATGTAATCGTGTAGAGCAGTGGTTCATAACCTTTTGGTAACCACGGCCCCCTTAAAATCTCCAAATATAATATATATACTACCTAACTACCTTTCGAGGTTAAGGACCACTGATATAGAGTTCCCGATTACTACCCTATTATCAAGTAAAACATGAAAAAATGAGACTCATTTCATTTCACTCTGATAATCACTTTGAGCAGATGTGTAAAGTAGGTGATGCCAAAGTCCTGTAATGAATGAGTGTCGTGTTGATTATGGCAGGGCTGCAAACTAGTCAGTAAAGTCAGTAATAGTCTGTATTTTGAGGAAAGTCTGTATTTGGTCAGTATTTCATGAAATTGGTCAGTAAATTCAGTTTTTTACACCTTGCGGAAGCTCTGGGAAACTGAGGGCCAGTTTTGGTGATACCTGGGTATGGATACCCGGGTGATAGCTTGTGTACACTTTTCATAGCTGTCATGGTCAGCTACTACCTAACAGCACCACTTCAGTTGAAGTATACGAAGGGTTTTATGAAAAATGGAAAAGTGTACTTGGACGACCTTGATTTTAAGTGAAATAATTGTTATTTTACATTTTGTTACGACGAAAATACCTATGCTTTTCCTATAATGAGTTGCAAATAACTGTTAGGTATTGCTCGGAATCGACTGAAAGGATTGTAACACGACATTTACAAACATTTTTTATTGGCTCAGCAACTGCGAGCTAAATTGCTTATGCTTAGTAATGGTGGACCAAATGTAAACAATGCTGTTACAAGACTTATGAACAAATATATGATTTTTTAAAAAAGAAAAACTAGGGTGACGTTGGAACCTGTAGCATTCATGTTTTACACAATGCATTTAAACGGGGCATGGAAGTACTCAGAGACCATGCATCAAATCTATTTTTCCAAATTCACAATTTTTTAATGGTTGGCCATCAAGGTGGGAAGATTTCACTGAAGTTCAAAAGGCCAAAATTTGCCCAGTCATAAATTTATTAAGCATGTGTCGTCAAGATGGTTATCCTTGGAGCAAGCAGGCAAACCACTTTTAGAGCAATTGCCAGCACTTGTTAAATATTTCCTCACGTTTATCCCAAAATATAAAACTGACCTAATGAAATCTATGAAATATAAGAACATCATTACTCAAAAAAAGTGGAAGTATCTTTGTTTTTATATATTTTCTGGCACTTGATTATCGTGTTTCTTAATCGAAGATTAAATTTCAATTTTTACAGCAGCTCAGTGGGGAGAAGGGTGGCCAATTTAAAAAATAATTCATTATAATTATTTTATTTGCCATTTTTTTTTTTTTTTTTTTTTTTTTAAAGTAAGGATTAATGTCAGTAATGTTAGTAGGTATTTAGTCAGTATTTTCACATAATTAGTCAGTAAAGTCAGTAAATTTGACCTTACAACTAGTTTGCAGCCCTGTTATGGGCATAAGCTATTGGTTGAAAGTTCACCTGAAACCCAGATGATGAATATTCACCTGGTGAAGGTTGGAACCCCAGAGAGGTAAGACATGGTTTGCTCTGATGATCATGTGAAGTGAATATGTCTCGTGATCTCCTCCTGTCCTGTATTACACAGGACCAAGCCAAGTTTGCTCGCCTACCTGGGTTTAGAATCCGAGCCTTGGGGCCCAATATGTGTTAAGAAAAAAAAAAAATTGAAGTGTGTGCATTTTTAAAAAGTTTTATCTCCTATTTACGCTTCTCTAAAGTAGAACTAAAAGTTAAGCTGGATTTTATAAAAATATTTCTTGCATATGAGTCCGCAAGACAGTGAGACATTTTCATGTTTTCGCTCTGCGTAAACTACCGACATAAAATGAAATAAAATCGGTAATTTATTCAAGTAATTGATAAAAGTAGATGGAAGATAATTTTTATTCTTATCTCCACACCGGCACTGCCGCGGCTTGATTACAAACGACTGAATTCAAAGGCGCCGGCCTGCCTTCTACGAATTGTTAATATGCCTTCATACTAGGTAGGCCGAGAGGGCTGAGGGTTGATGGCAACTTCGTGTACTTTCCTAACTCCCTGTCACACATATAAATCTTTTCAATTTTTTCGGCCCTATGACGTGCGGTGGAGGGAGGCCCAACAGCTGGAGACTGGATTACACACCTCCTATAGCTTTCTAACTCCCTGTTATACTTTTCTGTTTTTAAGCTAAAAGTAACGTAACGCTTTTGACTT
Source organism: Gerris lacustris (assembly GCA_951217055.1). Lineage (NCBI taxonomy): Eukaryota > Metazoa > Arthropoda > Insecta > Hemiptera > Gerridae > Gerris > Gerris lacustris. Next base: position 3,322,415 of record OX578283.1, on the reverse strand, counting down.
ATGTTCCATAGCCTAAACATGAAAATGTAAAAAACTAGCTGATGTACCCAAAGTTGCCGAGGGGAGAGGGATTCAAATCTCTTGTTGTTCCAAACCTTCCTCTTGTTATGACGGTTAAGTGACCAAGTATCATTATAAAACTTTAGATTTGTATGCAGGGTGTTTAAAAAAGACACGACAATATTTAAGGGGGGGGGGATTCCTTGGACTATTTTGAAGAATAATAATTACACCTTAGTTGATTTTTTGAAAATCATTTCATTTCTAAGATACAGGGCTATCTAACAAAACACTTACAGTTTTATTAATTTTATTCCAATAAAAATAAAAATATCATAAAACAATGCATAACAAAATTGACTGTACTATTCAAGAACTTTTCAACGATACCCATCATGATTGGTTCCTTGTATTTTGACTTTAGTGCTCCTGTATCCCTGTTTACAAAAGAATAACTACAGGTTACACTGAAGTTATAATTTATGACAGCGGATTTAATAAAAGGCTACAAGAGGAGTTTTCTTTTGGGATAAACTTACGTAGAACAAAAAATAAAATGGACTTAGTGTCCAGGAAGCTCACAATTTGAAAAGATATATGAAGCACTTTTGCATCGGTGTGCTTTCCACTATGTACTACAAAACACTGGTGCACCTTTACTCTGCAGCATTCAATCTTTAATGCACGTTATAGCTATGTAAAAAGAAAATTTTCATAATGCATTTTTATAAAATTATCTATGCACTTTTCTTTTTTTTTAAATTTTGCATCTTTTAATTTCAAAATTGTTGTGTCATACCAATTCCTTTCTTTGCAAATGCATTTGAATATAAATCAATGTTTCAAAGACCACATTCCTTATATTCTTTTTTTTTTTTTAATATAGAAAATGAATTATATTTTATGGAATTCAAACCGTTTATAGTCTGTGAGGAATCTTTTTAAATTTTAGTGCGTTGATAGTGCAGGAAAATTGAAAAAATGGGTGGGGAAACTGGATAGGAACTAAGGTGCAGGATAGGATCTAAGAGGTACAGGATAGGAACTAAGAGGTACAGGATAGGAACTAAGAGGTACAGGATAGGAACTAAGAGGTACAGGATAGGAACTAAGAGGTACAGGATAGGAACTAAGAGGTACAGGATAGGAACTAAGAGGTACAGGATAGGAACTAAGAGGTACAGGATAGGAACTAAGAGGTAAAGGATTGGAACTAAGAGGTACAGGATAGGAACTAAGAGGTACAGGATAGGAACTAAGAGGTACAGGATTGGAACTAAGAGGTACACCTAAGGAACAAACTTAATTCAAATTTGATGTTAGTGGTTTCTAAGATGTGAGTGAAAATTTGTATAATTTGCAAAAGTGCTGCAACATTTTTCTTAAAATATTATCCTAGTTAAATTGGAACTAAGAGGTACAGGGTTGGAACTAAGAGGTACAGGATAGGAACTAAGAGGTACAGGATTGGAACTAAGAGGTACACCTAAAGAACAAACTTAATTCAAATTTGATTTTAGTGGTTTCTAAAATGTGAGCGACAATTTTTATAATTTGCAAAAGTGCTGCAACATTTTTCTTAAAATATTAACTTGATTACAGATTTTAATGTGATAGGTCACTTAATGTTTAACAGACATTACTTAAACTACTTTAGGTGGTTTAACTGGTGAAACTGGCTTTAAAGATCAGTTATGTATTTTATTAAAAAATAAATGATTGGGGGGGGGGGGGGGGGGGTCAGGTTGGGGTACCATGCTATGTGACTCTAGTATTAGTAAGTCCTAGTGCTTGACAGGTAGGACAACCACTTGTTGGAATCTAAAACTTATTGAGGCATTTTTTACTAAAGAGTACCACAGCCTGTGATCTTGTGTAGGTAACCTGAGGGGGGGGGGGCAGATATTGTGTATATGTTGCACGGATTGAAATATGATTGTTAAGTAGATTTTAAATATTGAATAATATAATTATTTTTAACGTTATCTTAGTGATTTTTTATTAGTATTACTATTTATTTATTTATTTATTTTTTTTTTCAGTTTAGATTTTCACACTTTATATTTTTTTTACTAGTACAATTGTGTTTTAATGTGCGAACAATGCGTTGTTTGTGAAGAATATTTGTTGATGTTATTTTGTGTGCTTTAATTAGGTAATTATATTATTATCATTATTATTAAGAAGGGAGAAAGACTGAGTGGCTTAAGGCAGTAACTTATTCATAGTGGTGAATTTTTGTTGTAGCAATGTCCAGTGCAAGTCTTTAGATGGCCACAATAAACAGTTTATTACATCTTACAGAGGATTAACAATAATTAATACTAGCCCATAAAAACTAAGTTTCTATTAGAAATCCTTTATATTTATGCATTTTGGTTGTGTGAGGATTAATGTTTAAAAAATATTAATTAATTTGATGGAATGTTTTTGTATTGGTACAGAGTTTATGTGCAAGATTCTGCTTCAGTTGTATGACTGGAAGAGGGTTAATAGCCCTCTAAAAATATTGATAACAGACAGGCACTGACAAACAAGTGTCAAGTTAATCTTAAGGATTTTAAAAGGGGACTTTGAATTTCTTTTTGCTCATAATAAGACAAAATATAACGGACTTAACAAATAATAGGACTTTCCTGTTCAAAACAGAACGAATTACCGTCCTACTTACTCTAAGCCCATTGTCCCAAACTGCCGGCCCCAGGTTTTGGCCACAAGTCCTAGGCCCTATGCCCATGCCCCTGGCCCATTTGCTATTGGCCCAAGACCTCTGCGGGGGCCTCACAACCTCGGCCCGAAAGGCCTCTCTTCCTAACTCAAATTGTACGGAGTTGGTCATTGCAAAAGATATTCTATGCTCAAATGTTGTATATTTTAAAGAAAGATTGAATAGTACTAATAAATAACTACTAATACTGAATAATTTTGCTGCTTCTAACCAGTATGAAATAATTCTCCTCTAATTGCTGAAATGTGGCACAATAATTTCACTCTGAACTACAGATTACCCATTTAGTAATAATTTTATCTACTCACGGCTGCAAAATTAAGCATTACTTAACTGCTTTTGGGCTGAAAAGTACCATTTTCGCTGATTTGCCATTAAAATATTAAAAACAGACAGAAAAGTAATTGAAACAGTCAGGGAAATATTTCCCTGCCCAGTCAAGGAAAGTACAGTGTTTACCAATGCGCGTCATAACATCTGTTTTTTGTTTGTGTTTAGTTTTATTTTAATTTAGTTTTATACTTGTTTTATTACAAAGCAGTGTTATATTATTAATGTATTAATATGTTTACTTAAGCTTCCAATTTTTATCTAAATAGTGTGAGTAAATTAGTAAATAATAGTTATTTATGTAACTAGGCAGCAAAATGGAATTTTACTGAGTGATTAGATTAGCCTCCAAGCCGAAGATGAGGACAGGCTATGATAATTAACTGCTGAGGCGAAGCGGAGGCAGGTAATACCAATTTGACTGCCTCGGTTTCGCCTCGGCAGGCAATGAATACACGAGGCAGAAATGTTTCCTTTGCAGCCTTGTTACATACAATATTTTATCTACTCACGCTATGCAGGATGAGTTTGAGATGTTTTGTCAATAAACTCAAACCAAAACAAGTCTTGCTCCAGTGTTGCCACTTCTTACTCGAGATTAATTATTCAGAGACCTACAATTAAAATCCTTTTTTCTGCTTATCATTTTTAAACTTTTAAATAATAATAACAATATTATTAATACATTAATAATATAACACGGCTTTGTAATAAAACAAGTATGAAACTGAATTAAAATAAAGCTAAACACAAACAAAATCACAGGTTATGACACGCAGTGGTAAACACTGTACTTTCTCTGCCTAGGCAGGGAAACATTTTCCTGCCTAGGCAGAGAAAGTATTTTCCTGACTGTTTTAAGTACTTTCCTGCCTGTTTTTAATATTTTTATGACAAATCAGAGAAATGGTACTTTCTAGTCTAAAAACAGTTAAGTAATGGTTAGAGGTTGAATTTTGCTGCCGTGAGTAGATAAAATATTGTATGCAACAACAAGGCAGCAAAGGAAACATTTGTGCCTCGTGAATTCATTGCCTGTCTAGGAGGCTAACTTAATCACTTGCCTGTAACATTCCATTTTGCTGCCTAGTTACATAAATAAAATTACATTGTTATTTTATTAAAAACAACTCTAGGCACTAACCCTGCAAATTGGTCTGAAAAAATACAATAATACAAAAAAATGTTTAAAAATTAGCTCGAATAATATTAATTTGGTTCATGGCTGGTAACATTGGCTTAATACATTGTATCATAAACCAGTATCTAGTGCTAACAAGTCTAGTTAACTTATCTAAGGTTGTATGGTTGATGTTGAGAGTTACTCATTATAATGAGTACGTTTGATTTAATTAGTTGAAAAATATTGATGTATTTGTATTGGTTGGACTTGACGGCAGGAACTGATGGAGATCTACGATGATGATGATGATGATGACACTGTATGTAGATCGCTCATCTAAAACTTCATCTATTTATACGCTTTTCACACATTATTTTATTTTTACTTTTTTTTTATTTCATTGTTGTTATTTTTAAAATTATTTTAATGAAGAGAGCTGAGTCAAGTGCTAGTTGTGTTTGAGAAATAAACTTGTAAGTTGATTTATTTGTTACTAAAGAGTTGAGCAAGACAGATAAAAATTATTCCACCTCCAGGAATTGAACCCCCTTATTTTTTGGCTAATTGTGCCAACGCTTTTAACAAATCTATTCCGGAGGAGCCCACATCGGAGATTTTGTGTATCCTGACATTTTCAACCCGTTACAGGGATCATTCTCAAGGGAGTTGCTCATGGTGAGAGTTGATTTTAATTGTCTTTATTATTATTCCCAACTGTATCGGTATGAGTCATTTGTAAATGACTAAATGACTGACTCTCGTCAAAATCAACTCCCTAACTACAGTCTGCACCAAAGTAGAGTTAGTGTGTTGACAGCGCGGGAAGTCGAGTGGCACACAGATTGGCAAACCTCTGAGGGGAAAAAAATAGTCACTACAGTCTTCGCACAACTAGAATGGACGCGTTGACAGCGCGGGAAATTAAGTGACACACAGATTGGCCAACCTCTCTGGGGGAAAAAATAAAGCCACTGCAAAGCCTTCTTATACTGTTATACCCCTCCACTAGAGACATTTATCTTTGCCTAGTTGGCCCGACCTTTTGTCCGGAAAAATCTCAAGCTCTCATTGGCTCGTCCCCCCCTTTTGCTAGTTTTTCCCGCGCTGTCAACGCGTCGACTCTAGTTGTGCGAAGACTGTAGGTCTGTGGTTAGGGGGCCTCTCCCCTCCACTAGAGACATTTATCGTTGCCTAGTTGGCCCAACCTTTTGTCCGGGAAAATCTCGAGCTCTCATTGGCTACCCACCCCATTTGCTAGTTTTTCCCGCGCTGTCAACGCACTAACTCTACTTTGGTGCAGACTGTAACTTCATGGAGCAACATCCAGATGAGTGCCTAGGCCTGCCAGAGGGCTTAGTCGATTACCATCATGTGCAATTACCACAAAATGTCGGTCAACACAACCAATTTTTTATGAGTAACTCTGTTGAGAATCGTCTCTGCTGTGGATTTTAAAATTTCAGGATTAACAATATCTCTGACGCTCACTCTTCTAGAATAATCTAGATTTTTAAGAATCCTGGCCCCCGAGAAGCCGACTCTAAAAATAACAATAAATAAATCAATAATGTTAATGAAGGTTGCACTTTTGAGTTATGATTTGATTCACTTTGTGAAATGATGGTGAGATGAGATTTTCTGAATCGCAATGATCTGTTTGCACACAATCTGAGCAGCATGGATGCATCGTATTTCTTCTCTCCTCTTTTTCTATGTATAGTAAAACTCTGATTCTCTAGATATCTGATCATCTATTCCATTCTTACATTTAGTGATCATTCTTTTTTTTTTTCTTTTTTTTTATGAAAAAGTCGCTTTTTTTAAAAAAAAAAAAAAAACTAATTTTAATTGGACTGTGGTTCACTTAGTTGTGGATTATCAGAGTTTTACTGTACTTTACACTGTGTGTTTCACCCATGTGTTTATTTCACTTCTTTTTATAAATCTACGTAACTTTTAATATCCTTTTTCAACCCATTACTTGATGTGACGGTTAGCTTAAAATTTGTTTTACGACTGGGAATTGAACCAGTATTAACCCTGGCTTCACCTTTGTGTGTTTAAATATACAGGGTGGGCCAAAAAAATGCACTTTTTTGAACACTTATAGCTCAGCTTCTGTAGTAGATAGAGATATGGGGTTTTCGGGGTCTGAAAACTACATTCTTCTACTTTAAATGTCATATCTATAATTTTAAAAACGTTTGGGTGAAAGCCATGCAATGACGGTTTGAAATAGGGTCTTAAAAAAAGTCATTGTCCGGGTAGTGGTCCTTGTCTGGTATTATAGTTTTGGTAGAATAAATTACAATATGGTGGAAAGGGGGGGGGGGGGGGGTTCTTTGTAGGTAAGTGGAAGGAGTCCCTCAGTGTTATAACAAACATTGAAGATGGGTTAAGCACCATTTTGCCTGAAATTAAAGATCAAATGCTAAATTACACGTTTATGCAAGATGTTACCCCATCACTCCTTGCAAACAATTAAATACTTGCAAGAGAATTGCCCAGACTTCAGGCAACATTGCGCTTAACACATCTTCAATGTTTGTTATAACACCGAGAGACTCCTCCCTTTTATCTAAAAAGACCCCCCCCCCCCCCCTTCACCATATGGTAATTTATTCTATCAAAAGTATAATACCAGACAAGATTACTAGCCGGACAACAACATTTTTTAAGACCCTATTTCAAACCGTTATTTCATGGCTCTCACTCAATAGTTTTTAAAGTTATAGATACAATGTAATTACAAATATTTAAGTTAAAACAATTTATAATTCATTTAAAAATATAAAGTGATATTTTATTCTTTTTTTTTGAGAACTGGAAGTAGTTTTAAAAGCTACTGGAATGAGTTTGTACCTGTTGAATGACATTCAGTGCTCGGACGCCCCACTGCTATTTTATATTTAAATTTAGTTGTTGGGGAGTATTTCCTCCCCTTATCCCGAGACTGTTTTTTTATTTAGGAGTTAGTCACTCTTCTACTGTCACCGTGAGATTCCTGCTCCGTTTAAATGCAAGTCTTCGCCTCCCTCACTTTTAACTTAATGGTAACATTATTACATTCAATATAATCAAATTCTAAACATATGTATATATATATACAGGGTGATTGGTGATATATGTACAATAAACAGGTCAAGTGTGTGCTAGTCAGCACACAGCAAGGGTCCGTAGGTAACCCTGTATAGTTTAAGTAGTACCCTATTGATGGTGTTTTTAATTTTTTTGCCACTGAACCGGACTACAACCATATAAATACATCGAAAAGACCATAGTTATAAAAAAAACGTATTTTGTCAATAAAAAATAAAATAATATTTTTTTCGAAATTTCCAAAAAGTGGTATCTTTACTTTTGGTCGAAGAATGTCCAGGAATTTTTTCAGATTTTTTGCACTTCACATAAGCAGATAGAGGGGGGGGGGGGGGGACACGTTTCACACCCACTTCAAACTTGCCTACGCTCGCCCTATCAAAGTTATAACCAAAGAATTATATATTTTTGTAATCAGCTCGACGTACCCTTTTATATATGATACCCCTCAAGGTGTCGAAAAAAAATAGAAAAAATTTTAACCCTTAAGTTTTTTTACCCTAATTTTTTTGAAAAATATTTTTTTTAAGTCGCAATATTTTTAAAATATGTGGGTAGGTACAAGACACATACATGCCAAATTTCAAAGTGACCGGACGAAAGGTGTAGCCGTGAGAGCAGGCGACATGACGGACGGACACACGCAGAAAAATATAAGGGTCCTTGGTTATACCCTAAAAATAACTAGGGTGATTCTAAACATCATTGGCTATAAAAAATTCATATAAACCATGGATCTATTCTCAACCCTTTTCTCACCTGGTCAATTTTTATGATTTTTTTTTTAAGATCCAATACCTTTGCTCATAAAAACACTTATTGCTCCAAAAGTATAAAAGCTAAAACAAATATTTTGGTTTCGTTGTAATATTAATTTTCTTCCTCTTAAATTGCATGACAAAAAGTACACAATTTTTTTTTTTTTTTTTTTTTTTTAAATTTAAAAATAGATTTTTTTGTGGTTCCGTAACTTGGTAGAGAACAGAGCTCGGACTTCAGGCAAAACTTCCTTATTTACTAACGTTTTGATCAATATTAATATTATTACCCATCCTTTTACAAGGTGGAATTTTTAGTAAACTTCGCTGAAAGTAAAAAAGAAACGTGTTTATTGTTGCTATTGTTAAAATGTAGGTGAGGATACTAAACCAATCTTGCTTCAACTGAACCAACATTTCTTAAAATCTACACGTCTGATTTTTTATTGATATTTGGATGGTAGTTCATAATTAGCCCATTGTTGGTCCCATATAATTTTCAACCTTCTACGTCCATTTGTTTCATATGCGCAAAATCACATTTATATCTTGAAAAGTAGTCATCTGATTTGTTTGCAATTTGGATGGATTGTCGAAAGTATTTGTTTAATTGATTCCTTCTTTACACCTTTTCTTTGTGTTCACTTTGTCAAATCTTGTGTGTTCACTTAATCAGTTTTATATTTATTTTATTCACTCTGAAATCAATAACTTCATTCCAGAATTATCTTTTACAAAGAAACATCGCTAGAGCACTTTTATGGACTGTCTTTATTATTATCCATGTTGATTTGTCGTTAATTATAACTTACTTAATTAATTTATATTTTTATAATTAATTTGTAGGTGTTAAATTTAAGTCACGCAACTATGTTTTGTGACACATTTTAAAGTTGGATTTTTCATATTGACTGCATTGTTTTTTTTTCTTTTAAAAGTGAAAGCTGTTGTGTGTGTGAATTTGACCAAATTTGAAAACTTGAGTTTTTTTTAATACAACATATATAATGAAATGACAAGTTTTTTTATTTGTGAAAACCACATTCCTGTGATATATAAAAGAGACTATTATAATAATTACACTATACAAATAACATCCCACAGAAACAATAGATAAAATTTATTATTCATTTTACAAAACTCAATGTCTAAAAACTACCAAAAATTATTTCCTCTAATTTTAAATGTGATTTTTCATATCTTTTCTTCTATTCAGATTTTTCCTTCATACATGAAAACTTTAAATTTTGATTGAATTTGATTTTGGGTGTGTTATTCTGTTGGTTTTATAGGAGATGAAACCTTTGGACCTTAACACAACAGAAGCAGGTCCGGTGACTGCCGGTGATGATATACAAGCTGGTGAATGTAAGTATCATCAATCATCACCTTCTTGACTAACTTCAGGGTCAGTCTTGAATTAACTTAAGTTTTACTCTGATAATAATATTATTCCTCCGCGGTGGAACGACCACAGTGTTGCAATAAATGCAATTTTTGAGGAGAACAAAAAAAAAAACTGACAGTAAATACTTAAAAATTAATAAACACTGCAAAAAAAGAAATATCAATGTGTTAGTTTTGTACAATATGCAAACTATGATTGCGATAGGAGAGAGTTAGTGAGGTTCGGTCTAAAGAAAAAACTTGTTTACCAATTAGTTTTTTTTCTTTTTTTCAATAGAGTCTAATTTATAGTTAACCTACGGTGTCAATGTATATTTTGGTTGTTTTGATATTTAAGTGTTTGTTGTAATATCTTTAAGTTAAGGAATCCAACCACCTTTTTACCCTTACCATAATTTCCAAGCTTTACCTGGTCACTTACGTTAATCCTCTCATCTTCATTTTGTTGCCCACCCTTCTGTTCCTCTAACTAATCCAATCCTTAAACTTTGTTTTCTTAAATCTTACTTAGTTATATTCCAAACTTTACCATGGAACTTATATTATAGTCTCGTATTTTGTTCCTAATATGTTAACCCTGATGATGTAAATATATTTTATCTACGATTGATACGAAATATAAACATTGTATCTCTGTTTAGATGCGTAGAAAGTGATTCTTTACGTACTTGTATTCATTGCACATGCGCGTCTCATAGTTCTGAAGAATTCCTCTTCTTTACCACCCTAGGGCAGTAAAGAAGAGGAATTCTTCAGCTTTACGCACTATTAGCGAGTTTGTTTATTTTTAACAAAACTAATTTGCTGTTCTTTTATTAAAGTAACTGTTTATATCGAGATTTTAGTGAAAAACAATGAGTGAATCAAGTGACTTTGACGAAAATGTGGAGAATAATACTCCTCCAGAAATAATTAATTTGGCAAAAAATACAACTAATGAATTAATGCCATCTTTATCAAGAGAGAGATACAAACTTACAAACAGCAAGTTTATTTTTTTCTGTATTTATTATTTAAATATAACAATCGTAGATAAAGTACGGTACGCAACTCGTGCGAAAACGGCATTTTGCATTGCTCGTGTGGTTTTACTACCCTCGGTGTCGCTCAGGTGCAAACTCCACACTCGCATGCAAAATGTTACTTTCCACACTCGATGCGTAATGTACTATTACGAAACTAGTTGTAAAACAAGTTTTTTCTTTAGACCGCACCTCACTAATTCTCTCCTATCTAAACTTTAACAGTTGCTATAACTTAAATTTAAATATGATTGCGATGTTATTTCATTTGATATATCAGGTTTTCCTGACACTGTTAAATTGACAGAAGTTTCAATTAGTCTTAAAGTGGTTTAGAAATACGGGGGGGGGGGGGGGGGATCAACTTTTTTTTATTTGAGGAAACCCAAATAATATTCTACTTATTCTTGAGGAACCCCCTAATGGCAAAATATAAAGAAGTATTTTAAATTTGGTCAAATTTCAACTCCTAAACTTGAATTAAATGTTTAGCGCAATTGATAATTCTATTTGTAGGAAGGCATTCTCTTGTTTAGCAAGGAATTCAATTTATTTGAGTTTGTGAGTCTACTTAATCGGTCGACTACTATAAGAAGATTCGTTTAACCTGATTGGTACCTTGGATCTGTATGATAGGTCTTAACCATGCTACATGATAAATATGATATAGATTATTTATATATATATATATATTTTTTTTCCCGGGGGACTTTTACACCCAAAGACGCAGGCCACTTATGTGGGCCCATAGAACAAACCCGGGTTAGGGACCGAAATCTTCACACACTCGTGTGAAGATATGTTCGTCAACCATGACACCCCTCCTAGTTGTATTACAACCAGGAGTGTCATCATCATGGTTTCCAAGCCGAAACCCTGGTGACGCCACTCTTTCGAGGAGCTTCCCATTTGTTTAAACAATGCTGGGTGGACATTGAGCAGGGTGCCTGGTCCGGGAATCGAACCCAGAGCTGCGGTTACCTTCTGACCCAGCTCGATGGTGCTTAACTTGCCTTATCGCAAGGCGAGCGCTCTAGCCTCTGAGCCACCTAGGCCCCCATTATTTATATATAATATTCAATATTTGTATATGGTCAAATTTAATTTTATTATTATAATTTTTCCTGGTGGTGAACTCTTATTTAATTACTTATTGTAAAGAAAACTATATTGAATTTATTTTCAAGTTTAAATTGAAATAATGGTACATAAAATAAATTCCTGGTAACATTCTCTATAACATTGTCTAATTTAGATATTTGGATTTAAATGTTACAGCCTGAAGAAGCTCTTAGTAAGGGCGAAATATACCTGCTTTTTTTAAAAAGGGATAAGAGAAGGAATCAATTTATTTATTTCTAACCCTTAAAAAGACCAAAATGAAAATATATAGCAATATAGATTCATATGCAATAATTATTAATTTTAGTATTTTCCCTCCAATGGTAAAATTTGAATTTTGTTCAACTTTTAAGGAAAGGCAAAACCAAACAATAAATAATTTGGTACTTTTGGAGTATTTTCTATTTGTCTTAGACTTGTAACTTGTTAGGTAAAATCACTTGAGTTAATTCTTAAAAATTTTAACAAACTTAAAAAAGTTGTAAGAAAATAAGAACGGGATTTGAAACGCAGACGGTTGTTGCCTGATGATTTGTTTTGATGATTTTCAGTGAGTCAAGTGATATCGGATGCTGACGTGGATATCTCTGCACTGAAGAGGAAAGCAGATGAGAATGCTGATAACAGTCTTATTAAGAACTTTGATCCTCTCACTGATCTACCCACGACCAACCACCTCAACGACTCCTTATTTGGGTGAATATCATTCCATTTGTTTCTTCTTTATTCTTGTCAGTACTTGTGTAGTCTTCAACGACTTTAAAACTTATGCGAGATCCAAGAGACCTTAGGCTTATGATTACGTGTGGGTAATTTTATTTTATTTTATTTTATTTTACACATTTTAAGAGTCTTCTGCAGCAAAAGCCACTAGAGAAGCACTCTAAAAGATACAAGATAAGTATAAAAATGGAAAGTAATAACAGAATTAAAAACAAATTTTATAAGTAATAATGAAAATGAAATGAAAATAATAATAAAAGAAGAGTGAAGTCATTACTGATGAGTGGGAGAGAAATAAGGAAGGATAGATTTCAGATTAGATAGGTTTGATACGTTGATATTACTAACATTACGACAAAGAGCATTGAGGTTTCGAACAGAACGGACCAGAGGACACATATCAGACAACTCTTTAATATAAGCGAACCTACTAGCACGGCGTCCAACAGCAAGTACAACCACTTGGTTACTGACTTCGTCACATCGTAGCTCACCGATCAAAGCTTTAGAAAGGTACAGAACCTCATAAGCTCTTCTCCTAACTCTTAAAGATGGTAGGCCTAATCGCTCTGAAAGAATCTCATAAGAGTAAAATATTCTATTGTAATAATAACGTAAATAGCAATTCCTTACAAAAAGCCGCTGAACGCGTTCAATTTGGTCAGAGCTTATCAAAGGTAGGTTATTCCAGACCGGTACAGCATACTCAAGTAAAGGCCTGACAAGAGAGATGAACAAACGGAGGAAACATTCGAGTGAGAGACCATAGCATACATGTCTAATAAGACCTAAACGACGATAAGCTTTCCCAACAATGGAGTCCACAAAGACATCTAACTAACTTAATTATAATGAAGAACAAGCGGACTGTATATTAGGTGAGAAGAAATATCGTGTATTGACAAACTATTGAAAATTAAAGTACATGAGAAAAAAGAACGTGGCTTGTTGAACATGAACAGAATGTAGAAGTAGTGAATATATGAGAGAAGGTTAGGGTGGCAAAAAGGTGGGGACACAAGTGTCAAATAACTTATGGTTATAGGCACCAGATGGCAGCAGCATATAGAGAAATATAATTTAAAGAAAGTTCCAATCTCTGCCAACAGATAGCATTAGTTTACTGAACAGTACTTTATAATTGTTGTGAGTTGTCGTTTCCTTAAATCACACAAAGCAAATGCTTAATTGGCTCCATAAAAGTGCCGCAGCTACATTGGGTACAAAATTACCCTCAATTTTTGTTAAAACCCCCTCTATATCCCCATTTGTAATTTTTTTACTACGTTTTTATTAGCTTGCTTTCTTGTTTGTCCAGTACGAATCTTGCAATCGATTTTGAAATTTTTATGTTTTGGCTATGGAACATAAGTCAAAAACGTTACATTACTTTAAGCTTAAAAACTCAGAAAAGTATAACAGGGAGTTTAAAAGCTATAGGAGGTGTGTAATCCAGTCTCCAGCTGCTGGGCCTCCCTCCACCGCACGTCATAGACCTGAAGAGAGTCGAAAAAATGTATTTAACTAACTTCCCGAGTAGCTAGACATTTGAAACGATGACAATGCATTATTTTAATACTTTTAGCCATCTTTCAGCATAATTGAATTATTTTTACAGCAAATTTTGCTGTATGGAAAGCTAGTTCGGAAAACAACCGCAAGTTAATTTATTTGTTTTGACATGACCCATATTTACGATCTTCATTTTGACGGGTTTAAAATTCAAATTATATTATATAAACATATGATTCAACAGGAAATTTAAAAATGTAGTATATAAAAAGTTCTTTTTATCTTGTAATTATTAATGGCTGCAATTACCCATTGTTTGGTTACTTATACCAATAAGTAAAATTTATTAAAAAAATAATTGTTTTAAATATTTTGTTGTCTTCTCCTTTGTAATTACTTAGACAGGAATTTAGTCGTAACCTAAGCCTCTTCTATTTCAAATACATTTTTATTATATTTACATAACTGTAATTACAAGTTTGGTTTTTTTTATTTTCTCATATAAAGAGAAGGTATTGTGATGGTGAGAATATTCAATTTTGATGGTTTTATACATTTTGAGTCCAAAAAAGTGTTTTTTTTTTAAAAATTGTCTGTCCTTTTGTACTTAGCATGTCAGATTATTAGATCTAAATTTGATCACCACAACAAGCTGGCCAGCAGTTTGTAGTGCAGTAATAGAAAACCTTTTGTACTTAGCATGTCAGAATATTGGATCTAAATTTGATTACCACAACAAGCTGGCCAGCAGTTTGTAGTGCAGAAATAGAAAACCTTTTGTACTTAGCATGTCAGAATATTGGATCTAAATTTGAAAGTTTTGTGCAGTAGGCTGAGAAAAAGTTTGTTAATACTTTGTGATGTGTGAATCACCAATTATTGAATTTTTTTTATAGTTTTTTTGTGTTTTTTTTTCAATATTAAATACGTAGTTCAGATTAAAAACTCAGTTCAATTCTAAAATATGTTGTATTTCGGGTGATTACATAAAAATATGGAGGTGTGTGGTTTAATTAAAACTAAACTCTGTGAGAATTAAAGTCAAAGTAATTGTGACATACTTATGAGCGAGGTTATGTTGCAGGAATGTGAAGGAGAGCGGAGACGTGGAGGTGGAAGTGACTCCCATCAAGGATCACCACGTCGGTCTTCTCATACCCATCACACCCGTACCCGAGTCTACACCTAAACGTAACAAGGCCCAGTCGACCCCTGTCAAGAGCACCACACCTTCAGGTGCCTCCACTCCCTCTACTTCCAGGACACTCGGGCTAGCCTCACAGCAGGATGAGGGTCTCTCACCTGTACAGATCGCTATAACCAAGGAACTCTCCAAGCTTCAGGATGCCTTCAAGGAACGCATGAGGATACACGAGGTATCCACTTAATATCCAATATTTTTTACTTTCTCATATAAAGAGAAAGTATTGTGATGGCGAGGAAATTTGATTTTGAGATTTTGATGGATGAGTCCAAAAAAGTGTTTTTTTTTTCAAAATGTCTGTCTGTATAGACGCCTGGAGCCTAAACTACTGGGCAGATTTTGACAAAATTTGGCGTACATGTTCAGAAAAATTATACCCCGAGGCGAAATCGGGAAATGAATTATAATTTTATTTATAGTTATTTATGTAACAAGGCAGCAAAATGGAATTTTACTGAGTGATTAGATTAGCCTCCGAGCCGAAGGTGAGGACAGGCTATGATAATTAACTGCTGAGGCGAAGCCGAGGCAGGTAATTTATCTTTTGACTGCCTCGGCTTCGCCTCTGCAGGCAATGAAAAACGAGGCAGAAATGTTTCCTTTGCTGCCTTGTTGCATACAATATTTTATCTACGGGCGGCAGAAAAATGAAACTGCAAACATACCACCTTTATTAATATAACAATAACATAGTTAATTATTATGTGTCATATTAATAAAATAATAACATAAGTATTTAGTAAAATTAATGTTGATAAAACAATCAAATATGAAGCTTGGGAATAATAACAATAATTGTAAATAGCAAACTGAAGCTATAACAACAAACTTCAAAACACACGTTTATAACAAACATAACTTCTGAATGAATAATGCACGCAATATGAAATATTTATTCATATTTTTACTAACAAATTACTAAAAGTATTAAAGATATCTTCTACTGCTTAAAAGAAAAGAAGTAACTAGGATAAATCAAGAAAAGTAGCTAGTCTAATCTAGAATGACTTCAACAATAATAATAATAATATGGATGTTGGATGTTTACATGAAGCTGCAGTGTGGCCAGTGACTCCTCTATTTTTTTTAATTAAAGATCTACTATTCATTGAACTTATTGAATAGAATTAACAAATACAGGGTGGAGCGCGGCAGACAAACTGCCCAGCAAGATCGCCTGATTTGGCTCCTTGTGATTTTTTTCTGTGGGGATTCCTTAAATCCTTGGTGTACAGCAATCGTCCCAGATCCCTGGAAGACCTCAAGAACAACATTGCGAGCCAAAATTACCAAAATCCCTGTGGAAATGTTCTAAAGAGTGCACAAAATCTTCAAAAAAGGCTTAATCAGTGTTTGGAATGTGAGGGGAACCGCTTATCCGAAACTTTGTTTAAATCTAGGTAAATTTAAATTTTCCATGTTATTTAATCAGGAAAAATTAAAAAAAAAAAAATTATTTTGTAACATTCTGTGTTTTATTACATTTTCAAATTCATACGTCTGCCGTGCTCCACCCTGTATAAACAAATTATTTAAATATCAAAACGTTTAGTTATTAAATTTTTACTTATTAAACTATGATAGAGATAATAGTATAAACTGTTATTGTCAACATTATAACAATTAAAATGTTGCTGCCTAGGCATCCAAATTTTTCTGCCTAGGCAGCAAAAACACACTTCTCTGCCTGAAATCAGTTCAATAATGCCTCATTTTGCTGCCGTAAGTAGATAAATTATATATTGTGTGATCAGTTTATGCAAGTGGTTCTAAAATACTTCTCTCACACTGATGAAAGTGGGTGGGTCCAGTGCCGCAGTGGTATTCTGTCGTACCCTGTGAAAATTCTAAGTCTTCATCTTTTTTGGTTTGACAATAAACTGGTTGTTTCCTTTTTTTTAATTTAAAGATAAACTTACTCTTAAAAAGGATTGTTTGAATGTTGTCAGAGCCGGAAGAAAGAGGTTCTACAGAAGATAGCCGAGGCTCAGAAGAGAAGAGACAGGAATACGGCCACTTTGAAGAAACTCGGAGAGAAGAGGCCTCATATTCAGAAACTTGAGAAGTCTAAAATAGTCAACGCCGAGCTCAAGGAATCCTGCGACGAGGCCCAGCGCAAAACCGGAGAATTCCTGTAAGTAACAATACTAACTAACTAACTTTGTGGCTTGCTACACATATTGGCGGGAATTAAACGCAATCTGTTGTCACCCATCCAAGTTGTGATCTCACCCCGATACTGTTTAACTTTATAGAAAAGAAAGCCATCTGCTTCTCTCCTATAAGAGCCCCCAAAGTCATAATACGTTTTAATTCATTAAAACTTTAAGTGTCATTAAAACGTTAACGTGAGGCACTCACTAAATGTACATTGATTAAGCTCATTTCTGTAGTCCGTGATTTAGAGATTGCAGGTTTGATTCCTATCTATAAGATGGTAGCTACGTTAATGAAAGGGTATCTGTCTGGTTGTAGAGTGCCAATTATATGGTTTAGACAGCTGACGGGGCTACACACCAGCTCTGTATCATCTACTACATATTATACGTATAAACCCTTTGTCAGGTCTAAGACCTCCTCATGCTGTTGAACTAGATTATTTATTTTTTTGTTCAATGATACACCAGATTCATTTTCAGCAGTTACCTATACAAAAAAAAAAAAAAAAAAAAAAATGCTTGCATACGAGTTTGCAAGACAGTGAGACATTTTTATGTAACGCTTTTTGGTGTCATTTTTTGGTAACGTTTTTCGAGTTTATGTGCGTAAGTAAAGAGATTAAAATGTCAAAAAATCCGCAGGGGCACCACTGGGAGAGAGAAGAAGTCGGGGCGTAGAGCCAGTTACCGCTCAAGGTGAAAATATAGCCCCTAAGCTGCCAAGCCCGCGGGGAAAAGGGCGAAGGCTTTCTCTACAACCCTCTAGTCTAGACCAGCAGTTCTTAACCTGTAGTACGCGTACCCCTAAGGAATACGCGAAAATGTGTAAGGGGTTTGTGATGAATTAAAAAAAGGTTTTTTGTTTACTTTTCTTTCTAATAAATAAAAACTTTATAGTAAAATGTCAGTTAAAAATCTTGTTTGGAATTTAAATTACCTATTTACAGCTGTTTCTACGATGTTGCAATATTAGCAGTAGTGTAAAAACACTTCATCTAATATAAATAGTATGTATTTGTAAAAATAAGTGGTTGTTTTTAGAGGATACCCACAGTTAATTATACAAAAAGGGGTACGTGGGTTGAGAACTGCTGCTCTAGACTAGACTTTACTAAGTGTAGTAGAGTAGAAGAGCGCTGGGCTACAGGCTATAGAGTGGGGTAGACCCGAAGGCAGCTGAACCTACATGTCCCGTCCTTGGTTACCTTCGAGTCCGCGGTAGGGGAAGGTCCTACAGCTGTAGACTAGATTGCAAACCTCCTATAGGTTCCTAAATCCCTGTCACACTTTTCTGAGTTTTTAGGTAACGTAACGCTTTTTAAGGTATGTTCCATAGCCTAAACATAAAAATGTCAAAATAAAGCAAAATCTGTGTAAGGTGGAAACCTTTAAAGCTGTAATGTGTCCTGGAACCTGTCTAATAAGGAAGTGGAAACACCTAAAGTTATGGATATGGGTAATATTTCCCTGATTCTTACCTTGTTATGTAACCTGTGTCGATCACTAAAGGAATTAAAAGGTTTAACCTGGTTTTAGAACCAAGTTACAGATTTATGTAAATGAACCTGAATTTTATTTAATTATAATAATTCAATGAATAGACGATAATATTTTAATGATGATTAATTAAATTAACATTCAATCATAAATATAGGTATATTTACATGTAAACATTGAAACCTAGCTACTGGAAGCCTGCTGAGGTGGATTCCCCCCCCCCCCCCCCCCCCCCCCCCCCCCCTGGAAGCATGGCTTTCAAGCTTTGGACCATCCTTTTCTCCGATAGTTGTAACTTGAAAGCAATAGAAGGTCTACAGCCTTCACCGTATAATGTTTGTCTGCCACTCACACCATCACTAGAGGAAATTCTACCCAGACTTGTTAACTTGAGTAATTCTGCCCAGTGTCAACCCTCAGCTTGCCATAGCCATATCACTTAATTTAGTACAAACTACACAACAGTTTTAAAACCACCCAAGTTTAAACTTCAATCAACCTTTTCAGAGTTGTAATTGTACTTCTTAACCCTGCACTTATAACACTACGTCTCTGAGGCGTACATGCTGACTTTAGTTGATAGCTCTCGGTGCGCAAGCATGCCAGCCATTAGTCCTTCTAGGTATGCTATCCATGTTTAATTAACCTTCAGATTGCGTCAAAGTTGGGTCTTTGTTGTGCTTTTATATATTAGTAATTTACCATTTCTTTTAGTTTACTGTACCTCAGGGGCTCTATCGAGCCTAACCTTATCGACCTTGTTGCCTTTAATTGGCTTTTTTTATTGTTCCTAAAATTTGATTATTAAATATTATATTGCCATATTTATAAAAATGTGTAATTTATTTATATATCTATTCATTAGATATAAAATATAATTTCAGATTTAAATTCAGCAGGTGCTAGTGGGGAAAAATGTAAAATGTATATTTTGACCTGCTCATTTCAGGTTAAAGGGTCATTTTGGTAATCATTTTCTCCCTAATGAGCACCTTTTAACCATTTTATTAGACAAAAAAATGTTTCAAGTTTATGATTTTATCAGCATTTAAATCATAAACGGGTATAAGTTGGCCTAATTTTAATTTACGTCTGATAGGCGTAGTGTTAGAAATAATGGACTATTAGACAGTGTTAGTAAGGCAGGGTTAAAAGAATTAAGTCCAGTATTACAATGCTATTAGTAATGCACTAATATTATCCATGTATCTTTATTTTTCCTGGTTTCTTATGCACTTTAAGTGTGAGCAAGAAAAAGGATTTAATATAACTATCACTAATACATTAAGGAAAAATGAAAAAGTCTCTCCTCGTAAAATTAATTTTTTACTAGCCAAAGCAGCTTTCAGCCTTTATAAGGCCATCACCAGGGCCTAAGAACAAACAGAGGTGACAAACCATGTGATATAGCAAAACTTAAATACATTAAAATAAAAACAAATCAGTAAAAAACCTATTACGGTGACTGATGGTCAAAAATTAATAAAACAAATAACAAGTCAAAAAATAAAATAAATAAATCAAAAATTAAGTATTGCTATATGACAAGGTTTATCAGCTCTGTTTGCTCTTAGGCCCTGATAATGGCCTTGTAAAGACTGAAAGCTGCTTTGGCTATTAAAAAGTTAATTTTACGTGAAAAGACTTTTTCATTTTTCCTTAAGATGGCCTCCGTAGA
Source organism: Gerris lacustris (assembly GCA_951217055.1). Taxonomy (NCBI): domain Eukaryota; kingdom Metazoa; phylum Arthropoda; class Insecta; order Hemiptera; family Gerridae; genus Gerris; species Gerris lacustris. Next base: position 3,302,053 of record OX578283.1, on the reverse strand, counting down.
CACTCCCATATCTAACATCACTACATTATTTCAATTGCTCATGCAACTCTTTTGTTGCAGCGCTTTGCCCCTGACAAACAGCAAAGCTTATTATTATAACATTTCAAAATGAGCTCTGTACACGACTTCCTCAACTACAAAATGAATCGGATGTTATTATTTTGTTTAAACAGTCGTACCTGATATTTGTCGATATTAATTTGATATTTTGTATTGCAGAGGAGTCCTTGGTAATTATGAAAAAGCGCTGAGAGAAGTTCTAAACAGGAACGAGGCGGAGAAGAGCGTACTGGAAGCCGAAGTCAAGGTTCTGCTTTGTGAGAGAAACACGGCTCAACAACACGTTGCCAACATGGAAACTGCACTCAACGACATACACACGTATGTTCTATATTATCTTACTTTGATCAAAATAGTCTAACAACTTGGTAAAACATAGATTCTTAGCCTAATATTGAAATTATTATTTTCCCATGTATGAAATAATGAAATAGTACATTACGCGTCGAGTGCAGAAAGTAGCATTTTGCATGCAAGTGTGGAGTTTGCACCCGAACGACAGCGAGGGTAGTAAAACCACACGAGCAATGCAAAATGCCGTTTTCGCACGAGTTGTGTACCGTACTTTATCTATGATTGTTAGATTTAAATAATAAATACAGAAAAAAATAAACTTCTTGTATGCAAGTTCGTATTTCTCTTTTGATAAAGATGGCATTAATTCACTAGTTGTATTTTGTGCCGAATTAATTATTTCGGGAGGAGTATTATTCTCCACATCTTCGTCAGTCACTTGATTCACACATTGATTTTCACAAAAAAAACTCGATATAAACAGTTACTTTTATTAAACAAACAGCAAATTAGTTTTGTTAAATGTAAACAAACTCGCTAATGGTGTGTAAAGCTGAAGAATTCTTCTTCTTTACCGCCCTAGGGTGGTAAAGAAGAGGAATTCTTCAGAACTATGAGACGCGCATGCGCAATGAATACAAGTACGTAAATAAAGAATCACTTTCTACACATCTAAACAGAGATACAATGTTTATATTTCGTATCAATCGTAGATAAAAAAAATTTACACTTACCGGAATTCACTGGAATGATGAGCGACGCAATAAATTGACGAACGTGTTTAAACAAGAGGCGAATTTAAATTTGTATGTTAATTTAAACTTCATACAAAGCAACGAATCTATACCTCACATTTATTCTTAATGAGGGATAATTATTTCACAAAAATTTGAGACATTAGGCATTGTCGGCTTGGCGAAATTTCATAGAACTGCGTTGAGCCGCTGCTAAATGTTTCTTAAAACCCTCTCCACATCTCAGTCACATATAATTGTATTTCTTGGAATATACTACCTTTACATCTTCCCCCTACATTTCTATGGAACCGAAAGAGATTTATCAATGCTCTTACTTATTCCTAATTATTCTTAATCTGTTTATTTTTAACAAAAATACCGAATATTCCTCGAGTCGAAATGTTGGACTATACACCTGTAAACTAACTAGGAACCATTTTTAAAAGAAATAATAAACAATAAAAGCAGAAACCCTGATAATCTTAACAATTCATAAATCAGAACAGGCCCTGGTTCCAATTTGTACATAGTTTTTGGGCCGTCCGGATTATACGGATGTCCGGGCTAGCGGGGTCCAGATAAGCGAGACTCTACTGTATTAGAAATTTAGGAAAAATGTGAATTCGTTATTGAAAAATAATACTTACATTCATATTTAATTTTCATTATAGTCCAGGAGATAGCGTGCAAAAAAGTGTCTGACAGAAATTAGAATTTTGTATACAAGTCAATCATTTAGCGCCTTTTAAGAATATGTGGTCGGCTAAGTTCGTCTGCGGGACATAAATTGGCAGTAGGCGTTTGAAAAAAATAAACCGGTGGAGAGCGGCCATGTCTCACTAATTATGGTGGACAATGTGATTTTCTTGATCCTGAGTACAGAATTAGTTAGTAGACCAAAAATCAAGTGGATGTTATTTTCACACTTGATAGGTTAGTTATTCAAATATTACTAAACATCAACGTGGTCACCTGTCAACGGACAAACTAACATCAACTTTATTTTCGGTCTACTAACTAATTCTGTACTCAGGATCATGAAAATCACATTGTCCACCATAATTGGTGAGACATGGCCACTCTCCACCGGTTTGTTTTTTCCAAATGCCTATTGCCAAGCTATGTCCCGCAGACGGACTTAGCCGTCTACATATTCTTAAAAGGCGTTAAAAGATTGACTTGCATACAAAATTCTAGCTTGATGTTAGTCAGACATTTTTTTACCCGCTATCTCCTGGACTATTAGGGTTTTAAAAGAATTTCATCATATTCTGTTTCCAATCACAAAACTCACTGTTGCACACCTAACACCCGAGCAATTTTTTTAGTGACACCATTACCTTATACGCAACAAAGCATCTACTGTCACAGCATACGGAAGATTCGGTATGTTTTCATTTACTCATTATTAAAATGTCACGTGATGCTTTCAGTTAAAGATCTAACTTGGAAATGAAGAAGAATAAATAAATTAACAGGCTTGCCTGAATTTGAATGTAAACACAGCTGCTCAAGTAGGAAAGTTCCATGAAATCATACGGAACCATCTTTACTAGCACTGTCCTGCCCTGTCCTAATTGTGTTTAATTCAGGGAACCCGCTCCCCCTCCTTCTTTCCCAGAACTCTAGTTTGACTCGGATTATCGGAGCTTGGATTATAGAGACTACTGTATATATAATAGTCAAAATTTTGGTCGAAATCGACTCTAAAACATCTTGGACAAACATCGCCAATACTTCTGCTGTCATAAAAGCATAAAATACAGAAAATCTAATTACACTGTCACAAATTTTCTTTATTAATGTACAATTTCATTATTTGTGATGTTACTTCCTCTAAAAGTCTAGTCCTATTGCATAACAACTTTATTTGTGACTTAGTTTCTATAACCCACAAATAACCTTCTTAGAAAAAAATTACATACTTGTTCACTTGACACCATATTATGGGAGTGTATCATTAATCAATTTCTTTACATATATTTTGTTACTTTCATACATCATATGTAGTATATCACTAATTAATAATTAATACATATATTTTGTTATATCTTGTGACACTACAATGATCAGAAAAAAAAATGAATTTTTGCTCTAAATTTGGGGGCGTTATCTCTTTGTGTGTTTTTGCAGTATATTTTTGTATATGAGACAATTTTATTTGAGTTGGTCGAACTGATTTTTATTTTTAAACAATATTTGATTATGAATTTATTTAATTTCATATTTTTTTGTTGTAGGAAATATGACAGAAGTATGAAATCGGTTGAGGAGTTAATAAACGGCCAGAGTAAGAAGGTGGAGGTACTGAGAGGTCGATGCAAAGACCTCGAAATAGCCAAACAGAAATACCTCAAATTACTTGGCCACGCTTCCAACAGGCTCGAAGAGTAAGTACACCTCTACTAGTTCATTCTTAGTCGTGTTTATTTGTTCCATTGTCATGTTTCAAATGAAAATAACATAAAATAACTGTTGTGACGCAATAACTGATACCGATAGTCCAGGAGATAGTGTGCAAATAAGTGTCAGACTGACATTAGCTATAAATTTGTGTACAAGTTAATATTTTAGTCTCTTTTAAGAATGTATGGTCGAATAAGTTCGTTTGCAGGATATAGCTTGGCAATAGGCATTTGAAAAATACATACTGGTGGAGAGCGGCCATGTCCTAACAATTATGGTGGACAATATGATTTTCATGATACCAAGTACAAAATTAGTTAGTAGACCAAAAGTCAAGTTGATGTTAGTTTGTCACTTAATAGCTTGGTTGTTCAAATATTAGTCCAAGCCAAAGTTGTCTCCTATGAAGTGACAAACTTCATAGTGCATAGTGACAAACTATCATCAACTTGATTTTTGGTCTACTAATTAATTTTGTACCCGGAATTATGAAAACCACATTGTCCCCAATAATTCACGGGACGTGGCCGCTCTCCACTCGTTTGTATTTTTCAAACCCCTATTGCCAAACTATGTCCTGCAGGTGAACATAGTCCACCACATACTCTTAAAAGGCACTAAACTCTAGCTTCATGTTAGTCACACTTTTTTAGGGTCCGTAGACAAAACCAAGGACCCTTATATTTTCCTGCGTGTGTCTGTCCGTCCGTCTGGTCCCCTGCTCTCACGGCTACACCTTTCGTCCGATCACTTTTAAATTTGGCATGTATATGTCTTGTACCTACCCACATATTTTAAAAATTATAGCGACTTAAAAAAATTAGGGTGAAAAAATTTAAGGGTAAATTTTTTTTTTTTTTTTTCGACACCGTGAGGGGTATCATATGAAAGGGTACGTCGAGCTGATTACAAAAATATATAATTCTTTGGTTATAACTTTGATAGGGCGAGCGTAGGCAAGTTTGAAGTGGGTGTGAAATGTGTCCCCCCCCCTTCTATCTCACTTATGTGAAGTGCATAAAATCTGAAAAAATTCCTGAACATTCTTCGACCAAAAGTAAAGATACCACTTTTTGGAAATTTCGAAAAAAATATGATTTTATTTTTTATTGACAAAATACGTTTTTTTATAACTATGGTCTTTTCGATGTGTTTATATGGTTGTAGTCCGGTTCAGTGGCAAAAAATTACTTTATCAGAAGTTTGTTTATGTGTTTTGAGAATATCAGACCCATAGGATAGTTCAAAGTAAGCTTTTTAGCATTTTATAGAACACCATCAATAGGGTACTACTTTATCCAGACAGTGTTGCTTACGGACCCTCGCTGTGTGTTGACTAGCACACACTTGACCTGTTTATTGCACGCTATCTCCTGGACTACAAGTATATTGTAAGAATACTAGATTATGTTGTAACTCAAAATAATTCTTAATTTAGACTGTGGAATGGATCTCTTAGTACTTCTACTGCTATAGTTTAGTCTGCCCTTCTCTTTCTTACTCATTAGACTTGTATTTTTTACAAAAACTTTTATAATAATATAGAAAGAACAATATTATATGGAGTAGTAGTAATAAAGTGGTCGAGCTGTCTGACCTGTTACGACCTCATGTTGATGAGGACGTAAAATAATGGAATCGTGTTAATTTGTTTTTATTTTGTTCAGTACAAACAGGGAGAAGATGATAATGATGAGGAGTCATGAAGGAGAGGCCCAGAGAACCAGGGCGCTCATCGACCAGAAGGAACTCAAGATGAGAAACAACGACCTCACCATCAAACAGAAGGAAAAGGAACTGAGAGAAATGAGGAAAATATACGAGGACTTACTTAGCAAGCTCTCCTAAATACTTAACTACCCCTCTAGTAATAATAATAACTCCTTCTACTGCCCTTCTCACACCGCTCTCTAATACTAGGTAATAATCCACACTTTCACCTAGTAATATAATAGCTTGTCTGTATTAATTTAGGGGCTGTGCATACTGAAGAAACTGGTTTCATGAAACCAATTTCATAAAACCAGTTTCAGTGCACAGAGAGGAAACCCTTTTTCTGACAGTTTCATTATGTCCTCTGACGAAGATGTATTAATTCAATGTATCACATTCAATTAATTTATATGGTTCTTAATGCACTCAGTTTTAAATAAACAACAACACTAACAACTGAACACCAAACAAAACGCAATAATCAAAACTGAAACGATAAGCGATAAACATGAAATCACGTACAACTTGGTTTCCAAGAAACCTGACTTTGTTTCAAAGTGTCTTCAGTGTGCACAGCGCCTTAATGTAAGAAATTTTTTCTACAAATATACAACAATGTGTAAGCACATAGCAGAACAAGATATACGAAAAAATATCAATTTAAAATAAAGTTTTAAACTAATGTGTAAATCTTGATTTAATTATTAAGCTTGATAATGACCTCAAGTAGAGGCCGCAATATTACAGGGAAAATGAGAGTTTAGTTTTTTACAAGCACCCCTAAGACCTCAGAATCACAAAATCACTTAAGTAAAGTTAGATTATTATTAGTTACATTAATAATAATCTTAAGGCCCCCATACACGGTCAAAATGTTTGTATAAACATCATGTTTGCGCAAACATTTTGACCGTATATGCAGGGCTGCAAACTAGTCAGTAATAGTCTGTATCTTGAGGAAAGTCTGTATTAGGTCAGTATTTCATGAAATTGGTCAGTAAAGTCAGTATTTTACACTTTGAAAGCCCTGGAAAACTGAGGACCAGTGTTTGTGCTGCCTGGGTATGGATGTGGCACATTGATTGTGTACAGTTTTCATAGCTTTCATGAGCAGCTACTACCTAGGAGCACCAATCTTCATAAATTTAATTGTAACACAACATTTTCAAACATTTTTTATTGGCTCAGTCACTCGGCTGGTCTGCTGCTGCTTCTTTGGCTGCCTGGTCTGCTCCTTCGTTGCCTGGGATTCCCATGTGTCCTGGGACCCACATGAAAGTGATGTTATATCCTCTCTTCACAAGGTTGTTGTAGGATGATATAACTTTGTTTACAAGAGGGTCTTCAGCCAAGATGTTATGCATGGCCTCAAGTGAACTCAGAGAATCGGAGCAGATCACCGCTTTCCCTTGAGCCTCCTCCTCGATAACAGCCAAAGCCTTTAAAATGGCAGTCAGTTCAGCTGTAAAAATTGTTGCGAAAATTGCAAGTTTCCAAGATCGAGTTGAACCGTTTACAACTGCACAGCCCACGCCAATGTCTGTCTTGGATCCATTTGTATATATAAACGACCACCCCTCGTGGTTGGCTGCTTGCTCTCTAAATAGGGTGGTCGCTACATTTATTTTAATTTGGTTTTACTTAATTTGGTATTTATTACCGGTGGTTTAAGGCTCCATGGTGCAATTTGTTGGACTTTCTTTTCTAAAATTGGAGACGGGGTTATTTCTCTTAACTCCATGGTCTTTAGTGCTCTTACTGTAGCTGGGATCTTATTATTTTGGCCCCATCTAAACCCAAGAAATGGTTTGGGACTACAGAAAAACTCCCGACCAGGGTGGTTAGGTTTTGCCATTATCTTGGCTGCGTACTTTAATAGTCCCTCCTGCCTTCTAAATTCCAACCTAATGCTGTTCAACTTTATTGAAAGTAGAGCGAACCTGTCTCCTGAGCAAGGTACCGAGGCCCCCTGGCTAATGTATCCCCTGTTACTAAAATGTGAATCTTTTGTTTTCAGGTGTCGAGATAAGAGGTGCCCCTGCCGCCCCACAACCCTCCATCAGCGGTATCTCACGCTCATCCTCACATCATCAAACAAACATCTTTATCTTCCCTATTATTATTTTTATTTTTAAAATTTTACTCTAAGATATTTATTTGGGAACTGAAACCGTATGAAAGTTGTTATTTGGATCACATTCATAATGTTTTAACCGATACCTCAATGATACACGCTTATCATTGTTAATATGTTGTACTTAAAAAAAAAAATATATACATATATTTTTTTTTAATTTATGTTTTTATTTTATTTTATTTATTTTTTTATTTTTTTTTTACTGGCTAACTTGAAAAATAGTGTGGCACATAGCTTCCTCACATGCTATTACTAGATAAATAGTCATGTGTTAATTTGAACATATTTTGATTCCCGGGGGGGAGGTTATTTTTATTGAATATTAAATGTACCCCCCACACTGTTTTAATTAATACAGGGTGGAGCGCGGCAGATGTATGAATTTGAAAATGTAATAAAACACAGAATGTTACAAATTAATTTTTTTTTAGATTTATTCCTGATTTAATAACATGGGAAATTTAAATTTACCTAGATTTAAACAAAGTATCGGATAAGTGGTTCCCCTCACACTCCAAACACTGATTAAGCCTTTTTTCGAAGTTTTTGTGCACTCTTTCGAGCATTTTCACAGGAATTTTGGCTCGAATGTTGTTCTTGAGGGCTTCCAGGGTTCTGGCACGATCGCTGTACACCAAGGATTTAAGGTATCCCCACAGAAAAAATCACAAGGAGCCAAATCAGGTGATCTTGCTGGCCAGTTTAAATCGCCTCTTAAAGAGATGAGACGCCCGGGAAATCTGTCTTGCAAAATTTTTACGCAAACCCTTGCTGTGTGGGCTGTGGCCCCGTCCTGCTGAAACGTGGAACATAAACTTCCCTTCCCCCTCTTTCAAACGACCCTACTCTCAACCGTCTAGGACTAATAGGAAGGTAGCAATCCCCTCTTCAAATTCATACGTCTGCCGCCCTGTATGTGCCACCCTGTATGTGCCACCCTGTATGTGCCACCCTGTATGTGCCACCCTGTATGTGCCACCCTGTATGTGACCATCTCTGGGCTAATTACAGCAAACAATCTGAATTTCTTCATTATCGGATCTGTACTTTGTTTAAAGATGTATAATATAAATAAGTTATGAAAAAAAAAAATGGGTTCGGCACATGCAGTGGAAAAAATTAATGGACGCAGAAGGATGGAATTTATATGAAACTAACAATGAGCTTAATTTTGACCTAACATCTAAATTTATTGAAAATTTGACTTGTTATCGTTTTTAAAATTTGGTGGATAAACGTCAGACGTAAGTGCGGAAATGTTCTCTGAATGTACAGTCAACAAATAGAAATCTGTTTTGTTCTCCAGAATGTTAACCCACCATGTTTCCATTACCTTCGGTAAGCTTGGAAGCAAAAGTATATTGAAATTGGAAATTCCTCCTCATTATTTTTATATAAATCAAACACGATACTTTCTCTTTATATATATACTACGTGTTATGAGAAAGTAACAAGTTGAAATAATGTTGATTGAAGGAATTCTGTATGCTCAAAGTGCTTTTTGGACTAACTAATACTACCTCTACTAAAGGTCGACTAAGAAGTCATGGAAATCTGAGGAGTGCGCTAGTGTCGATGTTTTGGTGCCATGTATAGTCAGTTTTTAATAAAAATAGACCACTGTCAAAAAACGCAGTGTTTGTTCTATAGTTATTAATAATTTTATTTTTGATAACTTATATATTTTTTAAATATTTTTTGCAACAGGCAACACTGTACCTGATAAGAAATCACAAATACTATACGATAATATCGCTTTATATTATTATTTATTGATTATTCATAATAATATTCTTTAAATCTAAATTGATTTTATTTTTTCTTAATCTATTTTTTTTTTTCCTTCTTAATTTCTGAGTTAGATTTGTTACTTTTTTATTTCTGTTTGTAAACTATATTAAGTCCTATAATAGTAAAAGTTGCTTTGGTATTGCAATAAAATTAATATCTATTGTATAACTTTAAAATTCCATTACAACATTAATGAGATTCTAAGATAAGTTTCACTGGTTATTTTATTTATAAAAAAATAGAGGAGAAACAAACTAGAAATTCGCTAATATTATTTTGATTAATTGTCATGGAGAGCAATCATTTTTATAATAACAAATACATATTATTGTACAAACATCGTTTAGGACAGGTGTGACTATAATTCGTACTGTATAAAAACAAACAAAACAGGAAACCTATCAGATTGGAAACCTTCCTGTTGTTATTCGTGAGATTTTACATAACTGCGCATGTCATACAAACTAGAAATGGGTATTGTCTTAACACCCGACTGTACTGACTTTGGCAATATTCGGAAATTCCGACTTTAAACGAAGCTAAGCTTTTAGTTTCTCCCGTGTTCATGACTTCTTGGTCGACCTTTAATAGTAATCATTATAACTGATAATCACCTAAGTATAGTCAGAGCAGATAATCAAATTTAATTAGTTATAATTAATTAGTTGTAATATAATTAATTATAGATTTTTATTAAACTATAAATGTTTAATGTAAACAAGATCTGTGGAGGTTTTCATTAAGAAACTATTTTTAATTAATATTTTTATTTATTGAAGCTCCTTTTTTCCTCTTTAAATTCATTGTAGAGAATTGTTTGAACATATGTAAATTTAATCTTATTTGTAAAAATTAAATTGTGCAAGTTTACATACATAATGATTTCAATAAATTAACAAAAGAAGTTTTTTTTTTTTTTTACAAATTTGACAGCTAAAAGTTAACAAATCGAATTATAATTAGTCCGCAAAATTTTCTACAAATTAAAATTAAAGTGGTCTTTTTAAAATGTTCAAGATTTTATCTATTATTAGTTAATTTATGGGCCTAATTAATCCTAATTGTTGAGCCTAAATGGGTAAAAAAAGAATACATTTTTTTAAATGCAGCATGTTTATATCTGCAGTGTGTGAAAGCCTAAAAAAAAACTCTAAAATTAGTTAAAAGATTTAAGTAACTTGTAGATATTTTGTCCTATTTCCTTAAATCCCTTACAAATGATTTAAAGCAATAGTAGCATTTCCCTCTGATACAATTCTCTGATTTACGTTTATGCTTTTGACATTTTCTTGTCTTTATTTTGGCACTTAAACAAACTTGAAAAGCGATACCAAAAAAACGACACCAAAAAGCGTTTCACTGTCAAAATAAACAAAAAAAGATAAAAAAATTAAAGCGAAGCGAACCTGGGGACATTTCATGTCAGTAGCTTACAAGGAGCAAAGACATGAAAATGCCTCACGGTCTTGCAGACTCGTTTACATGAATTTTATGTATGTTTTTTTTTATTACTAACTACGGGAAACAGACAGAGAAAAATACACTCCAGTGCCGGGATTTGAACCCCTAAAATTTGATTTAAATTAAAATTTAATCTTTCCATAGTATGAATACTACCAAAATCGTAAAATATGAATTTCTAATTGATTGTATTAGGTAGAGGTACTAATTGGGTACTTTATAATTATAAGCGTTATTTCTCAGTCTAGTTCTATGTCATTAATGTTGACTTCTCAGATTTGTGGAAAATTTAAAGCTTAAATTCGGGACAAGGTATCATTAACGTCAGAGAAAATCATTCTCCTGCGTAGCTTAGTTGGTAGAGCCCTATACTGGAAATATAGAGGCCCTTGGTTCAAATCCCGGCGCTGGAGTGTTTTTTTCTCTGTCTGTTTCCCGTAGTTAATAATAAATTATAATTTGATTTAAATTAACATTTAATCTTTCCGTAGTATGAATACTACCAAAATCGTAAAATATTAATTTCAATCTTTTGTGAAACTACACATGCAGGGCGGCCGTCCCAAGGGGTTGAGGTGCCCTAGACGCCTAAAACACCTCTTCCAAACCAAAAACTCATATTGTAACTGCTAGAACAAGAAATCAGACTTAATGGAATTTTGTATATGTATGTGAATTCGTTAAGTTGAGCTTTAATTTGAAAAAAAAAAAAAAAAAAAAAACTTTATTACATCTTCTTTCTTTAGATTCTCAGAACCTATTTTCTATTTCTTTATTTAAAAAAAAAAAAATAATAAATGAAAAATTCTTGCAAATAACTTCATTTCTGGTTAATAGTTTCCCAAAAATACACTCTTAGAGTAATCTAATTTTTTTAAACTGTTAATTATGTTAAAGTGGAGGCATTGGGCATCTTCAACTCTCTTGTATTAAACCCTAAAATTTTATTCAAATTAACTCTTTATTTTAATTATTTATTTTGCAGCTGATGTATTTAAAATAAATTAAAAAAATGCTGGTAAATAATAAAAAAAAAATGCTGGTAAAATAATAAAAATTTTGTATTATCTTCCTTACAATAATTATGATTAATTTATTTAATTTTGTAAAAAATAAAATTTTAAAAAATGAAAAAATAAAAATAATTATGTAGCTAATTTCCGTACAATCAAAAACATTAATAAATCCCTCTTAAGAGTGAAAAAAGTTATTAAAAAAATAATATATTACAGTATAATTTAGTTTTTAGTTAATAATAATAATAAATAAATAAAAAAATGTAAATAGTATCATTATTTTTTAAGAATGTTAATTATTTTAGTTAATAAAAAAATTATTTAATATTATAAGTTTATTTAAATCATTCCTAACACGATGGTGCTGTAAATATTTGGAAGCCTTATTAATACATATATATATTATATATTCGTAAGAAAAAATTAAATTGATTAAAAAAAAAATAATAATAATGTAAGTAATGTCAATATTTTTGAGTGAGAATGTAAACATTTTTTTGTTTTAATAATAAATATGTAATAATGTATTAAATCATTTTTTTTATTATTTCTATTGGCGAATATATATACATATTTGTGAAGGAAATTATATAACATGTATTTTTCCATTGTAATTAAAATGATTTATATTATATCTTCCCTTTCCCCCATGAATATATTATTTATTTATTTTTTAGGAACAAGATATTATAAATTAAAAAAAAAAAATCTCATTTTTTTTTTGTTAATTATTTAAATATAATACATTTTAAGTAAATTTGTGGTAATTTTTTGTGTTATCCTGTTTATTTTTGAAGTCTCTGTGAGAGACCTATAAGAATCTAACTCACACCTGAAAGGGTTCCCTTTCGCTCTAAATGCCGGTTATAGCTTGCATGATTTTTTTTTTATACATATTTACATGACACATAGAATTGTGAGTTTCGGGGACATTTCTAAGTACTGCCAGACATTCTTAGTGGTTCTTTACATAGTCAAATTAGACAAATTGGCGCAGTTGTTTCTTGGTACCTGGTGGGAGGGGGGGGGGGGGGGGGTTCGGGTTCCCTAATACCTCAGAAACTATCACTCATAGCAAAAAATTGTATGTATAAAAATAGAAGCTGACAAAATTTTCTGCAAAAATGTATCTTTGCATTTTTAACGCAGGGGCTACAGTTTTAAGGGCATAGGTCGAGAAAGTAACAGTATTTTAAAAAATGAGGAGCTTAGTATCAAAGACGGACAAGAGCACATTACCAAATTTTACAGGAGAGCCGAAAAACTAGCTCAAATTCTACAGGTGCTGGAGCAATGATTTTTTTTCTGTAGATTCTTAATAGACTCAAAACTAGTTAGAAGTACTGAAAATGTGAAATTCTTTGATATTTTAGCTGCTAAATGGAGTTAAAAAGTGGAGTTGTCCGCTTTTGAAACAAAAACAATAACAAGGTTTTGTCTGTTTTTAAAGCAAAATGACGTTGAAAATAATGGGTTTTTCAGAGTTCTTAGGGGGTAGTGCCCCCAAATTTAGAGCTAAAATTGATTTCTCGATTTCCCTTCGGGGTATCATTTTTCTAAACATGTGTGACAAAAGGGTAGGAGTAGGTATTCAGATGCTAAAGCCTGCAGTGCATCATAGGAACGAGTTAGTAAAATGCAGCCTCCTGATTGGCTGTTTCGGTTATGTCCACTTTTGAAGCAAAACGTGTGTTGACTGGTCCGTATTTGAAACAAAACTACAAATATTATTGCATTTTTACCCCTCTTCTGGTCGTTTTTGATACAAATGGATAGCAGAATCTGATCAGCAGCCAAAAACCTATAAGAAACAATCAATAACTGAAATTCGGAAAAAATTTTGAATGTCAGTCTTTGATACTAGGCTCCTCATATAACATCTGATAAGGTGCAATAAAATGTTATGTTATATTATAAAATCTCCCTACTATTACTGATATTGTATCGTTAATGTTATTCTGTTCTGTTTTCCACAAACAGAAGTTTAAGTTAAAAAAAATTATTTTAAAGGTCAAAGATTTTGCTGTTCCAGTCATTGGTAAATATTAAAACTTCTTAAGCTCATGGCTCAGAAACTATTGGTCCTACAGAAAAATACGAATAAACATAATTGTGTGAAATTTTGTCAGCTTCAATTTTTATGTTTATTGTTTTTGGCTATGAGTGATAGTTTCGGAGGTATGAGGGCAAAACCAAAAAAGGTCACCTTTAAGGCCAGTCGTCCACTGGAAGCGACTATGCACGACTAAGCGACCAGGCAACTTGCACTGTAAGTGACTTCACACGTCTGTGTGCCATACCGTGTAGTACAGGGTGGAGCGCGGCAGACGTATGAATTTGAAAATGTAATAAAACACAGAATGTTACAAAATATTTTTTTTTAATTTTTTTTCCTGATTTAATAACATGGGAAATTTAAATTTACCTAGATTTAAACAAAGTATTGGATAAGTGGTTCCCCTCACTCTCCAAACACTGATTAAGCCTTTTTTCAAAGTTTTTGTGCACTCTCGAGCATTTCCACAGGAATTTCGGCAATTTTGGCTCGAATGTTGTTCTTGAGGGCTTCCAGGACGATCGCTGGGACCACCGGGGTTCTGGGACGATCGCTGTCCACCAAGGATTTAAGGTATCCCCACAGAAAAAAATCACTAGGAGCCAAATCAGGCGATCTTGCTGGCCAGTTTAAATTGCCTCTTAAAGAGATGAGACGCCCGGGAAATCTGTCTTGCAAAAAGTTTGAACGGACCACAATCCATTATAGCGACTGAACCCACGTGGAACATAAACTTCCCGTCCTCCTCTTTCAAACGACCCTACTCTCAACCGTCTAGGACCAATAGGAAGGGAGCAATCCCCTCTTCAAATTTCATACGTCTGGCACGCTCCACCCTGTATTATTGCTCTTTCTGTAAGTTCTCGGGTGATTGTTTTTAAGTGGGTGATCTGGACTTAATGTACATTTGGAGAACCCTTATTTCACGAGGCGTTGGTTACAAACCTGTAAGACATTGGTGTTGGGTAAACCCAATATTAGAAAGGGGAAAGTCAATGGCAGAATTCCATCATCTGCACGGCGATTTGCAGAATGACCCCCAAAAGTTTTTGGAACCAAGTTCCTTAGTTCTGGAGCCCAGGAGTGAATCCGAAAAAAACTACCAAAATCACCGTCATGAAATCTACTGATGACGATAACTTGTGTAAAAGTTGACCGAGTTAGTTGAAATTTGGTACACATGTTCATTTTACCAATGCTCAGGCTGAGTTCGTTGGAAAATGTTATCTGCCCAAGCGTTCACGTGCAATGCTCTTCAAACGTAAGCTTCAAAAAGACGGGAAAAAATGTTATTAAGGAAGCCAGTTCCTTGACTTGTTTTGTTTATTTTTGTTATATGTCAAAATGTCACTTGGTTTTGTAAATATAGAAAATATAATCACGGTCTTGTTAAAAGTAAAATTGATCTGTGCTGACACTTAATAACTGAATTTTTGGGGGGTAATGCCCCCCAAATTTTGAGCTAAAATTAAGTTCTCGATTTCGCCTCGGGGTATATTTTTTCTGAAGATGTATGCCAAATTTCTCCAAAATCTGCCAATTAGTTTAGGCTCCAGGAGTCTTCACAGACGTCAGACATTTTTTAGAAACCACATTTTTGGACTCAGGGGACCTCAAAACGTGTAAATCCTTCAAAATCGAATTTTCGCGCCATCACAATACTTTCTCTTTATATGAGAAAGTATAAGAGTACTTCATAGGAAAGGATTTTATTTTCCATTTATTTATGTTAGTCTGAAATCGAAATCAGATATTCATGAAATTGCACCAAAATCGTTTTTCTAATGTTTATTGTTTATAAACATAAAATAAATTTATTGTGCGTGAAGTCCCACGTAAAAAGGGTTTCGTTGGTATTGTAAACATGTAATTAGTATAAGGGGGGGGGGGGGGGGGGGCAATATTTCGATGTTTTGTGACAAATTGACATGAAATATTAAATTCTTTTCACAAGTGTTATATATTTTTGTAATCTACTCTTCAATACCTGTCATTTGATACCCCACTCAACATTTTTAAAAATATTTGTTTTCCCTTGACAGGAATTATCCGCCATTTTGGATTTGAACCAGTGATCATTTTGAGTTCGCTATATTTTTCCTGTGTGCGCTTCAAAACGATCTTTAATACTGGAAAGTTTCATGTTTTTTTTATCTCATTTGATTAAAAAGTTATTGGAAACATACAGAGTGGCAGATGAACAGACACCGGAACGAAACTATAAGGGTTTCATTTTTTGGTTTTACCAACGAAACCCTAAAAACATTATGACGCACCATATGTGTCATGCAGCCACAGAAAGGACAATTACCAGAAAGGACGCAATTTAGCCACAGGACAATTTCTTTAGCCACTGAATCGGGCATAATGCACTGTGTGCATATGGCGGTTTACGGCAATATTATAAATATTATTATTCTATTTTGAGTTATATTATTATTCTGTAAGTAAAAAATCTGCAACAAAGTGTCTAACTAGCATAAAGCTAGAATTTTGTGTCTTAAGTAAATGTTTTGGTGCCTTTTAAGAATATGTGGTCGGCTAAGTTCGTCTGTAGGGCATGGTTCGGCAACAGGCATTTGAAAAAAACAAATCAGTGAAGAGCGGCCTGTCTCGCACTTTTTTGGTGGACAATGCGATTTTCATGATCCTGAGTACAAAATTAGTTAGTAGACCATTTATCAAGTTGATGGTAGTTTGCCACTTGATAGGCTAGTTATTCAAATATTAACCCAAATCAAAGTGGTCCCCTACCTAGTGACAAACTTGCATGAACTTGATTTTCGGCCTACTAACTAATTTTGTACTCAGGATCATAAAAATCACATTGTCCACCTTAAAGAGTGGGACATAGCAGCTCTCCACCGGTTCGTTTTTTTCAAATGGCTGTTGCCAAGCTATGTCCTGCAGACGAACTTAGCCGACCACATATTCTTAAAAGGCACCAAAATATTTACTTAAGACACAAAATTCTAGCTTGATGTTAGTCAGACACTTTGCACGCTATCTCCTATATAGTCCAGGAGTCTGACTAACATCAAGCCAGAATTTTGTGTATAAGTAAATGTTTCGGTGCCTTTTAAGAATACATGGTCGGCTAAGTTCGTCTGCGGGACATAGCTTGGCAATAGGCATTTGAAAAAAACAAACCGGTGGAGAGTGGCCATGTCCCGCCCTTTTTGGCGGACAATGTGATTTTCATGATTCTGAGTACAAAATTAGTTAGTTGACCAAAATTCAAGTTGATGGCAGTTTGTCCCTTGATAAGGGAACACTTTGATTTGGAGTAATATTTGACTAACTAACCTATCAAGGGACAAACTGCCATCAACTTGATTATTGGTCTACTAACTAAGTTCGTACTCAGGATCATGAAAATAAAATTGTCCACCAAAAAGGTTGGGACATGACCGCTCTCCACCGGTTTGTTTTCTTTCAAATGCCTACTGCCAAGCTATGTCCCACAGACGAACTTAGCCGACCACATATTCTTAAAAGGCACCAAAACATTTACTTGTACACAAAATTCTAGCTTTATGTTAGTCAGACACTTTGCACGCTATCTCCTCTACTATTAGAGGTAACATTCAAAGGTAGTAATCGATAATAATAAAAATGAAGAATACGATTACGACTACAAAACGTGTAAATCCATCAAAATCTTAAAATCAAATTTCCACGCCATCACAAAACTTTCTCTTTATATGAGAAAGTAAAAAACAAAACAATATCAAGCAGTTTTTATTTAATAACTTTAATAGAACAAGAAAATTGAAAAATACTTCTTACTTAAACTAATTTAAAGAAAATTGTTGGTCCCATCGCTTCAATTTGAAAAAAAAAAAATAAAAAAAAATAAATAAATTGTGCATAATAATAATATATTATCCTTCTAAAATATATATATGGAACAATTCTCTGATTTCACTATTTTTCTGATCAAATGAAATACATAAATAGCCTACACAATTTTAGGCTGTTTTGTCATTTTTCACTTGTTAAAATAAAAAGGAACAAAACATTTTACAGAGAATTATGTTAATTTTAATTTTTTAAAAATGGTCCCAAAGCGTTTATTATAGACTTATTATTTTTTTTTTATTAATGAATGATAAAAACTATTTGTATTTGAAGAATATTTATAGAGAATGCTTACAAAAGACATTAGAAACAAAAATTAATAAGCTTTGGTTCACATTAGTGGATCAATACATAATTACAAATCTTTTAACAAGGTGAGACTATTTTTCATTGAATCTGACTTACAAAATTTATCGAATATCTATTGATCTCAGTTTTGTAGGCAATTTTTGCGCAATCATGTATACTAAATAATCACGTATACTAGTGGTTTTTTTTTTATCTACACAACCGTCTCCCACTTGTGTACGGATTTGACATGGCTGTTCAGATGGTTTTTCTTCAAGGTATTCCATTCACAGTGAGGGCACTCAAATGCCGTTATATTTTTATGTACCGATTCAATATGAATTTTCAGATTACGCTTCAGGCTGGCATTATACTCACAATATGCACATTGAAATGCTCTTACATCTTTATGTACTAAGTAGATGTGATTTCTAAGACCAGCCCTCTGGCTGGAACTATATTCACAGTGAGGGCACTCAAACGCCCTTATTTTTTTATGTACCGAATCGATATGAATTATCAGCACACCCTTAGAGGTGGTTTTATGCTCGCAGAGGGGACACTGGAACGCCCTTATTTTCTTGTGTACAGAATTAACATGTCTATTTAGATGGCCCTTACGGTTGGTTTTATATTCACAATGAGGGCACTGAATTGACCTTAATTTTTTATGTACCGTGTTAATATGATCTTTCAGATTATTATTCCGTGTGCATTTGTATTCACATTGGGCGCATTTAAACCGCCTTATTTTTAAATGTACTAAGTCGATATGCAATTTAAGATTACTCTTAGAGTTGGTTATATATTCACAATGAGGGCACGGAAATCCTGTTATTTTGTCGTGTACAGTGTCTAAATGCCTTTCAAGCCTACCCTTATGACCGGTATTATATTCACAGTAATGGCACTGATAAGGCCTTATTTTTTTATGTACCGTGTTAATATGAGCTTGCAAAGTATAATTCCGTGTGCATTCGTATTCACAGTGGGTACATTTAAACCGCCTTAATTTTAAATGTACTAAATCGATATGCATTTTGAGATTACCCTTAAAGTTGGTTATATATTCACAATGAGGGCACGGAAATCCTGTTATTTTGTCGTGTACAGAGTCGATATGCCTTTCAAGCCTACCCTTCTGGGCGGTATTATATTCACAGTAGTGGCACCGATAAGGCCTTATTTTTATATGTACCGAGTTAATATGAATTTTTATGTTATTCCTCAGGTCGGTATTGTACTGACAGTAGGCACATTGAAATGCCCTTCTATTTTTATGTGCGGAGTCAATATGCATTTTCAGATTACTCTTGAGGCCAGTGTTGTACTCACAGTAGGGACACTGAGTAGCACTCAAGTTCTTGTGTACAGTGTCCACATGGCTCTGAAGATCAAACTGTAGTGTTCTAGAACGTTGACAGTAAGATATCTGCATAATCCCGTCACTTCCTGTCGCCTGATTATTAGACGCACCTATAATCAATAAAGTTTCATGTAAAAATGCAATTATTTACGAACATATTACTTTTAACATATTATTTTTAACAAAATATCTTTTAAATTTATTTGATTTATTTATTCATTAACATACTCTGTATAAGTTCAATGAACTTTTTACAGGTGAGTACGCACCATCGTTACAATAATTTTACAGTTAACGATACATAATTTTATTTTAATTTTAAATTTAATGATGTAATTGAAAAAGGTGACATATCGGTCAAATAATGATTACAATGAATGACTTTAACCTCACGTTGATCCATAACTCTGTTACAATAATAACAATATTTATTGAAAGACTTATCTAACAATAATAAACATTGTTAATATATCAGTTGTAATTATTATTATCCCCATTTTCATTACTTTACATAATGCCTTCAACATTCACTTTTAAAACATAAGATATAAATATAAACATAATTATTTTCTCCGGTTAGTTGATAATATTAAACATAAGATATAAATATAAATATAAACATAATTATTTTTTCCACTTAGTTTATAATATTAAACATAAGATATAAATATAAATATAAACATAATTATTTTCTCCGGTTAGTTGATAATATTAAACATAAGATATAAATATAAATATAAACATAATTATTTTCTCTGGTTAGTTGATAATATTAACATAAGATATAAATATAAATATAAACATAATTATTTTTTCCACTTAGTTTATAATATTAATAATATTATTTATTTATTATACATTTTTCCCCACCTTCATTCTTCCAATTTTTTACGTATAAAATATATTCGTTTAATTTATTAATTTTATCAGTTTCTATTCGTTGATGACGAAGGCTCGCAGCTTAAGTGAGACACTAAGGTAATAGAATAGGTCAAAAAGCTTCTTTTTTCCTTTTACTATGAATATTGCCTAAGGATTAGAAGGGTCAAGATATTTGGCTAAGTATTTGTTCCTAGGTTGTTAGTATATTGGACATTCTGTGGGGAAATGGATAAGTGCTGCTTCTTGTAGGCCTTAACTACGTCGTCCACCGCACCGGACACACTATCACTCGTGCAGTCGTTCCACAGATGGCTAAAACCTAGCCCACTAATCAAATCTCTCAGTTGGGTGACCCAATTGTATTTGGCCCAGTCACCGGGCGAATCACTTAGAGAAGCAAGTCTATCATAGATAAGCCTAGGGTATCTCTCTTCTTCCATACTCAAAAAACGGTGCTCCACCATTTCATAATACGCTTGATTGCAGAACATGCGACAGGCTCTTTACCAAACTCGAGTCTTATTATATAACCAGGGGTATTCCTAGGCCAGTGGTATAATAATAATAATAATCAATTTATTGCTACGAAAGTATACAATTGTGATAAAACAATACAAAACAATTTCAAGTATACAGTAGCAAATCGGCCTAGGCCGTGGACCCGGTCTCGGGTTAGAGTTGCATAAACAATAAACATCCTTCTTTTTAAAACATAAACAATAAACATTCTTCTTTAAACTAAAAAAAATTTAAACATACAAAATACTTGTAATGTAAATACATAGATTTTCTCGATAGATTAATTTATTTTTATTATATCATTGGCATAATATGATATTTTACATAATAAGAGTGTATGTATATATTATATACACACATACTCATACAAACATACATGCATACATACATACATATACACACATATATACAAACATCATACTTTTTTTTTTTTCTTTCTTTCATTAATTGTTATAATACCATACATGTACATAAACTTTCTGCATCCTTTTCCACTCTTTTCTATCATTGGCTACCCTTTGCCACGTGACTCCTCCTCAAACTTTTCTCATTTCTTCGTCCCATTATTTGTTTGGTCTTCCTCTGCTCCTTTTTAACTCCAGTGGGTGCCAATCCATTAATATCCTGGTCCATCGGTCGTCTTTTGTCCTGGCAATATGGCCAGCCCAACTCCACTTTCTTTCCATAACCACACTCCCAACGTCGTCTAATCCTGATTTTCTAGGCCAGTCGTATATCAATTTAATAAAATTAGTGAACCCGGTTTCTATCATCTCTAAGTATGTTAAGCTCGAAACTTCGGCCCCGTATAGGAGGGTTGACTTGACAATCTACTGGTATAGTTTAAGTCGAGATTCTAGGGAGTTTGGTTTAGAATTAGTCAGAACATCTTTTACACTCCCTATCGCTGAAATAGCCTTTTTAATTTGGGCCTTAGGCTAGTGACACACTTTGCCACCCGGGTAGTGCCACCTGGGTGGCGCCCACCTGGTTGATGCCACTTGCTCCCGCCACCTGACTTGCGCCACCCACTTATATGAGGGATGCAGTCAGCCCTAGATTTGATTTCCCCTATATTTGATTGAAGGAACCTATATGAAGATGAGACAATTAACCATTTTCTTTTTTGATGCCCCCACTATAAGCATTTAAGGGAATACTGGCTTCACAACTACAGCTCAATAGAGGAAATCTTTTCCTCTATAAATATTGAATCAGTAAATAATGTATATAGTTTCACCATTCAAGCATTGAGATTAAGAGCCTTTTTATTATATATGTAGCAACTCGCAACTTATTTATTACAATTATTATTATTCATATAGAACTTTATTAACTGCTGGTACTGAAATATTTCTTTTAAATATTTGTTTGTCTAAAAATCTAGGTTTTAATTGTTTAAATTACATTTTTGTTGTTTTTAATTGATGTTTAAAATTGTTGTTAAATTATTTACGCTCTATTTATTTATTTATTTATTATGTAGTTATTGTTGATTTTTATATTACATCTATTTATAGTTAAATGTTTAAAGGTTGCGCATATCAATAATTACTTAATGTAAAGAAATACACATAAATTGTTAGACTGAACTCAATTGTACAAACGTAGGTTTAAAACAATAAACGCTATTCTATTCTATTTGATTGAAGGAGTAGGGGCTGAGTGGCGTGACTTGGGTGGCGACGTATGACAGGCTCAATTGAAAACAATGGGTTGACCGGGTGGCGCCACCTGTGGGGGGGTAGTGCCACCTGGTTGATGCCACTTGCTCCCGCCAACCACTTATATGAGGGATGCAGTCAGCCCCAGATTTGATTTCCCCCTATATTTGATTGAAGGAGTAGGGGCTGAGTGGCGTGACTTGGGTGGCGACGTGTGACAGGCTCAATTAAAAACAATGGGTTGACTGGGTGGCGCCACCTGTGGGTGGCGGCTAGACCGTCGGACGGTCGACCGTATAGTGCCACCCGGCAGGTGACGCCACCTCGTGTGACAGGTTTCGTCTATTCTCATAGACGACTGGGTAGCGCCACCCACGTAGCGTTACCTGGGTGGCAAAGTGTGTCACCCCCCTTAGCCGTTATGTTAAATAAACCGGAGCATGAGAATTCCACCCCTAAGTAACTGAAGCATTTGACTTTTTCGATCAAAATATCTTTTAAAGGGACCTGAATTATATCATACATGTGAAAGTGTTGGGCCAAGGTAAAGTAGTTTTGATTTAGAGAGACGAATCTTTACAATCTTTGTACTGTACAAACATACCACTGAAAAGCTCAACATTTGGCCTAACTGTGTTATTTCAATTTACTCCAATTATATATTAATTGTTCCATTCAATAAAGATTTCATCATACAATGCCCGATTTCTTTACACTTGATATGATTAAAACTGGTATTTTTAGACCAAGTTATAGTTATCTTGCGTGGCCGTGCGGGTTAAACCACGTCTGCTCGGCCATCACTGAATCTTGAGTGGAACGAGACGGGGTTCGATTCCTCGCCGTGACACTATGATTTATATGGCTCACTATTGATCACATCATACTCGCTTCGGCGGTACAAATGTACATAGGTATGATGTGTGAAGTGGCTGGAACTCTCTACCGCGGGGCGTAAAAAGGGCCTAAGTGATGGCCTAATTGCAAGGTTCGAACATGTGGTTCGTCCTACCCGTTCTAGTAGGAAGTACTAGACTACTACTACTACTATAGTTATCTTAAATACATATAAGATTGGAGTGGTGTCTGTACATTTATCCGATTGGGGTCAAATTTTGTATTTACACTAAATGAGTAGTCCTGATAATGAATTTAAGTTAAGAAAATTCTGTCTGTGTGTCAATCACATCCAAACGGCTGAACAGATTTTGTTGGTTTTTGGGTGCAATGTTAAGCTCAATTCTGCGGGTGTAATAGGCTATAAAACTTTTTGCTAGCTTTATAGGAGAATGGGGCTTCTAAATAGATTTCAAAATTCTCATTTTACTTTTTATAGAAAATGTATTTAACCGAAATTGCAGAAGAAGCTACTGGCAATATTTTATGTTTTGTGGAAATTTCTGTAGGAAGAACTGTTCAATCGCTGTCAAAAAATATTTAGAAGATTGCAGCGCTAAATCGGAAGTTTTGATAACTACCAGCATGAAAGAAAAAAAATGTTTATCTACGATTGATACGAAATATAAACATTATATCTCTGTTTAGATGCGTAGAAAGTGATTATTTACGTACTTGTATTCATTGCGCATGCGGGTCTCATAGTTCTGAAGAATTCCTCTTCTT
The DNA here is from genome assembly GCA_951217055.1 of Gerris lacustris. Lineage (NCBI taxonomy): Eukaryota > Metazoa > Arthropoda > Insecta > Hemiptera > Gerridae > Gerris > Gerris lacustris. The sequence goes on along the minus strand of OX578283.1, from coordinate 3,278,179 downwards.
TACCATGCTAGCGCGGTAAAGAAGAGGAATTCTTCAGCTTTACGCACGATTAGCGAGTTTGTTTATATTTAAGAAAACTAATTTGCTATTCTTTTATTAAAGTAACTGTTTATATAGTTTTTTTTGTGAAAATCAATGTGTGAATCAAGTGACAGACGAAAATGTAGAGAATAATACTCCTCCAGAAATAATTAATTCGGCAAAAAATACAACTCAAGATTAATGCCATCTTTATCAAGAGAAGAGATAGGAACTTACATACAGCAAGTTTACTTTATCAACAATCGTAGATAAAGTACGGTACGCAACTCGTGCGAAAACGGCATTTTGCATTGCTCGTGTGGTTTTACTACTCTCGCTGTTGCTCGGGTGCAAACTCCACACTCGCATGCAAAATGCTACTTTCCGCACTCGACGCGTAATGTACTATTACGTCCTAGGACATAAAAAAATTTTCTTTACAGCTAGGAGTAATGAAAAGATTTTCTAAGTCCACGTAATGAAAAAATGGATTTTAGCTATGTTTTATAGGCTCTAAAGTTACTATTTCACAGCCAACCACGGAAAAAATTAATTTTTGGCACAGCTAATTTGTTGCCCATTCTAATTTTCTATTAGAGCTTGAGCCCGATGCCCTAAATAAACACGAGCTCAAATAAATAGCTCAAAGCTCATAAAGAGCTAAAATAAACGATCTTTCCCATCTAAGACAGGACAATACGTGTCATCAAAGCGTTTAACGGCTTGAAAAGTGAGTGAAGTGCCCTTAATGAAAGTCTAATCATTCTTGTTCCATATGTTCTTTGTTGCAACAATATCTGCTCATTTTAAAGATAAAAGTCAATTTTATAAAAATTCTTCTGTTTTTCCGCAAACGCACAACAGAAAGAATATTATCATGCTGCCTACTGAGTGACCTTCAGCTACATTTATTAAACCAAAAACATATATATATATTTTTTTTTTTGGACCACTCAAGTGTTAGTGATCATTCATCCATCAAGTTATGTTATTTATATTTTTACCTCCAGGGGGGAGAAGCAGTTAACTTAACTACCTGGTTTTAGCCAATGTGTGCCTGGCCGAGCCAATGTAAATTCAGTGCAGCCAACATAATGCTAGTATAAGAACTGCGTTTAAACAGATTTTACGAAGATTTCAGTTGGCAACACTGTTTATTACAAATATGACTCACAATCAGTTTTTTTTAAATTTTCTTTGTTTTGTTTTAAAATGCTTCGTCTATTGAGTAAATGTTCTATTAATTGTGTGTTTTTAGATAAATTGATTAGTTCTTTTTTAAATTAGCTCGTTTTTATTTAAATATAAAGTTACGTAATATTAATTTAATTTAATATTATATCTAATTTTTTTTTGTGTGTTTCTTTTGTTTTTAAATAAATATAAAAATATGTATTTTTTGTTGAATAAAATAAGTTAAAATTAAAATCTTTCCATATTTTTCCCCCCTTCTGGAGGTAAAATCTTGTACGTACCTCGGGAGTAAAAAATCACTTGCACCCTTGGCTCAATGGGGCGTACCAAAATAAAAATTAATAACTGAATATTATCTTTTGTCCATGATCATTTTTGTTTTAGAATTTAAAAAAAAAAAAAAAAAAAAAATGAGTTACAGTTGAATCCATTTTTTTAAGTTCCAACATTTAGCAATTTAATAGAAAACAATAACACAAAGTCAAGTACAAAGAGGTGAATGCTTTACGTTGGAAGGTGCGTAGCCTTAGAGAATAATATTTAGAGGGTTACCTGATGGACTCTCCTCCTCAAGATATTGACAATCCCTTGCAGGTAAAGTAACTTCCGTTTTAATAACCATGCTCTGACTCGTCTCCCATTCTAACTGTAAACCTCCTGTAACAATTTCAAGCACAATTCATCTGTGGATTAGTTATAATAATAATAATAATAAGGTTAATAAAAGCAAAGAGAGATTATTATATAAGAAACTAAAGAGAGGTAATACTGAATTAGTTACCTGGATCCTGGTGTATGTCTGTTATATCCCCAACAGGTGAAGAAGGTTTAGTTTTTACAAACCATTCCTTACTATCTACTTCACACGGTTCTCTGAGTGAGCCTATAACATAATCAGAGTAGGACATTTATAATACCCTTTTGGCTAAAGTGAATTGTACGGTGCCATCGATTTTTGACATTTTCATGTTTAGGCTATGGAACATAAATCAAAGGTCTAGAGGGTTGTAGAGAGAGCCTTCACAAACCACAAACGCAAAAACTGAAAGCTTAATTTTTTTTTTACATTTTCATGTCTTTACTTAGGCACATAAACACGAAAAGCGTTACCGAAAAACGACACCAAATAGCGTTTTATGAAATTGTCTCACTGTCTTGCAGACTCGTATGCAAGCAATTTTGGTAAATATCGGCAATAGCGCGCCCCTTCTCACTCCAACGTATTTTATGACAAAGGGATATCAACTCTCCCATGAACAAACCATACATATATAATTATTTTATACATATATTATTATATACGAATGGAAGGGATGAATTGATATATCGAAGCCAACTGTACGACTTCGATTACACAGAAGGGGTACACTATTGCCGAGTTTAGCCGCAATTTTACTTTGATTTGGACCTCTACCTGGTCTATAAGCACCGCGGAGAGGCCGTTGAAAATTTGGTTTTGTACATGGATTCTGTAAACAGTACCGTACAATACACTTATATGTATTTACTGTTTAGTTTCACAATCAGATTCTAATACATAGAAGAGATTATGCCCCTTGTTTTAGACACAAAATTAGACAAAAGAAAGTAATAAATAAAAGTTACCTGAAGGGAGTGTTAAAGAAGCGGAGCTGTAGATAACGGAAGCTGTTTCATCGAAGCAATGAATTTTCACGTCGTCTAATACCTCCATCACACAGTTATATAATTAATTTATTACTTTACTACACAATATAGACGAAGACGCAAAGTACTAACTAATAAAAAGAGGTAAAAATAAAAACGAAACTCTATTGTAGGACTATATAGGCAATAAAGAGGTTATAATACTCCCAAGTATACCGTGGTAAATAAATTAGATGCCAGAAGGAAGAAAATAACTGAGTAAATCTGCAGTTATCAGGCTACCTTAGGAAAAGAGTTAGTTCTCATTCACTTAATACTTTAATTCAATTCATTTAACGAAATAAAAGTAATAAAGTAAAAAAAAAAAATATAACCTGCTAACGCAAACCCAACAATAACCTTAACTTTCCTAATCAGAATCAGTGTAGCCTTTTCATTTTATGTTTGTGATAAAATGATTGTACAAATTACATGTACAAATAATCACTTTTGCCTTCTCAGCCTTCTCTCAAAACTGAGCTTCAAACAAACTAGACATGCTAATCAATATCAATAATAATTAGTGTTGCTTTTTTACTTCCTCATATAAAGAGAAAGAATTGTGAAGGCGCGAAAATTCGAATTATAGATTTTGATGGATTTACGCGTTTTGAGGTGCCTTGAGTCCAAAAAAGTGGTTATTAAAAAATGTCTGTCTGTCGTCTGTTGTCTGTACATGTACAGACGCCTGGAGCCAAAACTACTGGGCCGAATTTGACGAAATTTGGCATACATGTTCAGAAAAATCATACCCCGAGGCGAAATCGAGAAATGAATTTTAGTTCCAAATTTGGGGGCGCTACCCCCAAAAACTCTGAAAAAACGTGAAAAAAAAAATTATTTCTCGAAAACGGTTCTGACGATTTTGATTAACAAATTCTAAAATGTAGTCCATTTAAATACGAATCTAACGATATAAGCCGTTTTCCCGGGAAAAATCTAGTTCCTGAGAAAATAGCTTAAAACGTGGATGGAGAGAGCCCGGGTTCGATTCCCCGCCCAGGAGAAGTTATTTTTATGATAAATGTTGATGAAATGTTCAATTAATAATTAAATGTACTTACGAAAACTATAAATGGAAAACACTAGGCTAAGTAATGAACTTTTATATGAGAAAGTTTGTCTGAGTTGTCTCGGACCGATTTTTTTAAATCTGTGAAAATTGTTTGTTTTTTTTCTTTTACATGAATAAAAGTACCAATTTAACAAAATTTAATGAGCGCAGAGGGTTGAAATCAATCTGGGGCTATATCTGCTGCTACTTCAGACAAACCATCCGATTTTTTAAAAACAATTAGATGAGTAGTTTTGAAGATAGATGTGAATAAAATCATTTTTGTGCATGTGGAAGAGAAGCAAGTTGGCTCAGAAAGTTCTAATTTATATAAAACCAATAATGGGCGAATTCTGTACCTACTATCTAAATTTCATTAAAATCGTACGAGTAGTTTTTAAGATAAATCGATTCGAAAAAATTGAGTGACATACAGACCGACAGACAGACAAAGAACCAAAAAATGTTCCCTGATGTCTGAAACGGATATGTGTTTTGGAATTTTTAAAATCGGAGACATAAAAGAAAAATGTCCGTTCTTCGGAAGCTTCTGTAAAATCGGAAGCTAACATCTGTATTATGCTTTGATTTTGATCATTCAGTGAATTAATGAAACATTTTAAAATGTCATTATAATTCTGACTTAACTATCATTTCAAAATGAAAGACATTAAAAAACAAAAACAATTAATTTTGGCAAGTTATCGATCTGATTTGTTTTAGTAAAAATTACATAGGAGCTATCTGGTTTTACTGCCTTGCCGATGTTTTCCTTTTAGAAATGAGAACAGGGGGGGCGTGTGATGAAGATATGAAACACTTGGAAAGAATAGTAGACAATTGGTTTTAATGGGTGCGTCAACATTGTACAAAATATGGGCCATAATTTGCTTGGTATTGATCAAAGGTGAGACATATTAATCTTTGAACAAATATAATTGATATAAATGAGAAGGGAGGTTAATTTTTAATTTTTCAGCTCCTGACTTGACTTTTTGGCATTTTGTTTGTGAATGTTTGACAACCAAACGCCTTGTTCGGTTTTCTCCAAATTTGGCATGGATAATTCTTGAAGTCATAAAAATCTACGAATAACAATTTTTTTTTCTTTTTAAATTAAGAAAAAAATTCACAGTAGAAATTTACAGTATTGCACTGGTGTCTTCTTAGATGAGGCCCAGGCCTTTGATAGGATTTGGCACCAGGGTCTACTGTAGAAACTAAAGGGCGTCCTCCCCTTTACCTACTACCTTATCCTTAAATCCTACCTTCATGATGGACACTTCCATGTTGGTTCTACCCGTTCGCCTACATGTCCTATTCTTGCGGGTGTACCGCAAGGAAGTATTCTTGGTGCTTTATTATACTCCTTTTATACATCCGATATCCCTCAACTTCCGACTACCCAATTAGCTACCTTCGCTGATGATAAGTTAATATTCTCCACATCCTCTGATCCCAATACAGCATCCACCAACATCCAAAACCACCTTAATCTCCTTGAACCTTGGTTAAGGAAATGGAGAATAAAAATTAATGAGCAGAAAAGTGTCCATGTCACTTTTACTCTCAGACATTCAACTTGTCCTCCAGTCATCCTCAACCAAGGAGTCATCCCTCAATCCTCTTCCGTAAGATACCTAGGTCTCCATCTTGACCGACGATTGACTTGGGCTCTGCACACCAAAACTAAACGTACGGACACTAACAGACGGTACAAACTCTTACTGCGACTCCTCGACCAAAGATCCCACCTATCCCTTTCTAATAAACTCCTTATCTACAATTCAATACTCAAACCTATTTGCACCCATGGAATTGAGCTATGGGGTTGCACCAAACGCTCCAATTCTTATATAGGATCCAATCCCTTCAGTCAAAGATCCTTCGAAAAATCACAGGGAAGTACTTGCGTCCAAGTACTTTTTAGGGTTTTGTAGATGATTAAGCATACCCGTTATGAAATAATGATTTTTTTTTTCTTCGATCTCAAGGGCCCGGGTTCGATCCCCCGGGGGGTCACAATGTTTTTCATCAGTAATAACGACAAGATAAATTACATTTTTTAGGAATTTTTCATCGCCCAACCATACGGTGTAACCATGAATCATTTCAAAAAATTTTTAGACCAGCCATTATATTTTTAGACCAGCCATTATATTTTTTATAGGGGGTATATTTTGACTTATAAAACCAATAAAGAATTAAAAATATATATTTGTATCCTACTCTTCAGCAGCTTTCATTTGATACCCAACTCAAAATTTTTAAAAAATAAAATTTTGGGCGCACTCCAAATTTTCGCTCACAAAATTAGTAATTTTTAAAACCTAGGAATGAACACCCGGAAATATCATCGCCTCACTATAAGGTATTAGTATGAATTATTTCAAAATTTTAGCACCAGCCGATCTATAGTGGTTGGGGGGGGGGGGAATTTGTTAGGGGTATATTTTTATTTTTTTCCCCCTATAAGGAATGCAAATTTTAAAAAAGCATATATATATTTGTGTCCTACTCTTCAACAGATTTCATTTGATTACCTACTCAAAAATTTAAAAAAATATAAATTTTTGAGTTTACCACATTTTTTCGAATTGCGCATGCGAAAATCTAATTATGAACTTCTGTATATTTTTCCTGTGGTTGGGTCAAAAAGTTGCACCAGGGTTTCAAATTTCAGTACTTTCGCTTAAACGGTTCGGGCCCTATGAACCAAAGAGCGACGGACGGACACATCACCCTCGGTATAAGGGTTTTGAGAAGTATCTACAAAACCCTAAAAATCACTAACTCTCCCGCATACGTTTCCAATCTCACAATCCACAACGACCTCAACGTTCCTTTTGTACAAGACCTCGCTTCTTCCCGCTACATAAAATTCCATGAAAACCTACACCATCATCCTAATCCTTTAGTCTTATATGGCTTCCATCCATATCCCCGACCACCCTCCCCGTCGGCTGAAGAGGAGTTGGCCAAGAGATTTATTACAATAATAAAATAATGTACAATACCTGTTAGGAGTGCTGCCACTGGGTAGCCTCTCCTCTCACGATACAGCACGTTAATAATTCATCTTTGTAATAGCTATGTTACTAATAGCAATCTTTTGCAAGTAACTTAAAATAAAAATTAAAAAAGAAAAAATAAATTAAGAAAATTATTTTTTATTTTTTTTATTATTTTTTTTCTTTAAATTTGGCATGGTTCCTTGAAGTCTTTAAAATGATTTATACATATTTGTATGTTGGATTTTTGTTTTATTTATATTTTTTTTTTAAATTAGTAAAAACATTTTTTTTTGTTTTGAGATAGTTCTCCCTCGATAGAATTATCATGTCAGTCAACGGGATAGAACTATCGCGAAGGTGTACAGCCTACACGGCGAGAGTTAACATACGTCAAAACTTATTGTCTTTTAGTTAACATAGTGTTATTCATAAAAGGAGCATTAAATATATTATATTATAAAAATTATATAACAAACAGAATATGTATTTAGATTGAGATTGATAGTAAACAACAAAATTTATCACAAATATGAAGCAAGCTATCACATTAGATGCCTCCTAGATCTGTTATCAAGTGATATACAAGTATTTACATATAAACAAACAATAAGCCAATCAGCATCTAGAATCTAGAATCCGGTGTGCTAGTTCTTGTATCTGCCACGTGAGTGGTCATTTGTATTGGTCGATAAATTTCCAGTTTAATACGGAGAAATTGTTGTGGCCAATTTAAAAAAATCTTTAACATCGAGTTTTATTACTTCCAGCAAAGCGATGTTAGAAATTATTTAATTTAAGTTTACACAGAAATTTTAAAAGATTTATTCATTAGATTAACGACGATTTTTTTAATTTGTGAATTACAATAAATTTCTTTATCTACGATTGATACGAAATATAAACATTATATCTTTGTTTAGATGCGTAGAAAGTGATTATTTACGTACTTGTATTCATTGCGCATGCGCGTCTCATAGTTCTGAATATTTCCTCTTCTTTACCACGCTAGCGCGGTAAAGAAGAGGAATTCTTCAGCTTTACGCACGATTAGCGGGTTTGTTTACATTTAACAAAACTAATTTGCAGTTCTTTTATTAAAATAACGGTTTATATCGAGATTTTAATGAAAAACAATAAGTGAATCAAGTTCTTTGACGAAAATGTGGAGAATAATACTCCTCCAGAAATAATTAATTCGGCAAAAAATACAACTCAAGAATAAATGCCATCCCAAGTAGAACAGCTGATCCAAAAGACATCCCTGGGATATCCTTTTGTCCAGATTTGATCCTGTCCATAATTGTTTGTCCATGGGTTCCCCTATGGTTATCCCGTTTTGGATGCCTTATTGGGTCATCCTAAGGATGTCCTATGGATGACCTTAACGGGATTGTCCAGTTAAGGACATCCTATGGATATCCAGTTGGGGATATCCTATGGACATCGAGTTAAGGGTATCCTATGGATGTCCTTAACGGGATTGTCCAGTTAAGGACATCCTATGGATATCCGCAGTTGAGGATATCCTATGGACATCGAGTTAAGGGTATCCTATGGATGTCCTTAACGGTATTGTCCAGTTAGGAGTATCCTATGGATGAGTAATAAAAAGCTTTTTGCTTTTATTAAAAAAAATTAGAATTGGAATTGGATTTATTTACGTTATACAAAGGATGATGTTTCAGAGAAATGCTATATTGAACAATCCTCAAATTATTTATAAAAGTTATATATTTATGGTTTAAGGTAAAGTATTTATTTTGAGTTATTTCAAATTGGAAATGACTCGTGGCTGAGTGGATAGGGCAAAGGTCTCACAATCAGAATGTCCCGGGTTCAAATCTCTCAGAGGTAACATAAATCTTGTAGGAGGTATATAATCAAATCTAAGACTTAACTTCATAAGATGATTCAATTGATAATTAGTATGGCAATTGACACAACTTTTCATTATTTTACAAATTTACATTTTAAGCATCCAGAATATGTCCCTAAAATGTTCATAGGATATCCCACGGGATATGCTCTGGACGTCCCGTGGAGGTTAGAAGGCCGGACATCGGGTCAGCCATAAGACGCCCTAAATCAAAAATTTTACCATCCAGGGGATGTACAAAAGGACAAAGTGACTGGTCCTGTGGATGTCCCAGGGGCAAAGTCGTGCTACTTGGGATCTTAATCAAGAGAGAGATACGAACTTACATACAGCAAGTTTATTTTTTTCTTTATATATTATTTAAATCTAACAATCGTAGATAAAGTACGGTACGCAACTCGTGCGAAAACGGCATATTGCATGTACTATTTTACAACCTTCTGACATAATACTTGGCTCAACATAAAGAAATGTTACAGTCAGAAATCTAATTGTTACCAGTCCAGTAATGTCTTTAGAGAATAGTACATTACGCGTCTAGTGCGGAAAGTAGCATTTTGGAGTTTGTTTTCTGAGCGACAGCGAGAGTATAGTAAAACAACACGAGCAAAGCAAAATGCCATTTTCGCACGAGTTGCGTACCGTACTTTAACTACGATTGTTGAATTTTAATAATAAATACAGAAAAGAAACAGTTACTTTAATTAAACAAACAGCAAATTTGTTTTGTTGAATGTAAACAAACACGCTAATCGTGCGATAAGGTGAAGAATTATAAAACGCGCATGCGCAATGAATACAAGTACGAAAAGAATGACTTTCTACTCATATAAACAGAGATAAAATGTTTATATTTCATATCAATCGTAGATAAAATGCTTTTCTTTTCAGGTGGATATAACTGGGAAGTGAAAGAAGGAATACAAAACAGTGATAACGAAGAAGCGAAAGAAAGCAAGATATGTGCTGCTGCAGCGGCAGACCAAGTAAGTATCACCTCTCTCTCTTATCACGCCTGTAAAGATGAAGTCATGCACCTGTGACCCACCTGTGTTTGGGCTATATAAATAAAATTTGATTTGTTTGTTTTTTGTTTGTCTTCAAATTTAGTCATCTAAATTTGAGCCACTTCTTGAAAACCTATAAAGATGAAAAATATTAAACATTGTTGTCCTGGTTTAACAAACTGCGTGTAATTCTTTTGTGTGGGTCTGATAAAACAATGTAAAACAAATAAATACATAAATAATAATAAATACATCTAACCCAATATAATCATAAATAACTTCTCCTCGGCGGGGAATCGAACCCGGTCTCACTCCGTCCACGATTAAACCTATTTCCTTAAGAATTAGATTTTTCCCGGGGAAACGACTTGCATCGTTTGATTCGTATTTAAATTTAAATGGACTAAATTTTTAATCAAAATCGTCGAAACCATTTTCGAGAAATAATTTTTTTCTCCTTTGTCAGTGTTTTTGGAGGGTAGTGCCCTCAAATTTTGAGCTAAAATTCATTTCTCGATTTCACCTCAGGGTATGATTTTTCTGAACATGTATGCCAAATTTCGTCAAAAAATTGGTCCAGTAGTTTAGGCTCCACGCGTCTGCACAGACGACAGACAGACATAAATTAAAAACAACTTTTTTAGACTTCCTCATTGCACCCGGTCGGGTTAAACAGGGAGTAATGAAAAATAAGGGAATCATGAACTCTCATGATTCCCTCCAGTGTTATTTCACAGTGTTAAATGTGAAATCATAATTTCTAAATGTAGATAAGTAATGCATATGTACATACATCAGTTGGCATTTCTGTTTAATATATTACTTAGCTACCAGCTGATTCTTCCATCTTAGTATTGAATTTCAAATAATTACTTTATATAATTCAAAATCGATTTTAACTTGATTGAACTTATTTAGTGAATTGTTAAATTTTATTATTTAACTTTTTTTTCAGTTTAAAATAAATATATAACATAAAATTCAACTCTTCTTCAATTATTTTTTACTTTCTCATATAAAGAGAAAGTATTGTGATAGCGCGAAAATTCGATTTTAAAATGTTGATGGAATTACACGTTTTGAGGTCCCCTGAGTCCAAAAAAGTGGTTTTTAAAAAATGTCTGTCTGTTGTCTGTCTGTGGAGACGCCTGGAGCCTAAACTATTAGGCCGATTTTTACATCTTTAGAAAAATCATACCCCGAGGCGAAATCGAGAAATGAATTTTAGCTCCAAATTTAGGGGAGCTACCCCCTAAAAACTCTGAAAAAACGTGAAAAAAAATTATTTCTCGATAACGTTTCCGACGATTTTGATTAAAAAATTCTTAAATATAGTCCATTTAAATACGAATCTAACGATATAAGCCATTTTCCCTAGAAAAATCTAGTTCCTGAGAAAATAGCTTTAAACACGGACGGAGAGAGACCGGGTTCGATTCCCCGCTCAGGAGAAGTTATTTTTATGATACATTTTGATGAGATGTTCAATAATAATTAAATGTACATGTGAAAACTAATAAATGGAAGTAATTATGAACACTCGTAAATGAGAAAATTTGTCTGAGTTATCTCGGACTGATTTTTTTCTCTCCCTTCTGTAGATAAAATGTTGTATGTACCTCGGGAGTAAAATTTAATTGTACCTGTAGTGGAGCCGAGGGCTTAACCTTAGGAACCAACTTGATCACTCAGGGTACAATCACTTACTTCACTCCCTTGGTTCGTAAATAACTGTTAATTTCTTTTTTGTTTCAACTTGGAACTTGGTTTAAATATTTTTAAGAATGAATCGGACTTTAAAGAGGACGGGAAAAGGTGGATGTCTACTGACGAGATGAAAACCAAAGATAAGAATACTCCAACCAACAATATCATCCACAAATTATCTGTTGATAACAAATCTCAAGCTCCAAATAAAGTTACTGATAACAACACACTTGTAAGTAACTTAGATCCACAGAGGAGCGGTCAAAAAACCAAGTATGAGAAATTACCGAAGCCTGCCGCTCCCCAAAACCCTTCAAATACCAAATCAGTTGCGTCTTTAGGAGACATGAAACGTGAAAACAAAGTGTTTATGAAAGAAATAACAGATTATGAAGACAGAGATTTAAAGCTATTGAAGCTTCTGTATGAAGGTCTTAACTCCAAAGATGGAGGTGCGAATGAAGTCGAACCTTTGGTGAAGACACTCAAAGATATAGCAGATAGTAAGATTGCATTAAATAAGATAACCCGTAGCAATATAACTGGCAAACCTGTGTCTTTCAAAGTGGTCGAAGAAGTGGAAAGTAGTGGTCAGATGAAATTTGCCGAGGAACTGTTTACAAAAATGAAAGAATACAAAGAAAAGCACCAGGACAAAAAAATGATTCACAATAATTTCGGTTCTTCTCCTCTGAACCCCGATTTGATAAATTCTAAAGTGGAGCATTTGTATCCAGCGATATCTAGTTTGATTCCAACTCAACCGAGACAAGACTACCCTGAAATATTATCTATTAATAAAAAGGACTGTCCTGTCTTATCGAGCCCTTTGCCGACGAAGCCGACGGATTCGACGAATACAACTCTTCTCACTAACATGAATAGCAATGTTACGGACAAATCTATTAACGATTATGCCGTTTTTATAAAGTTATTAGATAAAATATTGGGAAATATGAATGAAAACGACACAGAAACATCGAAGCTCCTTCACGACTTAAACAGAAAACTTTTGGGAACGAACAAAGAACTCGGTTCCTATAAGACGCTGCAGGATATGGTCAGAGATTTTGGAAAAGGTGTCACCAAAATCAATGGACCTCATAAAATCAATGATGGCGGTGGTGAGAACATTGAAGAATTAATAAGAAATGCAAGAGAAATGAAAAACTCGCGTGAGAAATATGTGAGAAATGACGGGAGGAGAACCCAACCGACGTATTTCAGTGCTTCTAAACTTCCCCATAAAAATAGCTCGAGGTCGGATAAACTCAGACATCTTAAAATGGTGGCATCAGAATTGAAATACAAAATTGACGATTTGTTGCAGAATTTAGAAGGTACAATATCAGTTGCAGAACAAGAGGAAGAGGAAGATGATGAAGATGACGACGATGATTACGATAAGGATTACGAGTCCTCGATTAGGGATTCGAACAGCTTAAAGGAAAGGAAATTCAAAGAGTATCAGCCGAAGGGTAGATTAATTAAAATAACGGGTAAAAATCCTGTTACCATGAGCAATAGGTATAGATCTTTAGAAGACAAAAATAAAAATCTTAAACCGAAAAGAGACAAGAGAGAGAATGACTGTGATCATTTCCACGATAAATATGACATTTATAATTTCAAACTGTCGAGAAGAAAGAACGGAGATGGAATAGATTCTGAGAGGCATCGGATTCAAGACTACAATTACAATTTCGCTTATATCGACCCCGTGCATACTAACCAAGTCAATAAGGAATGCCCTATAATAACGGATAATAACTTCAACGTTTTCAGAGTGGCAAACGAATTTAAGAAAGTACATCAAGACATGATTCACAAGGGAATGGAATCTTCACCTCGAGTCAGCGGATTTCAGAAGTATTTCGGTAATTACCAGCAGCTAAGGGGAAGAGAGTACGATATTAGAAAAAGTTTTTATTTACCTTCGAGAAGTAAAAGCGCCAAAATGAAAAAGAGAAAGAAAATGAGAACTTCATATGAAGGCGAAGATTTAATGTTAAACGATAGCGAGTCTTATAAAAAGAACAACACTGACATCCCTCTCGAGTTAGATTACAAAACTCTAAAATAAGAGCTAAGAATCCGAACATAATGTGTGAAGGAAAATATATTCATGGACTTAAATCAGTTTAGTAGACATGCTGACAGTTCAAGCTATCGTAAAAGGCTATCTACTCTTGAATTTATTTGATTAATTCGAATCAAATGATAGAATAACGAATAAAGCTGTTGCGAAAGAAATTTAAGTCAATGAAACTGTTATCGATGCAAAAGTTTGTGCAATCGAAGACTTTAGAAGAGGACTTTTAGAATCCTCAAACAGGTGAAAAGCTAAAGCAATGTTAAACCAGTAATGGTTACCCCAGCACTTGCTCCTCTACCCAGTACTTGGAGTGATTATATAATATAAAGATGAATCTTCCTTGTCCCTGCTTTACAAATGTGTAAAGAATAATTGATGAAGAGTACCACTGAAAAGTAAATATGCATAATAAACTGTACTAAACAATAAATGATTTAATTAATAACATTGTACAATGGATTTTATAAATTAATTTAAATATAAATGTGGGTTCATAACAAGCGTTTTTTAACGCTTGTTTGGGCTATAACAGATCTGACCAAAAACCACTTGTGTGACAAAAAAAACACCCCGCTAAGTCTGTGGTCCAAAAAAGTTGTGAAATCAACTTTCTGTCTCGCCAAGTAATGTTGGCACTTTCTCCTGACCCAACACTGTCAACTTAGATACTTATCAGCTTCTTCTCCTTGGCGGCGTGCCTTGCTATTTCTTGAAACTTGAATTTTAATATTCTTCAAACACCAATGCATTTTCTTTTTTCATCTTCACGTTTGCCACATGAGGTTATGAGGTTTGTGTGGAAAGATATTTGTTCACCTCATAGTCTTAGTTCTAGACAACTAGATCTAATAAATGCAGGCACACATTGGAAAGGAAAACCTTTTTACAGTGTTGTTGAAGGCTCTTCTCGATGCTACAATGATCATTGCTGCAAATCTTTCCCATTATCAAAAAGCAAATAAAAAAGATAATTAATGCTTGCATACGAGTCTGCAAGACAGTGAGACATTTTTATGTAACGCTTTTTGATGTCGTTTTTTGGTAAAGCTTATCGAGTTTATGTGCCAAAGTATAAACATAAAAATGTAAAAAAAATTGGCCGTGCAGATTTTTGCGTTTGTAAATTAGGAATTTAAATGGAACATATGTTGTGCACGATGAAAGAAAGTACATACTTTTCTTCTTTTCCAGTTTATTAAGGAGTAATCTTTTAGCTTCGTCGCGCATATTTTTATAATAAATGCAAAAAATTATAGTACCTAAAATAAAATAAATTTTATGAATAAATTTAAAAAATAAAATTCTAAGAGTTGCGGCGTTTGTCCGATGCAAATCAGAGCAGTTGAACAGAAGTTGTAGTTGAGGGGGGGGGGGGGGGGGGGGGCGGTAATAGTAGAGTATTGAGTATTATCAAGATTATTAAAGGCTAAGGGCCAGACGGAATGATGGACGGAGTCAAGATGTGTAGAATATACTACACTGCAGTACTACACATCTTGGGACGGAGTGTGATAGGGATGGAGGAGAGGGTGTCCTTGAACGAACCAATCATTCATAATCATAAGTCAGCCGACCTCTAAGAGGCGATGTAAACGAGTGCAGTTAGCTCCTACTTTTTCTATTCTCCAAGTACAGTGTACAGCGTTTAAGACTAGCTTGGGGAGGGGACACCCTAGCGACAGCGGTACCAAGCGCGGTAGTGGGAGAAACTATCCCTACCAAGAGTGGGCAGACTCAACACCTCCTATACCTTCCTGAAACCTTGATCCTATATCTTCCGCTTTTCGAGGTATGTATCACAGCCAAAACATAAAAATGTCAAAAAGAAATAAGTAATATACAGGTTAAGCTTTCAAGGAATGACCCCATGCAACTTCTACTTTCTTTGCAGAGGATGCGTGGAATACAACCAGTTAACTTTGGGTAGTACTGCAGGCACACCGCCAAGGAGAAGAAGCTGATAAGTATCTAAGTTGACAGTGTTGGGTCAGGAGAAAGTGCCAACATCACTTGGCGGGACAGAAAGTTGATTTCACAACATTTTTGGACCACAGACTTGGTGGGGTGTTTTTTTACCACACACATGGGCGTAGCCAGGGGGGGGGGCAGGGGGGGGGCCATGCCCCCCCCCCTAGGCCGGCTCACCTCTCTAAAAAAATACGATTATTATACATTATACATATACCGGTTAAAATAAAAAATAAATAAATAAAAAGTAAAAATAATTCTGTATAATAATAATAATAATAATATACATATTATTATTATATAAATTTATTTTATGGCTAGAGGGTAAAAAAAGTGAGTCTTCAGGTAAAAACATGTAAATCTCGTTTTAGTTGTCAAGTTACTAAAGCTGTGGCGTGGCTGCACTGGTTTGGTTAGCATTGCGTTGATAAAAAAAGATGCCTATGACAAGAAAAGAAGCTGGACAATAATTATGTTTTCCTTCGCACCCAGGGGGGGGGGGGGGGGGGGGAGGGGGGCCTCCCCTCAAAGCTAAATACCTGAAATTTAAGTATGCAATTCCGCAGCACATTTTAAAGTAATAGTGTTGTGATAGTCAAAAAAATAAATAAATATAATAAGTAATTATATACCTAGTTTTGCCCGACATTTTTTTGTTATTTGGCGTCAAAAAGACGTCCCCCCCCCCTCCAACGCCAAAAACCTAACATTACCTAAGTAATAGTGTTGTGATATGTAGTCAAAAAAATAATAAATATAATAAGTAATTATATACCTAGTTTTGCCCGACATATTTTTTTTTTTGGCGTTTAAAAAGACGTTAGAAGTAGAGGGATGTTAGAAGTGTGGCGTTTTCAGGAAAAAATTCTGCTTTAAATAAGCTTTCAAATGGTATAATTAAAGTTTAAGCTCAACGGACTAGTTTTTGAATTATGGTGGATTGAATGTTCCCAGACGTGAAATTGTTTGGTCAGGATCACAACCAATTCTAGTACAAACGCACAAAAGGTTCCCCCGGACGAAACCACAGAACTTAGGTTTTCTTATAGGAAATTTTACGCTGAACAAAAAAGTTCCTATTAACATGGACCCGGAACAGCTTCGTTTTCGAGATATTCGCAAAAAACACCATTTTTTGACGTTTATCCTTACAATAATTCTCAAATACTACGCTTTTTACCATAATACTTCTTGAAGGAAACCTGGTAAAGAATATAATTGTTCGTTGAATGACACCCTTCCCAGCGCTGTACGACAACCCCCTGATTTTCAGCGAAATTTCAAAATTCTACGTCCCAGTCACTTTATTAGTCAATCCATTAAGGTGATCTCCATCAACGCTCAATTTTAAAATATTATTTTGTTAAGAGCTAAAATTGGTATAATTCGAATCTCTAAAAGATTTGCTTGGAGGAGTATTACTGTAAAAAGCGTAGTATTTGAGAATTGTAAGGATAAACGTCCAAAAATGGTGTTTTTTCATGTTTTTTTTGCAAATATCTCGAAAACGAAGCTGTTCCGGGTCCATGTTTATAGGAACTTTTTTTGTTCAGCGTACAATTTCCTATAAGAAACCCTAAGTTTTGTGGTTTCGTTCGGGGAAACCATTTTTGCGTTTGTACTAGAATTGGTTGTGATACTGACCTAAAAATTTCACGTCTGGGAACATTCAATCCACCATAATTCAAAAACTAGTCCGTTGAGCTTAAACTTTAATTATACCATTTGAAAGCTTATGAAAAGCAGAAGTTTTCCTGAAAACGCCACACTTCTAACATCCCTCAATTAAGAGTAGTAAGCTCAGGAATTTCATGGTCGAATTTTAAAAAATCCAAAATTTCAAATGTAACAGAACTTAAAAGATGCTTAGCAGCTGATAATTTAAAAATAAATTAATGATTCTGAATGGTTTTTTTATGCTCTTTAAAATTGGTCCCTAGCCCAATTTCTCTATGTCATTTAGGTTTTGAGATATTAGGCATTTTTTAAAACTTTTCGTGAAGCACTTTAAAAAAGGAAATAAATCGATATCTCGATAACTATTGAGATATGGGCCTATGCTTACTCGACATTTTTTGTTGCATTTGACCCATAGAATCACCCAGTTTCTTTATATGACATTTTATCGCGGGTCACCCTATATATATATATATATATATATATATATATATATATATATATATATATATATATATATATATCCAAAAAAATTAGCCCCCCCCCCTAAAGGCAACCCTGGCTACGCCCATGACCACACAAGTGGTTTTTGGTCAGATTTCATGACTTTTTGTACGGTTCCTAAGGAAGGATTCTCTAAACTGTTTATTCCCACACATTAGAGTCAAATAAAAGTGAAGTTAAGAGCTTGACAAGGTCTATGGAGATTGGAAAACTACGAGACCTATGACATTGAAAGAACTTAACATTCTGATAGTAGGAGCATATAAAGATTTTTAGCAGCATTTGGCCACCTAGATACACTAACATAGCTATCATTTGCGCATATCCAGCCTGACCTTATATAAGTAACGAAGTGACCCCCTAATATTGTCTCACCATGATGGAAAATTGCAGCGTTAGCTTTGTATGTGATATTGCAGATAGTAATATTGTATACAAACTATGGTTCATGTGTTACAACATTAGTACCTCCGTATAATTGTCAGGCTCACCACTTCGTATGACGCTTACTTGGTTTCTACCCACTTTAGATTGTTCGCTAGCTTGGTTTCTCTCTCCACATTCAGCGTAGGAATGGGAATGAGTTAAAGGGTTGTAAGGGGGGGGGGGGGGGGGTGAGTTGAGGGGAGGAATACACTACAGCCCTAGACGAATCCAAAAAGCCCTCATTCATTAAAATTGGTTCAGTACTTTAGGCTGTAGGTGTGCCAACGTAAAATATAGGAAGAATAAGAATAAGAAGAAGAATTATCAAAACTACCATTTTCAAACCTATTTTTCTCTACTTCTATTTGACCGATTTTGAATAATTCTGCTGGGTTATTATCTTCCCCCGGTGCTTTATTTGCGTTTAAACTCTCTACTGCTATCTTCACCTCTTCTTCCGTTGGTGGAGCACAAAGATCTTTATCCACTACTTCATTCTCATCCAGGTCACCCTCACTTATATATTCTCAATTCCCTTAATCACTTACTTCCTCTTCACCTTTTAGCAATTCCTGAAAATATTTAGCCTATCTCTCAAGTATCCTTCCACCCTTATCATATCACCAATAAGACTTCCATCTTTATCCCTGCAAAAAAACATTGCGGGGTTGAAACCCTTTCCTCTACTCCTTTACTCTCTGGTAAAAAGCTCTTGTATCATTATTACCTTCAACCTCCTAGAACAGTTGAAAAACAGAAACACCGGTCTAACACTCCAGCAGAATCCTCGGCTGAGCATTGTAGGAGGGCAGTACTTATAACATATCTCGATTCTATGATTTCATCACTTAAGTGATAAGTGTAGATTTTCAGAGGAAAACCTCCCAGGATATCTCTTACAATCATTTCATTCATTCATTTAAAGGACACAGGCTTAGAAGAGCTAAAAGAAAGGGCCCATTCTGTAGCAAATTTTTACAATTTAAAAGATATTCATATTTTTCGATTTTGGTAGTATTCGTACTACGGAAAGATTAAATTTACACGAACACACCCTGTGAATTTTTATGGCAACAGGAAATACAAAAAATCAAGTATAAAGATTAATAGCTCAAATAGCTTTTTCGATGATATGACCCTTCACACAAATACTCATTTTAAATAACTGAAACGAAAGTTTTTAATGTTTTCTTTGTTACACTCGTTAAAAAAGACTTGTACAACAATGTTCAAAGGGTGAAAACTCTTATAAATCAATAATAATTTAATAATTAATTATTTAAAAAGTTGAGCAAATTCTCCCATTCATTTTACATGGGTTTGATAAGAGGTGATAAGAAAAAGGAACATAACAAACAATGAGTTAAATTTTCGAACGTTTTTGTGACGTCACACTAATCATCTCAATATAAGGTTTGATATATAGCAACTCAAAATTGTTGTTGATATAATTCGTCAGGTTATGTTGTTATACATCAAATCGAAGTCGAAATGAAAACAAAGTGACGCCATTGTTGTTTTTGGACTGAAATACCTTTCATTTCACTTTTTTACGACTTTATTTTTACTTTCGGTAGTTTTATTTGTGTTGTGTTGAACTTTTTTAATTACTCTATAATAATTGTAATACCCGACATATTGAGAGATAAAGGTAAGTGAAACTTGCTGTGTTGTATTTTTATGTGAAGTATTATAATTTATATTAATTTTTGTATGAGTATACATATTACCGATGTTACACAATATACGTGTTCTATATAAAATAAACATTTATTATCTCGTTTTGTTGCTTTACCTACAATTGAAAAAATACAAATACTTACATTTTTTGACAGGATGACTGCATTCAGCAGCATTCATTTAGCTATACCAAATTACCGAATGTTAAAGTATTGTAATTAAATCGCATATGCATTTATAACCATGCGAATAAAAGTAGTTTTGCTCATAATCTTTTATAGACGACTATCTATATTGTTTTACACCGGTAATATGTATTCTCATACAAAAATTAATATAAATTATAATACTTCACATAAAAATACAACACGCTAGTTTCACTTACCTTTATCTCTCAATGTGACGGGTATTACAATTATTATAGAGTAATTAAAAAACACAACACAAATAAAACTACACCAGGTCTGTCAAGGGGCATTCTTCCTATTAGCTGTTGTGTGTGTGTGTGTGTAGCTGCTGGAGTACCACAGGGGAGTATTCTTGGTCCTATCCTCTACACAATATTCACTGCAAACATCCCAGAGCATCATTATACAACTTTATGCTCCTTTGCCGATGACAAGGCCATACTAGCTCGTCCCATCCAGGCATCAATTTCAGGGCCGCTGAGAGGATTTCCGGGCCCCTGGGCAAGTTAGCACCTGGGCCACTTTGAACAAATAAGAGGGGGGGGGGGGGGGGGGGGTCCGGGGGCCCCAATTTCCCCCCCCAAATTTCAAATACATATATGCACTGTTGGTTAAGTTTTGTATTTGTGTCTGTTAAATTTCTGTTGCGTGAATCAACTTTGCCTCCCAAACTTAGCTAGGGCATTGGGGGCCCTCACCAAAAAAAAAAAAAAATCATAAGAAAAAAAACAAAACATTTGCGTTCAGAACTGAATGGGGGTCCCCTTATAATAGTATAGAAGAATAATTCCAAGTTAGATTTTATTAAGCTCTAATGGGGCCTCTACCGACATTGGTACAAAGATAGTACTTTCATGTTTCTTATTAATTTGGGGGCTCCTTGGCACTGGGGTCCGCCTGCAATTCGAGCCTATTGCTATGCCACTAGCCACTAATCACAATATCTATATTGCCTTTTTGGTTGTAAAAATCCAGCGCCGCTCCCCAGAGGGGGCTCCCCCGGGGCTCAAGGGGGCCCGGGCCTGTGCCTCCCAAACTTAGCTAGGGCATAGGGGCCCCTCGCCAAAAAAATTTGCCTTCTAACTGAATGGGGCCCCCTTACAATAGTATAGAAGTATAAGTTAGATTTCATTATGTTCTAAAGGGGCCCCTACCGACAAAGATAGTAGTTTCATGTTTTTTTTTCATTTAGTAGTTTCATTTGGGGGCACCTGGGTACGCCCGCAATTCGGGCTCATTGTTATCCTCTTATTACAATATCCATCTTGCCTTTTTTGGTTATAAAAAACCAGGGCCGCCCCCCAGATGCACGGGCCCCCCGGTGACCCGGGCCCCTGGGCATTTGCCCCCCTTGTACACCCTCTGTAAACGATATTGTCCACCTGTATTCCTAAACCACGTTCCTCTTCCCACTGCCGATATAGCCAAATACCTTGGTCTTTACCTTGATAAGCGCCTAACATGGAATCCTCACACCAAGCTTAAAAGGCAGGAGACTAACAGGCGTTACAGACAGCTTCTTCACTTGCTAGACAATAGGTCTAGTCTTATACTTGAGAATAAGGTGATCCTCTATAATTCATTAATAAAATCAATTTGGACTTACGGCATCGAGCTATGGGGCTCCACAAAACGTTCCAACTCCCAAAGAATCCAGTCCTTACAGTCCAAAATTCTCAGAGAAATTACTAATGCCCCATTCTATGTTTCGAATCTTACCCTCCATAATGACCTCAAAGTACCCTTTGACCCCGACCTAGCAAAATCCCGCTACCTTTCCTTCCATAATTCGCTTTCAAATCACGATAACCCTCTTGTCCAATCTGTATCCATCCCAACCCTACCGGAAAATCCCCGCCGACGTCTGAAGCGAAGATGGCCCAGAGATAATCTTAACCTTTTTGTAAAAACTAATTCTAAATACAGACCCTAATCCTCAAGGGGGCTCAAAATCAAATTTACAAAACTAAATTAAACTTACTTCACACAGACTTTTGTATATAGATATATCTTTTGGTGCCTTGTGCCTTTTAAGAATTTGTGGTCGGCTAAGTTCGTCTGCGGGACATAGCTTGGCAATGGGTATTTGAAAAAAAAAACAAAAAAAACGCGGTGGAGAGCGGCCATGTCCTACCCTTTTTGGTGGACAATGTGATTTTCATGATCATGAGTACGAACTTAGATAGTAGACCTAAAATCAAGTTGATGTTAGTTAGCCACTTAAATGGTAAGTTAGTCAAATATTACCCCTAATCAAAGTGGTCCCCTACCTAGTGACAAATTAGCATAAACTTGATTTTCGGCCTACTAACTAATTTTGTACTCAGGTCATGAAAATCACATTGTCCACCTTAAAGGGTGGGACATAGCAGCTCTCCACCGGTTTGATTGTTTCAAATGCCTATTGCCAAGCTATGTCCCGCAGACGAACTTAGCCGACCACATCTTCTTAAAAGGCAACAAAAGATTTACTTATACACAAAATTCTAGCTATATGTTAGTCAGACACTTTTTTGTACTCTCTCCTGGACTATTATTTTTGTACTAAAATTAATGAATTTTTATCCAAATCTTGTTTTATAATGATTATTACACTGTTAATATTGTTTCAGTTCATTATATATTTTAGATGGTTAAATTAACGTATTGATAAGAATGCTGTTAACAGATAATATGCTGTTGTTTGTGTATTAATTTGATAAAGGTAGAGAAGCCAAGTCATTGCTCTTGCCTGAACCTTGAACCCGTTTATCTGGTTGGCTTCAGGTTCAGGATGTTTGATGCTTTCGGATTTTCCCACTAAACTCGACACCCTCGCTTGTATCAAGTTCTTATATCAACTAGTGATTCTCCAATTAGATCATTTATTTACAAACATTCCCCGTTTTCTCCACCCAACTTAATAAAAGGACTGACTCTGAGTTGCCGTACACTAGTTACCTGTTATGTTATCTATCGAGATGGGATCTTTAGTTCTTGTTTTTGGTTGCTTTGTATCCATGGATGCCCATTTTAACACAGAGCCGTCTTAGCAAAATGAGAAAATTAAATACAAACTTTATACCCCAATATTTCTGGCGCTGAAAGTATCTTACTCTACGGTTACAGTTGATTCTACTTAGGACTAATTTATACCTATTTGGCACCTACTACCTATTTTATACCTATTTTTTTTCCTGACGCAATGGATTCTTTTGAGAACTAAATTGCCATAACTTATGTTACCCTCCAGTGTTACTTGAAGAGTGACCTGTCAAATAAGTTATCTTAGATGTATTATTATATTATATTTAAATTATAAGATAAAATTTATATACTTCTGTCAAAACGTTTTTAATTTTAAAGCAGAGGCAATGATGATACATCTTTATATTATATAATCATTTAAAGACTTTGGTAAAGGATCAGCTGCTGGGGTTACTATGGTGGGTTTTACAGTGCATTTGCTTTTCAACTGTTTGTGGATTCTAAAGTCCTCTTCTAGTGTCTTCCATTGATTTAACATTTGCATTGATAACAGTTCCATTGACCTTCATTTCTTTTGCAACAGCTTTATACGTTATTTTATCATTTGATTTGAAGTAATCAAATTAAATTCAAGAGCGATAGCCTTTTGCGATAGCTTGGACTGTCAGTATTTCTACTAAACTTATTTTAGTCCTTGAATATCGTTTCTCATTTCTTCATTATTATTTTCATTTATTTTCATTTTGCCGCTTTTAACTTTCGAACGTAAATTACAGAATTTTCTAATATCGTAACCTCTTTCCCTCGGCAGCTGGTTATTACCGAAATATTTCTGAAAGCCGTTAACTCGCGGTGAAGCTTCCCTTTGCTGTTGCATCATATCTTCATATACTTTTTTTGCATCGTTAGTCAATCTGAAAACGTCAAAGTTATTATCCGCTGATCTACATCTGGGGTATTCCTTATCAGCATGTGCGAAGCCAGTGTAAACGGAATTGTAATTATAGTCTTGCATTACATTTTCAAGATTACGCCTTCCAGAATCGATTTCATCTCCATTCTCCCGCCTTGATGATTTGAAATTATAAATGTCGTATTTATCATTGTACTGCTCGCAGTTATCCTCTCTCTTGTCTCTTTTCGATTTATTCTTTTTACTTTTACTTTTGTCTTCTAAAGATTTATACCTATTGCTCATGGTGATGGGTTTCTTACCCACTATTTTATTCAATCTACCCTTCGGCTCGTACTCTTTGAATTTCCTTTTGTCCATCTTGTCTTCGGGCCTGTTTTTGAATTTTTTGAAACTTTCAAAAGGGTCTTCGTTGACTTTGACCCTGCGTGGACCCGTGCTGATGTTATTTACTAACGGCGTGTTGTTTACATCCTTAACCAAGGATTCATCATCCTCCTCGTCGTCGTCATCGTCATCCTCGTCATCGTCATCGTCATCTTCTTCTGCATCTGACACCGTACTTTCTAAATTCTGCAACAAATCGTCGATTTTGCATTTCAACTCTGTTGCCACCTTCTGAAGGCGTCTGAGTTCATCGGACTTGGACCAATTTTTATTAGGGGGTTTAGGGGCACTGCATTGTGTCGACTGTTCTCTTTTCCCTCGCGCCCAGTTTTCCACGTTTTCGTCACTATTATTGTCTTCTAAAAATGTTAAACAGCGTTTGTCCGCATGTAATTCATTTTGGCCCAATGAAGAACTTTCTTCTGTATCATTTCTCTTTCCGATAAAACTGAACTGGAGTTTTTTCTTGTGCTGGTTCTCTTTGAGCTGTTTACGCATCGATTCTTCGCATTCCTTTTCAATCTGAGACAAAGTGACTTTACCCTCAAACTTGGGATGAATTTCAACTCGTCTTTTCGCAAGAGGAGCAGTTTTCTTCCAAAGGTGAGGAGAATCGGACGCCTTCCATTTAGGGTCCTCGCTCAAGTCAACATCTCCACTCAGTTTCTCGACTTTTACGTCTGACAGCTCAAACATAGTTCATCCAGTTAATCAATTAGTTAAAATTGAACAAACTAAAGAACAATAATTTATCTATGCTAAAATTATTAACCGAATGAAAAATCAGTTTAAAATTAACAATTATGTTACCATTTCAATCACAATAATCACACTATAGCTAATAGATTGGTGGATTTGTTTCTGACAAGCCTAAAGTTTTTGTTATTTTGTCACTGATCTATTGACTCATCATAAGGCACTTCTAGAAATTTTAGAAACTTGAAATTCTATATATTGGTAGAATTTAATTTAAAACAAATAAGGAAAAATTAAAAATCCTCATACATATATGGTTCTTTGCTCCTCTCAAGGCTTATAGAAAAACCACCTATCCAAAATATTAAAAAAATATAACTAGCGCTTTCAAGTAGAGATTTTCGAAATTAAAGTATTATTTTACTCTTATAAGGGGGCACGGCAGTGCCTCGGCCAAGTCGA
The DNA here is from genome assembly GCA_951217055.1 of Gerris lacustris. Lineage (NCBI taxonomy): Eukaryota > Metazoa > Arthropoda > Insecta > Hemiptera > Gerridae > Gerris > Gerris lacustris. The sequence goes on along the minus strand of OX578283.1, from coordinate 3,252,678 downwards.
GCACAGCCTTCTTGAACTTAAGGCATTTTGGACCACCCTTTTAGAAAGTTAGTATTGTATTTGAATAATATATTTATTTGGATTTGCTTATAACTTAAACGGAACAACTGGCAAGTGCACAAGAAAGGAAGGGCGGGGAAAAACACTCAGTAACGTCTCCAAGGCTTCATAAATGTATTTTTATCTATATAGCCCAAACGCATGCTATGAACCCACCTTAACTCTGCTTGCACAGGACTTTCGTTTCTGCAAATTTGGTTTTTTACTAGTGGCCTTGGTCCCTACAAAATATCTAAAAATTATAAATACCCGTCCACTTGCAAGCAACTTTGTATAATTTACTAGACTATTAAGGTATGATAAGCAAGTGAATTTGCACGAATGCGAATGAGGACGCAAACCCTGAAATGCTATAATGGTAGTCAAATCGACGAGCACGATTTGACCCTTAACCTTCCACGCTCGTATGCGATGGTGATGGGTACTCCGTCCTTCTGCAGTGCTTGAACTGGTTGGGTTGGTAACACACCTGCGAGTGTAGCAGTAGAAGTCCTTTTGACTTTTGAGCATACACTCGTTGTCTAGTAAATTCCCGTCCAAGCTCGGTTTGACTAACTTTTAATTATAAATTGGTCGTCGAATGAGACTATAGGCTGTGTCAATGGGCCTAGGGTAAGGGGCAATGAGCCTATGGTAAGGGGCAATGGGCCTAAGGTAAAGGCAATTGGCCTAGGGTAATTGGCCTTGGGCCAGAGACCCCGGTAACTTGGGGCCTGGAGCATTTAGCATAGGGCCTAGGGCTTGTGGTCTGGGCCCTGGTGCATTAACGTTCACTTAATTTCAGATGTTTGATTCTGATGTTTCTACTACTTTTTTTTCAGCAAATGTTTGTATACCTCATTTAAAAAAAAATGTAATAATGAGTTCTTAATAGTTTTCTCTTTATAAAAGTGTAGTTTCAACCCTATTAGTTTTTGCATATTATGTTAGACAAATCGACGAAGGTTTAGTAATACCAGTCATCCAATTACCATTAGCATTCCAGAGTTAAGTAAATAACTGGAAAGGCTCAGAGGTTCACGTCACGTGACTATCATTACCGGCCTGATGGGAGAGAGATGATACTTACTTGGGCTGCCACTGGGGTAGCACATATCTTGCTTTCCTTCGTTTCTTTATTATCACTGTTTTGTAATCCCTCTTTCACTTCCAAGTTATATCCACCTGAAATGAAAAGCATTAAAGCTCCAAAGACATTACTGGACTGATAACAATTAGAGTCACATTTACCCTTTTCAAATCTCTTATTTTAACTATATGCATTTAACTATAGCTCCCACTCAAAACTAAGAGAGTGCTAACTATAGCACTCTCAAATCCCACCTTTCCTCGAAGGGAGGGGAGAGGGTTCTCGCAATATTTCTAAAAGGAAAATCCACACATGTGGTATTCGCCAAAAACTGAACATTAGCAATTCACCGAGTAGTTTACTGTTTCATTGGGCTAACTACCTTCACCCCTCTCCACACATGAAAATGCCGAGCACTTCCTCTTTATGGAAACACCGAACATTCAGCCATGGCCAAACATTCTTACCACCTCAAGCTCCTATTTTTATCTCTACGTTTAGAATTATTATAGGAATTTATTAAAATTACATCGTTATAGATTTTCAATCTTTGGTCTTCAGAGTAAATTTATTAAAAATCGAACAATATCAACATAAAGTTAAATGCTTATTTGTTAGATTTACTCCCATTCACTTCTATTTAAGGATATTATATAAATAGGAAGATACTTTCACGTAAGCTATAACACCAAAAGATACAAAAAAAAGCCGTAGATTAAATCCTATGATCTATGCTCGTTGAATACGTGTTATGAACAGACCTTGTCATAGGATTGAGTAAAAGAAGTAGATTTAATTCAAGCTTTCGTAGAGGTTTTGTTAAGAAAGCGCCCCACGATTTAGTTATTACTATTAGCAACCGACGCATATACTGTGATCGCTTGTAGTACAGTGGTAGATAAAAATACTCTTCATTTTAGTTTAGAAAAAAAAAATTAAATTAAGTAAATTAATTTAGATAAGTTATTATATTTATTTAAAGACCAACAAATCAAACATTTATTTTTATTGGAATAAATGTGGTTGCCTTCGATTAACATTATATAACTGATTGTTTTATAATTTGTTTAGTCTTTTGATGCTCTATCACACTTAGCTGGAATTAATTAAACTAAAAACTTTATTGAACGAGCGTAGTAAGTTCTTCATTTCAGAGACTTGGGCTTTGAAAAGTTTGTTTGTTTGTCCAACGATAACTGGAGTAAAAATTGATCAATTTCAACGAAATTTGTCACATAGATTAGGGTGACCAACCGTCCCGCAAAAACGTGATTGTCTCGTTTTTTTCATGAACATTCCCGGTGTCCCGAAAAAGACTCCCGGGATGTCTAAATGTCCCGTATTTACGTTGCGTACTAAAAATCCTTTCTGTTTGAGCATCATTTTTAAGATTTTTTAAAGATATGCCAATTTGTGTTTGCAATCCCTGCCCATAATGGCAATACTGAAAGAAAATTTTCGCTCATGAACATTCAGTATTCAGTGGACAGACGAACGAAACAGGATGGCCGGATGGGAGTGGAGACCCTTTCTGCAATTCTTTAAGGCTCTACCGCTCTTTGAGGTTGGGAAAAACAGTAAGATTACAATTATACTGGTTCTAAGCAAGATATCAAAAATCTAATCACAGGCTTCATTCCTAATTTTAATTCTGCACAATTTGAGCCCTATTTCAACTTCCTATGATAAATAGTATAGGCGGCATTTCGATACAACGATAAAACTCGTTGTATTGAAATGGCGCCTGTACTATTTATCATAGAAAGTTGAAATAGGGCTCAAATTGTGCAGAATTAAAATTAGGAATGAAGCCTGTGATTAGATTTTTGATATCTTGCTTAGAACCAGTATAATTGTAATTTTACTGTTTTTCCTAACCTCAAAGAGCGGTAGAGCCTTAAGTATGTACTATACAATTGCAATATGGGCTGTTGTAACTTTTACAAGTTTGTATTAGAAAAGAATTAAGTAAATTTATAAGTAAGTAAGTAAGTAAGTATTTGTAATATAACGGATACAGCGGACAACCCGCAGCTCCTATTAGCCCGTCACCCGACCCCAAAATTTCACACAGAATATTTTCAATGTGGCGGACTTTCATTGCTGCATATTATAAGTAAAAGTAAAGGTCTATAAAAGTAGGAAAAGAGTTCAAATACTGTATAAATAGACGAGCGTAGCGAGCCTACAATAACTTTATTTAATAAATATTTACTACAAATTCTGAATCAAACAGGCGAGCGTAGCGAGCCTTCTTTAATTTGATTAAATAATTACTATATTTACTGCATAAACAGGCGAGCATACAATAACTTAATTCAATAAATATTTACTACAAATGCTGAATCAACAGGCGAGCGCAGCGAGCCTGCAATAAATTTATTTTATAAATATTTACTACAAAATCTGAATCAAACAAGCGAGCGTAGCGAGCAGCGAGCCTTTTTTAATTTGATTAAATAATTACTATATTTAAGTACTATATAAACAGGCGAGCGCAGCGAGCCTATATAATAACTCTATTTAATAAATATTTACTACAAATTGTGAATAAAGAGGCGAGCCTGCGTTAATATTATTAAATAAAGATAATGGACAAAATAATTTTAATGCTCGTTTCACGTTGAATAAGAATGTCAGGTTTTAGGGAAATATTATGCTGATATCATTATTGAGAACATAGTATGGCTAGTTCTTTATGCACCGCATCACTAGTATTTTCAATTTTAAAAAGTACCTATAATAACAATTTCAAAAATGTTTAACATAAATGTAAAAAAAATATATATATATATTTATTGGCTAATACTTAAGTTAACTAGAATATACATGTTGCTCTGGAGTGTTCGATTTAGTTTACGTTTTGTCCACCACGCAGCAGTGCAGTCTGTATGGGGGCTACTTTTCTACACAACTCCATTACAAAAGGTTTGTTCCAACAGCCAATTCGAGGACGGTTCTAGAACCAGTTCAGGATTTTTTAATGCGCATGCGTCTATGAGGACTGGTTCAGAACTGGTTCAAAAAGAGGAGCCTGTTGGAACGATTTAAGAACTCTTTCAGAACTGCAACCTTCATGTTACCTCCCTTTATCTTGTTTTTATTTTCCTCTTCGTATCTCTCCACTTGTTTTGTTTATGTTCACTCAGAAATGGATTACTTACGTGAACATATTTTATTGTTAAACTCAACAAAGTTTATAAGAATGCACATTAGAGCAAATAGTTTTTAAAATTACAAATTTATCACACTGTCATTTCTGAATGATTATATTTCGCTCTCACATTTGGGATTCGTCAGGCTCGTAACAATCCTGTCTTTTAGTTTCAGTTGCCTATTAAAAATTTGTTTGTATAAATTGTAATTTTTTTAAACATTAACTGTTAAATCATATAAAAAGTACCGGTGTGGAAATCCCACACATGACTTCCATGAAATGTTGTGGAGTCAATACGCGATCAAGAGAGAGCTCAGTATTTACACCCATTTTCATGGAAGTAAAAACATTAAAATGCCAATATCTCCAAAACCACTTGTGCCCAAAAAGTATAGGTACAATCTACCAAATAGGACACATAATAATAAATATATACCCCAAATAGAATAGAAATCAAATAATGTCTACTGAAGTTATCGTCGACAGACCGATTTCGTGCTTAAGTGACTACAGCTCCGAAACGTCGTGAGCTAGGTACGATGTTCGGGTTTGTCGCCATCAGTTTTTCCGACAAAAGTTGTAAATAATGTCGCAAACCGCATCTCAATACGATATCTTGAAGCGATATGTTATTAAAGGTTTAGTTACATACGAATACGTACATACAGACGTATATGAAACAGATTTTAATGATATCCCCAGGTTCGTAAGACCCCTCCTTCACAGAGATCTCGGAATCAAGTTTCGGATGATAAAATGTGAATTTTATCTTGGCTTATTAAAAATAAACCCGTATATAAGAAAAGGTCAACCACACATTAAGAAATATTTACAAATAAAGGGTTCAAAACTACAAAAAAGAAAATTATAAGAACAATTTATCTGTTTGTTTTTTTTCTTGTCTGTAAATCATCGGCGGATGTACAGACAAAAAGATCGTAGGTAATTCTTATAAAGGACTCAAAGTCGCTATGAGAAATTTTAATTATCATGAGGAATAAATAAAATATAAATTATATTTTATTATTCCAATATACTATCATGATATAAAATAATACGTAAAGAAGAAAGAAAGAAGTAGTATAAATATTAACTGAGGAGAGAGAAACAAAACACGCTAGGAAACAGAAGATATCAAGAAAAGAAACGAAAACAAATGTTAGGTTATAGTTGAACAGTAGTAGTAGTGTAACCTACACGCCTCCGTATATTAGTATTAGTAGTTCTGGTCGAGTTCCTGTTTCAGTCCGGGAACTGTTTTCACGGTTCTAGGACTGTCCCAGAACCGTTCGACTTTCTGTTGGAACACGGGACTAAAAGTTCCAGAACCGTCCGAGAAGCGTGTAGGAACGGTCTTTCGATACTGCGCATGCTCCCGGCAGTTCTAGAACCGTCCGAGGCTCTGTTGGAACAAACCTAAACTCTTATCTTTTTTAAATTTATTTACTTGATAATTATTTTTTCATTTATATTTGCAGAAATTTTAATAAACACTCAATAATTATTTTTGATAGAATAATTGACACTTTTAAGGCCCATTTACTCTTTGATTAGTAGAAGTGCGAGGGCAAGTGTTTAGTAAATTTTTGCAAGTGTTTAGTGAAAATTTGCTTAAAAATTACTTAATTCTAAAGCGGCATTTAGAGGATCAACTTGGTTGTCATCCTTGTCGTCAATATGCCATGTTGAGGTCAATGTTTATCGTCTGTGGATAGGTATGCAAGTTGAAATTTGGTGTCGATTCACAGGTTGGAGTAAAATAAAAATAATTGCATGAGGAATCAGCTCTTCTTATCATAATTCATGATAAATGATAATAACGAGGTATAACAATTCGCTTCACTCATTTTAAACCCAACAACTTAAAGAAACTGTAGATTGTGTAGATAACTTTGTAAAAAGTAATGTCTGTGTTAAATGTTGTCAACTTGAATGTCAACTTGATTGACAACTATGTTGAACCAAGTTGATGGTCTAAATGCCGCTTTACACTAAACACATGGTGTCCAAATGGGTTTAGTGTTTTTACTAAACGCTCGCATTAACACTCGTACTAATCAAAAGTGTAATGGGCCTTTCAATACTGTAATATGGATATATATGTGAATATTTATAAACATTGAATTTACATTTTTCTTGATAAGTTTACATTAACATAATTATTATATGTATTCCAAGATGAATATTTCTCACCTTCGATCATGACCAGGCATATTATTGCCCATGTTTTGAGCAGTGTTACCGGACTCATTATCGAACAATGTATCAGCAGTCCTGTCCAAGCGTTTCAAAGTTTCATCACGGATCCCCTCATATCTCAATTTTATAAAGAAAACATCGGCAAACCAATAAAACCAAATAGCTCCTACGTTATTTCTTTTTTCTAAACAAAAAAAATTGGATGGATAACTTGCTATTCGTATCTGTCAGATACTAACGGAGCAAAGTCGATTGTTTTGTTTTTTGATGTCTTTCATTTGGACATAATGGTTAAGTCAGAATTATAATTCAACGGCAAACTGCACCGAATTTCCACTCTTCAAGGAAAAAGTATTCTGTATACTTTGTTTTAGGTACTACTCTAAATTTCTTTATCTTATAAGGCCCGTTTAAATCGCTTGATGGCGTCGTTTTTTATGCGACACCGAAATATATAACTTACAATCAGAGCCGTCTTAATCAATAGGCAAAGTAGGCACTATGCCTAGAGCCTACGAAACTACAGGGGCCGGTAAAACTCGGCAATAGCGTATACCCCTTCTCAGTGGCGTATCCAGCGGCTAGGTCTGGAGGGGGCACATTCTAAGTCAGTTTAGATGGGGGGTATTCGTCGTGGAAAAAAGAAAAGGGAACTACTTATTCAAAAAGCACGTGCCCCCTGTGCCCCCCCCCCCCCTGGATACGCCACTGCCCCTTCTGTATAATCGATAGAGATGATTAGTAATGACGTCACAAGATGGCGTAAGCTTTCGATATGTATTCGATTCGGTTTGTTTAGGTTCCTTTACCTTATCACCTGTTATCAATCCCATGTAAAATGAATGGGAGAATTTTCTCAACTTTTTAAATAATTAATTATTAAATTATTATTAATTTATAAGACTTTTCAACCTTTGAACGTTATTATACTAAGTCTATTTTAACATGATAAGATAAGAAAACATTAAAAATTGTCGTTCTAGTGGTTTAAAATAGTATTATTGTGAGTGTGTTTTATTGTGGTGATACCGTCCGGGTCCGTTCTTATTTATTGCTTATTTTTTTAAATCGTTTTTCTATTTTAGTTTGTATATTATGTCTTCCACCTTCTCGAGCGTTATGAAAATTTCATCTATACTTCATTTTTTTCGGAGGACAAAGCTATTCTTCGTAAAAGTATGTCAGAGTACTTAAGTAATATTAAATTAATGTATTAAATTAGTTTTTAATCAAAATTTTAAACAAGTATACATGCGAGACACTCATATCTTATATTATTATACTCGTTAATATAGATAACAAAAAATACACAAATAATAATAGTAATAACAGTCTGCTCATTGTCTCGTCATCAACGTCTTTTTCCTATGATGGTCAGTGATCTATTAATCTATTGTATAGTATATAATTATGTTCCAACATCGGTTAAATATAATGCACATTGTAAGTAACCAGGAACAAACTATTATTAGCAAATAATCTTTTATTATCTAGCAGATTAAGTATCACTATCTTTCTACAAGTCCTGTACCCTGAGTATACTTCATTGAGTTTCAAAACTTGAGAAAAATTTATTTTCGGACACACAATATGAACACGAACACACCCTGTGAATTTTTATGGCAACAGGAAATACAAAAAATCAAGTATAAAGATTATTAACTCAAATAGCTTTTTCGATGTTATGACCCTTCACACAAATACTCATTTTAAATAACTCAAACGAAAGTTTTTAATGTTTTCTTTGTTACACTCGTTAAAAAAGACTTGGTACAACAATGTTCAAAGGGTGAAAACTCTTATAAATCAATAATAATTTAATAATTAATTATTTAAAAAGTTGAGAAAATTCTCCCATTCATTTACTAGAAGCTAAATACCACGAAAAAGTTTTGCGCCGGGAGGTTACAATCCTAGATTACAGGTTACAATTGAACCTCAACAACAAGAGAAGGTTATAACTTATAACTCGTGAACTGTGAACGTTGTATGGGTTTACTGAATAGTATGTTATGCGTTACTTTTTTAGTATTTATCTGTATAATAGTAATTAATAAATAAATTGTAAAATGTAGTAAATAACATGTACCTAAAAATAACAGGAATCAGTTTGGAAAATATTACATTTTTCATAGAACAATTATTTTGAACTCTGCTAGGCTAAGACTAAAACTTATAACTTATAATAAAGAATAATAAAGAGGCCGGTCTTTGTTTGAAAAAAATATTGTGATAGTTTAATTTAGCTGAATTGAATAAGCTTCAATATTCAATAGGAATAGGACTTACAAAAAAAATTGTATCATTTATTACATTTCTTTAAAAAAAATACTACTCGTTATACCCCGTACCCGGAGTATAAAATTAATGTTGATATAATTCACATTAATCTTTGAAATCAACAAAACACCCCACTTAAATTTCATAAAAGCTGCATTATTCCCTTTATTGTTATAAAAAATAAAAATAAATAAAGGAGAAATAGACTGCCAATTTCGTATGGTTGTAAATTTATTTAATTTTCCACCGTTTCTTACATCAGTCAAAATATAATTGTTTTGATTTTTTAACATAAATTACAGTACTCTTTTACATTAATGAAATTCTTTAGAAATATATATTCAATTCACGATTTATTACTGAATTCTGGCTAAAGAAAGTTTTTCTTTTCTTTTTCGATGAGTCTGTGTTCACACTAACGTTTTTAGTGTTTTTGCAGAACTTAAAAATTGGTGAAGTACGAGCTCTCTTCCTAACTATTTTCTTAAAAGGGAGTGAAACAAAATGAAAATAAAAAAAATGAAATATGGCACTGTAATAGGCACATTAGTTAATTACTCCAATGAAAATTTGCTAAAGAAGAAGAAACATAACTTAAAACTGATACGGTAAATAAAAACTATTATTATAACCTGTTGTTGAGTTCAGCTATAACATGACTATAACCTTCCGGCGCAAAAATTTTTCGTGGTTTTTAGCTTCTAGTATTCATTTTACATGGGTTTGATAAGAGGTGATAAGAAAAAGGAACCTAAACCAAACTGAGTTAAATTTTCGAAAGCTTTTGTGACGTCACACTAATCATCTCTGTGTAGGGTGGCCTTATATAGTTACGAGATATTTCGATATATCGATTTTTTCAATACATTGTCGTTTTCTCAAATAAAATGCGTTAAAGGTTTGTGTACAATCATTTCATCACAAAAATAAAATTAAATGTCAACACTGATTCTTATTGGGAAGGTTATTTAATTGAAAAAAAAAAAAAAAAAAAAAAAAATATAGCTACGCTAAGGCAACCACATTTATTCCAATAAAAATAAATGTTTGTTTAGATTTGCTGGTCTTCAAATAGATATGATACAATTAATCTGTAAAAATGTTACAGTTGGACGAGTCTCGAATCCCAAACTTCGTTACACGATTTCACTATATGAAAAAAAATATGTGTGAGGCTTTCACACATTAGAAGTGAAACTTAAGTTCTAGAATGCATTGCTCTCTTTCATTTTTTGACGAATATATTATTTTAGGATTAAGAAATGGTTATGGGAAATTTAATTGAAAAATAAATATTGCTACGCTAAGGCAACCACATTTATTCCAATAAAAATAAATGTTTGTTTTGATTTGCTGGTCTTTAAATAGATATAATACAATTAATCTGTAAAAATGTTACACTTGGACGAGTCTCGAATCCCAAACTTCGTTACACGATTTCACTATATGAAAAAATTCACTCTACCGCCGCCAAAGAAGTTTCACTTCAAAAAATAAGCATAGCCCAAAATTTTAAAAAATTGCTCTAGTCAGAAAACGAAGCTCGAAAGGACATAGGTTAATATAACATTTATGACTCCTTTTAGGGCCCCCTATAGAGATGATTAGTAATGACGTCACTAAAGTTTACGAAAATTTACTCAGTGTTTGTTATGTTCCATTACCTTATCACCTCTTATCAAACCCATGTAAAATGAATGGGAAAATTTTCTCTACTTTTTGATTAATTAATTATAAAATTATTATTGATATATAAGACTTTTCACCCTTTGAACATTATTGTACCAAGTCTATTTAACAAGGTGAGATAAGAAAATATTAAAAATTGCTGTTCTGGTAGTTAAAAATAAGTGTTTTTTTGAGTATGTTTTTGGTGTTGATAGCGTCTTTGTCTGTTCTTATTTTTGAAATGGTTTTTCTATTTTAGTTTGTATATTATGACTTCCACCTCATCGAGTGTTATTAAAATTGCATCTATACTGGATTTTTTTTCGGAGGATAACACTATTCTTCGTAAAGGTATGTCAGATTACTCAGTAATATTAAGTTGACGTATGCAATTACTTTTGTTCGAAATCTTAAACAAGTATACATACGACGTACTCTTATCATATATATTATTATACTCGTTATTATAAATAAAAAAGGTCTTGGTCTCGTCATTAACGCCTTGTTCCTAGGATAGTCAGTGATTGTTGTGTAGTATAGATGTACCAACATGGGTGGAATAGGCACATTGCCCCTAACCCGGAACAAAATCTCATAAGTAAATAATCTTTTATTACCTTGCAGATTAAAGTATCTTTATCTTCAAGTCTTTGATTCTAAGGATACTTCATTGAGTTTCAAAGCTAGAGGAAAATTTCTTTAATACTTTACTGTTATGTAAACTGTTTTACTAAATATTTTTTATTTTTTACTACTATATTTTTTTGCTTAAAAATATCCGGGTCGAACCTAGGTTCAACCGAATCTAACAATTTTAACCTTGAAGTGTTTTTATGTTGAAAAAGTCTGGGTCAAATATGTATGACCTTCCATTAGGTTTCTCAAAATAAAAATTTAATCGCAATTTGTTGTAACATAACCGGATCTGGGTTGAGTCGAACCCGGTTTTAATCCTTATTTTCTCCTTCAATTTGGACCTAACCCGGCCCTGAAGCTAGGTTGCATCAAAATCTCGACCCAGGTTCGACCATAGCTTTCTTGAAATATTTTGTCCTATTATTGGGTTGAACCTAGGTTTGACCCTGATGTTTTTTATCATGAAAACCATCTTGAACCCATTTTGCTGAGTCAGCAATTATTTTTAAAAAATTGTAAAAAATCAAAAATTGAGTTGAATTTTGAAACTTTAAAACGGTTAATAATACGGTGAAGCAGCAGGGGAAGCCACTTTAGTGGCCTCTGAAGTGAGGAAAAGTTCCGAGGTACCCTGTGCCCGATGTTTCTTGTATATTAATACATGGAAAATATACATACTTAAGACTTTATTTTTTTCTTATTTAAATTGTAAAAGATGAAAATAAAAACATTAACCAAAAATATTTTGTTTCTCTTCTTATTTTATAGAACTTCCACATTTTTAAAAGACGTAGTTCTTTATGTTGCATATTAAAGCTATAGCTATTGCTTTATTATATAAACTTAAAAAAAAGAAAGGAAAAAACATTTATAGACCTATAAATAGGGTTACCATATGTCCGGATTTGACAGGATACAGAATATTTTTATTATCGTCACCCTTATTGAAGGGTATGTTGACTATCAAGTCAACAAACTTAAGAAATTAAATTTACATACTAAATTTATAATAAATTAAGAATAAATAAATAAATTATTTTTAAAACATCTGTCCGGATTTGAGAAATGTCTAGATTTTAAGAAAACTCAGAAACCTAAATGGGCTTCCTTACCAAAAGAAGAAACCCCAAAAACTCATGAGAAATAGAAATAAATATTTGAAGAATGTTCTAGAAGAAACATCTCTTTTTTTGATATATTTAAAATTGTAGAATTCGTCATGTGGCTGCCTGGTACATATAGGCTCCCACTGGACAAATTTTTTCAATGATGGGGTCTATTTGGACGCCAGAAAGAGAAAGATTATCAGTTGTAAAAGCTTCTTAATATTAAAGCAAATTCTATTATCACATGCTCAGAATTCCACGACAAAATAAAAAATTACTGCATGCCTTTATTAAATGAATAATAGTTTAAAACCTTTATACTCTGTTAAAAACTATTATACTCTAAAAAAAAAAAAAATCACAGGGAAGTACTTGCATCCAAGTACTTTTTAGGGCTTTGTTTATGATTAAGCTAACCCTTTATGTAATTATGACTTTTTTCTGTATGTATAGCGTTTAATTCGACTAGAGAATAGTAAATTATACGTATAGCTAACTAAAACAAAAAATAACTAAATTGAAATAAAAGCACCTGATCTTTCAAAGACTACTAGTTTATAAGAAATATTCTGTAAATTCAAAGATTACTAGTTATTTTAAAAAACACAATTGAATTTACAGAATATTTCTTATAAAAAAAAGAATAATAAAAGAAATAAAACTAAATTGAAATAATGTATAATTTTTCTTGTTTGAATCCTTAATTTTATAGCAGAGAATTAGGATAATTAGAGAGCACAGAATTTTTATTAATGCTATGATGGCAGATGTGAGATTAGAGCCTATGTATTCAATTTGCGTACCAAGAAATGTGTGATTCCAGGACTCCTGTACGTTCACTTATGCAGCTTCACCCATTGAGAGATGTAAAATCCGTTGATCAGCCATTTTTTGGCTTGTTTTAAAAAGTTTTAAATTATTTAACCCTGCAGTGCACGGGTGAAAAAAATCACACCAGTGCACGGGATGGGTCTATCAGACCCAATATTTTAAAAAAAATGAAGATGGTTTATTATTTAAATATATATTTTTTTTTAGTATAGAAATAATATTTATTTATTAGTAAAAAAATATAGTTTGCAATATATCAATAAAATTACATTAGAAAAAAAAAAACATATTTTTTTTATGACTGTAATTTTTTAATTTTTACTACCCAACATCTCCAATCCCAACAACTCCAATCCCTTCAATCAAAGATCCTTCGAAAAATCACCAATTCCCCACCATACGTTTCTAACCTTACAACTCACCACGACCTAAAAATTCCTTTTGTTCATGACCTCGCTTCTACCCGTTATAAACATTTCCATGAAACCTTAAATCACCATCCTAATCCTTTAGTCAAATCTATGGCATCCCTTCATATCCCTGATCAACCACCCCGTCGGCTGAAGAGGCATTGGCCTCGTGACCTGCTACTATAGTTCACAACCTCAACCGATGCACTAGATTTAATGTTACTGGTTAATGTTATGGATTACATGTTAGATTAATATTACGCACGCCAGGAGTACTACCACTGGGTAGCCTCTCCTCTCATGACAATCCATGTCACTCATAAAATTTATTATCATTATTACTTATAGCAAAATGAAATTGCAAGTAATATATATGTAAAATTAAAAAAAAAAAAAAAAAAAAAAAAAAAAACTACCCAACATGAAAAAAATATATTAAAAAAAATTAAAAGAATATTTAAAAAATAAGTTTCATTTGCCCATGTAGGAACTTAATACGATAAAAAAAAATTGAATTTCACAGTCTTGGCACATAAATTGCGAATTCTCTAAGCATATATATATATATATATATATATATATATATATATTGCACTTTTTGCAAGAACAAGATTTGCGGTCAGTGCAAATTGAATATCCCCCCCCCCCTTTATTAGGGTCTTGAGCTTTGGAAGGCACAGCTTTAATCCAAAGAATTTTTTTCCCAGTAATTCTAAAAAAATTCCCCAATATTCTTTAGCTTTCCTTCTAAAACCTAGAGAGTAATTAACGAATATATATAAAAAAAAACGTTGTTACGAGTTATAAAAAAATACTTACATGGGTAGATGGGTTGGGTCTCACAGGGGTAATTTTGAGGTAAAAAAATAGACAGAAATAAATAATGAATTTTGTGGATTGTTTGTAGAGACGATACTTAATCTTTTGTATCTTGTACCAGCAATTAGAGAGCATTGCAGCTCTGCATTTCTACGAGAAGGTTTAGTTTAAAAAAAATATATATTTTATTAGAAATTTTTTTTTTTCTTCGACACTTATAAACACCACATGGTTTGAAAGAAAGAATAACGTTTGTAACTAAGTTACATGAAAAGAATTCAAGTCTTTTAATTTTTTTTTTTGTGAAAGCTTATTGTGAAAAAAAAAAAATCATTAAAGAAAAATTTAAATAGATTAAATTTATGGCTTACATGTTACCCCTATTGGCATAGTTAAACTATAAACCATTTGTTGGAATAAAAATGGTTAAAATATTCATTTTTGTTGTAAGTTTTTTTTTTTTTTTTTTTTGTAAATCCAAAGGTATTAGGAATAAAGGATTCATTTATTCAATTTTTTAAAAATATTTTATTTAATTTAGATATTAAATGGTTGAAACTTTTTGAACTGTTTAAAAAGCTATGAACCGCATTTATTTTATTTTATTTTATGATTAATACTTTAATAATTTAAAAAAAAAATTAACCTAATGTTCTACCACATATAAATTAATGTTCTACCAGAATTTTTTAGAGTATATTGTTAATTGTTAAATATTTATTTAAAGAAAATATAGACACTGAATTTTATAAAAAAAAGTTTGTTTTTTTAATATTTCTCCTTTTTTTATACTTATATATTTAATTTTATTTGAGCTACCTCAGGAACTCATAAATGTGTTTGCAATCTACTATTCATAAATTAAAAAAAAAGTATATATAAATTTTTGTGTTTACCACATTTTTATGAATTGCCCATGCACATATTTAATTTTTAACTTCCGTATATTTTTACTGTGGTTGGGTCAAATAGTTGCACAAGTGTTTCAAATTTGTACCTATGAACCAAAGAGTGATGGATAGATGGTCACATCACCCTCGGTATAAGGGTTTTGAGAAGTATCTACAAAACCCTAACTAGTGTGAGTAAAGCGAGTCTGAAGGAAAAAAATTTGTAATTAGTATCCGTATTTTTATATTAGTGTATCAATATTTTATATTAAAGTTAGGTAGAGGGAATTAACAATATTCTCATAAAAAATATAATTAACAATACAAGTATTATATCTTTTTGTAATGTTTTACATTAATTATAATTTACTTTTAAATAATTATCAAAGTAATTAAATAATACAATTAATAAAAAAGAAACGGGATAGTTCTAAATTTCCTCTTCATCTGATTCATGCCATGAGCGGTTATCTTCAGAATCTGAACCACTGTTCCCCTCACAATCCATACTTCCCTCAACTTCTTTTATAAGAGGGTTATGAAAATTTGTAAGGGCGCCACAAACTTGCCAAACTTTAGATGAGAAAGGTGCTAGTGTTGCAGGAATCAGATCTAAGATTTTATACATTTTTATCCTTCCTATAGCTCTTTCAACATGAACTCTAGCTCGGGCTATGGTTTTAGTTTTTTTTACTTGCTCTGGAGTAAATTGTGGGGTCGTAAGAAAAGGGGGAATGTTAACTGATACTCCTTGTGGCAAAAGATCTCTTATCAAGAACCCTTTATCAGCCAAAATTAGGTCCCCCGGCTCGAAAACATTTATTACAGAACTGTTTTGGACAATTTGCTTGTCTGATGTTGAGCCTGGGTAAAGACCACTGAGGAATGTCACAACGCCATTAGGAGCCACACCAACCAATCCTTTGAGTGTGCTCTTTTTTTTATATTGACTGAAAGACTTCTTTCTTCTTTCTAATTCTCCAGGTTCCTCACGTGACATTTCAGTACAGTCCAAAATCATTCTGCAAGCAGTAAATGGAACGAAGCAAGCCGGTAAACAAGACTGGTTTTTCCTTTGAGTTGGAACAGTCCCCATTATTTGCTTGTAAATTACACAGTGCAGAATGTTTAACCAAGTCAAGAAAATGTTTGATATCATAGCCTCACTACAGTTCCATCTTATGGCAAGGTCGTAATGCGGCAAATTCATCTTAAGCTTCATTAAAGTTATAAATATTTGTTCCTCTCTAGTATATTTAGTGACATTCCACCCTCTGCAATAGGTTACTTCCACTTCTTCTAGCAGATAAAAAATGGTTTTCAGTGTGCTTGCTGAAGGTAAGCCTGTATACATTTTAACTTTTTTATCATTCTCCATAACTAAATTTAGAGAAAATTTTTGTTCTGCTCCTTTTAATTTTTTTTTTAAATCTTCTACTTCTTGACGCAGAAAATAAAGTTCTGCCTCAACACTAGCTGGCAAAGTGTGACTGCATTCACAAGAATCTGAATTATGATATGAAACAATGGCCATGTCTTCAGGTACAGATTCCTTATGATATGAACTAGTGGCTACGTCTTCAGAAACTAATTCATAATTATATGAACTAGTGGCTACGTCTTCAGAAACTGATTCCTTATGATATGAACTAGTGGCTACGTCTTCAGAAACTAATTCGTAATTATATGAACTAGTGGCTACGTCTTCAGAAACTGATTCATTAGGATATGAACTAGTGGCTACGTCTTCAGAAACTGATTCCTTATGATATGAACTAGTGGCTACGTCTTCAGAAACTAATTCGTAATTATATGAACTAGTGGCTACGTCTTCAGAAACTGATTCATTAGGATATGAACCAGAGGCCTCATTTTCAGAAACTGGTTCCTTTTGACATGATACAATTTGCTGTGTCACAGTAGGTTCTAAATTAGCTGATGGATCATCAGGGCTACCTAAATCCAACTGTCTTCTTACTGGTCTGCAACAAAAAAATAAATTACAGAACAGTGAATAGTCGGATTGGTAAATATTCAGGAATGAGCATGTGGTAACGAAACGGTGTATTTATTCATATTATTAAGTTAATAATTATTTCTTAGCTATTAATTGTTGTGTTCGATCAGTAATACAAACTGCCTTGTAAATCCCCCAAAAAAAAGTTTCCTATGAACTTCTGATTTTCAGTCTCAGAATATGGAATAGTTATGTTTGTATTAAAAATCTATAAACATACATTTGTCTCCTGAGATAAAAACATGACCAAAAACTCACCCTAATCTAATCCTTTTTTCAGGTGAATGAAATTCAAATGTTTTACTTTTATTCCAAGTAAATATTGTAGGTCCATTTTCTCTTTTACCATCCTTAAAATGGCAGGAGCAAACACGAGCATGCACTGATGGAGTTGTATCCCCTCTTCTGTAATGAAATAAAGTGAATAATTTAACAATAACCTGCTGTAGTTTACAAAAGTACTCTGCACATTTATTAACAAAAGTAGGTAACACCTTTTTAGTATTTATGCAATAATTTTTTTATGCACTTTTTTCATGATAACTTATTTTTTTATATTTAACATCATTGTGACCAGAAACAAAATTTCAAAAAAATATTTACATATTCTTTGTCTACTTGTTCATAGACACTAATATTGCTTGTTCAGAATATAATCGAATAACGTTTTGGTGATGGGGAGAGTGTGCAGAGACCCACATCACATTCGGTGTGTGGTTTTATTCAGCAGGTCAAACTGTCAGATGAGATGCTCAATGTTTTAACTGATGATTAGTGGGGGTAAAATTAGGAATAATTTTATCTGATTAATAAAACCACACCTCATCACAATGAATTTAGTTTGTTAAAAAATTAGTAGTTATTTCATTAATTTTAAGTTTTACACAAATAATAACTTTTAGCTAA
Organism: Gerris lacustris; assembly: GCA_951217055.1. NCBI lineage: Eukaryota > Metazoa > Arthropoda > Insecta > Hemiptera > Gerridae > Gerris > Gerris lacustris. Next base: position 3,234,630 of record OX578283.1, on the reverse strand, counting down.
AAATATATTAACAAAAATGTTTTTGAAAACCAAAGAAGGTACCTAAATTCTAGGTTTTGATAAGGCCATCAGGTAAGTCATCAGCTCGGCAAGGTAATAAGTTATATTTCCTACCGCTGAGAAATTAGGTCTCATCAGGTTGTGACCATGATGAATAAACAGGCATCAGATAAATTCTATCTATCAGGTAAGAACCTGATGAATGAAACCACACACTGATTGAAAGAATTTTCAATTGCTTATTATTTTCAATAACATAACCCCTTATTAACAAGTGCTGCAAATAAACAATGTTGTAAGATCCTTATTAATTGTTCAGCTGCTTGTTAGGTTATGTTTTTGATATGACCTTACTCTCTCTCTAGGATAATAATACTATTATGTCATTGCTTCAGGTGAGGAAGTTTCAATAACAAAAAAAAGAAAAAACAAGTTGCAGCCATTTTTCCACAAGAAAACATTTTTCCAATATGTGTTTTACAGTCTTTTTTAGTGCTCAGAAATTAAGTGATTGGACAATAAATGTCTCATTAAATTAAATATAGTCATGAAATGTATTATGCCCAACTACCTACCTATAACAGATTAGGAAAGAAAAGACCAACCTTATTAGATGTGTCCATCTTTTCACTTGGTGTGGGTCCTTTGGAAATGAAATAAACCTGCATTTTTCTTTATGGCTGTAGTGATTACACTGGGGTACAAAGCACAAAACCATATTGCTAAAAAAAAAAAAAAATAATAATACAGTAAATAAATTAAATAAAACAACAGTTAAGTTGGTAAAAAATGTAAAGTTAAATTAGAAGTTAGATATATAGACTTGTTCGCCCTTATCCCAACCACAATCCCAATAATATCAAAAAATAATTAATTAGGTACACCTCTAGACCTGTGTCGGTGTGCCCTGATTGCGAGGAAAATACCCAGAAGTAATTTTCATCATAATACCAACTTCACAGCTACAGTTTTCACTTAATAGTATTAAGCCAAAAATCATTAAAACAAAGATGAAAGAGCTATTAATAATTTTAGTCAGTCTTTAAGAAAATTACTTCATTTACAAGGAGGGTTCAACCCAAACCATGAGAAAATAGTTCATAATTATGAAACCAGAGCTAGAGATAAAAATAACATTTTCTTTATTGCTGAGATCTTTATGGACATATATCATTATCCCTAAAGATCTCAGCAATAAGGAAGAGTTCATAGAAGACAAGAAAGAAGTATTGTTTACATTGGGAGTAAATTGTTTAATAAACTCCCAATGAATACTAAATCCTTACCACTAAAAAAGATTAAAATATGTATTCTCACTAATATTGTGTACTATAGTATAGATAAATGTCTGAATGGTGATTTGTGTTTGTTGAAGTTCGATTTGTGTTGATAAAATATTTTTGTATTAAGACGATGTAACATATACATGTAAAATTATGTAAATACTTAATTATATTATTCTTATTCTAAGATATAAGGTGTACTTACTCAGTTCGGTGGTTAGGTTGAGGCAACGTTAAAACAGGAGATACGAAAAATTAAGTAAAAAGATGAAAACACCAAATAGCTGTTTCGATGATATGACCCTTCACACAAATACTTGTTTTAAATAACTGAAACGAAAGTTTTTAATGTTTTCTTTGTTCCACTCCTTAAAATAGACTCGGTACAATAATGTTCAAAGGGTGAAAAGTCTTATATATCAATAGTAATTTTATAATTAATTAATCAAAAAGTAGAGAAAATTCTCCCATTCATTTTACATGGGTTTGATAAGAGGTGATAAGGTAATGGAACACAACAAACACTGAGTAAATTTTCGAAAACTTTAGTGACGTCACACTAATCATCTCTATATGCCCCTTCTTTTTAGCAGACTTGAGTTGGGACACCCTGTATATAGACACGCACAACACCACATGTGGTTTGATTAGACTCGGTCGAGGGCCACACAATTATTGTTCTGAGTACTCCTGCTTTAGACCATGTATATACATGGTCTTATGTTTGTGTAGAATCATTTTATCACAAAAAATGAAATGAAAAGGCAACACTGATTCTTATTAGGAAGGTTATTGTTGGGTTAGCGTTAGCAGGTTATAAATTTGTTTTTAACTTATATTTCTTTAAATTAATTGAATCTTTCCCTTAACACTTTATAAGGGAAAGAGAACTCTGATAAGAATTATTTTTCTGGGACGAAACAGTTCTTTTCTTCCCACTGGCATCTAACTTAGTACTTTAAGTCCTCGTCTATTATATTGTGTAGTAAAGTAATAAATTAATTGGTTAACTGTGTGATGGAGGAATTAGACGACGTTAAAATCCAGTGCTTCGATGAAACAGCTTCCTTTATCAACAGCTCAGCTTCTTTAACACTCCCTTCAGGTAACTTTTATTTATTACTTTCTTTTGTGTCTAAAACAAGGGGCATAATCTCTTCTATGTATTTGAATCTGATTGTGAATCTAAATACTAAATACTTATAAATATAAATGTCCTACTCTGAATATGTTATAGGCTCACTCAGAGACCCGTGTGAAATAGACAGTAAGGAATGGTTTGTAAAAACTGAACCTTCTTCACCTGTCGGGGATATAACAGACATACACCAGGATCCAGGTAACTAATTCAGTATTACCTCTGTTTAGTTTCTTATATAATAATCTCTATGCTTTTATTAACCTCCTTATTATTATTATAACTAATCCACAGATGAATTGTGCTTGGAATTGTTACAGCAGGTTTACAGTTAGAATGGGAGACGAGTCAGAGTATGGTTATTAAAACAGAAGTTACTTTACCTGCAAGGGATTGTCAATATCGTGAGGAGGAGAGTCCATCAGGTAACCCTCTAAATATTATTCTCTAAGGCTTCGCACCTTCCAACGTAAAGCATTCGCCTCTTTGTAGTAGATTTTGGTAAAACTGAAGAATATGAGGCGGCCTATAGAATCAATGGCGGGGCCTCCATTTTTTTTGACAAAGGGATATCAACTCTCCTATGAACAAATCATATATATATAATTTCTCGTATGTTTAAATCATACAAATGTACTGTTTGACAAAGGAATATTATCTCTCAAGTGTATAAATTAAGCCAAGTAGTGCCGCCAAGTGATTCTCGACTGTATCATCTCCTTCAGTTCAGCCTTGATTTTTTGTTTATTGTTTTCTATTAAATTGCTAAATGTTGGAACTTAAATAAAGAGGTGAAGTGTGTGCTATTCAGCACACATTAGCGAGGGTCCGTAGGCAACCCTGTATAGTTTAAGTAGTACCCTATTGATGGTGCTTTTTAAAATGCTAAACAGCTTACTTTGAACTATCCTATGGGTCTAATATTCTCAAAACACAAACAAACTTCCGATAAAGTATTTTTTTTTTTTGCCACTGAACTGGATACAACTAAATAAATACATCGAAAAGACCTTTTTGTTAAGTCGCTATATTTTTAAAATATGTGGGTAGGTACAAGACACATACATGCCAAATTTCAAACTGATCGGACGAAAGGTGTAGCCGAGAGAGCATGCGACAGGACGCACGGACAGACACACGCAGGAAAATATAAGGGTTCTTGGTTTTGCCTACGGACCCTAAAAAATGGATCCAACTGTAACTCATTTTTTTTTTTGAAAATTCTAAAACAAAAATGATCATGAACAAAAGGGAATATTCGGTTATTAATTTGTATTTTGGTATTCCCCATTCTGCAGTATCCCTTCCCATGAACACTTGTTAGGAAAGCAACTTGTTTATACTTAGTGTATTGTCTACTTTTAGGAGTAATTAACTATTAATTGATTGGTTAGTAATTATAAGTACAGTAGAGTCTCACTAATCTGGATTTGATGGGTCCTTCCACTGTTCAGATCACCGAAAGTCTGGAAAAATGAAAGGAAATCAGTTTTAAAATGTATGTAAATTATTGTAAAACTAGCTTTTGCTATGTAAAACTATTAAAATCAATGTTAAAAGTGGACCTAGGGATCCACATTTGTGGGTTTTAAACCTACAAATTGATTTAGGATAAAAAAGCTTTCCATCTTATTGATATAAATTCAAAGTTTATCGATTATCGATTGTACATTATTAGAAAATTATTGAGGTTCGTCTGGATTAACCGCATGTCCAGACTACCGGGGTCTGGATTAACGAGACTCTACTCTATCTATATGTATGTGAGAACCAGGGGGGGGGGGGGATTAATGGCACAGCTGTGCCATCAGAATTTTTGGAGGGGAATCTGATTTTGGGGTAGTGTTTTTCAGAGATTTTTTTTTTTAATATTCCTAGTAATTCAGGCAGTTTGGGGGGGTTTGCGCCCTGGGCCTTGGCATCCCTGATGAGGGCACCTGATGAGGGTCAGGGCACCTGTTTTTTTTTGTTTTTTTTACAGAGAAAACTGTTGTAGGTAGCTGGATCAAAATGATAAGCAGTGATAGAGATGAAAGATATTGAAATATTTAATTTAGTAATGTTTGTGGAAGTACTCAACCTACTGGGAAGAGGAAAAATATAAATATAAATAAAAAAACTTGACAGATGAATGATCACTAACACTTGAGAGGTCAAAAAAAGAGAAAGCTTTCAGTTTAATAAATCTAGCGGAAGGTGACTTAGAAGGCAGTGTAATAATAATCTCGCTGTTGTGCGTTTGCGGTAAAACAGAAAGAATTTTGATAAAATTGATTTTTATCTTTAAAATGAGCAGGTTATGTTGCAACAAGGAACATATTGAACAAGAATGCTCAGACTTTCATAATCTTGTAGAATGTTGTTAAGATTAACAGTTTAAAGAAATTGTTTGATCTATCTGCATCGGCAAGTAGCTGATTGTCACATAGTGCTGACTTAAATGTTTGATAAAAAATATTCTACTTTGAAGATTTACTGGAAAAATGTGGAAGCTGGTGAGACAGTAAATTTATTTTTTGCCCAACTGTAGCCCACTCTAATTTACTATTAGAGCTTGAGCCCAATGTCCTAACGGAGTTCTCAAATAAACGATCTTTCCTATCTAAGATGGGAAAATTTATGTCATCAAAGCATTTAAAGGCTTGAAAAGTGGGTGAAGTGTCTTTATCAATGGTGAGGCTCGTAAATGCCAAAATAAAGACTTTGTCTCATGAAGACTTTAGCGTTGGTTTCTGTTTAATAAGATTTAGATTCAGTTAGATGGTATGTAGTTTGGAGGTTACAAAACTATATAAGTATGCATAACTTGTAAGGGTGGCTGCATTACTATCTGTCTATCATTTCTTACATAAATTATTATAATTTTTTAAGCTTTTACAGAAGTATGTTATTAAGTAAAAGCAACAATTCTTTAACCCGGCGTTTTGTTAAAAATTATATTTGTTCTTAAATTATTGCATTTTTACATGAAATATTATTGATTATAGGTACGGCTAATAATCAGGCTACAGGAAGTGACCGGATTATGCAGATATCTTACTGTCGACCCACTGGAACACTACAGTTTGATCTTCAGAGCCATGTGGACACTGTACACAAGAACTTGAGTGCTACTCAGTGTCCCTACTGTGAGTACAACACTGGCCTCAAGAGTCATCTGAAAATCCATATTGACTCCGCTCATCAAAATAGAAGGGCATTTCAATGTGCCTACTGTCAGTACAATACCCACCTGAGGAATGACATAAAAATTCATATTAACTCGGTACATATAAAAATAAGGCCTTATCAGTGCCACTACTGTGAATATAATACCGCCCAGAAGGGTAGGCTCAAAAGGCATATAGACACTGTACACAACAAAATAACAGGATTTCCGTGCCCTCATTGTGAATATATAACTAACTTTAAGGGTAATCTCAAAATGCATATCGATTTAGTACATTTAAAATTAAGGCGGTTTAAATGTACCCACTGTGAATACGAATGCACCCGGAATTATACTTTGCAAGATCATATTAACACGGTACATAAAAAAATAAGGTCGATTCAGTGCCCTCATTGTAAATATAAAACTTACCGTATGGGCCATCTAAATAGACATGTTAATTCTGTACACAAGAAAATAAGGGCTTTCCAGTGTCCCCTCTGCGAGCATAAAACCACCTCTCAGGGAAGGCTGATAATTCATATCGACTGGGTACATAAGAAAATAAGGGCGTTTGAGTGTCATCTCTGTGAATTCAGTGCAATCCGGAAGCATATTCTCAAAATGCATATTGACTTTTTACATAACAAAACAAGGGTATTTAAGTGCCATCACTGTGGATACTGTACTGGCGATAAGAGTAAGCTTAAAATTCATATCGACTCTGTTCATTTAAAAATAAGAGCATTCGAGTGCCCTCACTGTGTATGGAATACATCGAGGAAACCCAATCTTATCAGACATATCAAATCTAAACATTAGTCGGCCACTCTACCAAATACTTTGATATATTTGGCTCTTCTTAAGAATTTATGTTTTTATTAATTTAACAATATAAAAACAGGATTATAATCCACGTTTCCCCAAGTTAATTATTTTGTAGAAGAGAATGAATGGCAAATGTAGTGAATTTGTTGAAATCAGGTTGGCAACACTGCTTTTAAACTCCGAGCTTCATTGCAAGTCATTCTACTATGTTTTGTTTACTTTTTTTTAGCTTTCATTAAACTTTTTTTATTACTTTAAAAGATATTATTAATTGTTTTGAATCATTTAAAAAAATTATAATTCATTAATAATTTATATTATTATATTTATGTATTAAATTTGAAGAAATACAAATGTTTTCTTTGTTATAATAAATCTTATACAGTGCTTTTTCTGTAGATAAAATGTTGTGTGTACCTGGAGAATAATGCATTATTATTACCTTGTTGTAATTATCTCCCTCAGGATCTAATTGGTATTAAATCCTCACCTTTGCCTTGGGAACTAAGATACCTCATACCCTCGCCTTCACCTTGGGAACTAAGATACCTAATACCCTCGCCTTCGCCTTGGGAACTAAGATACCTAATACCCTCGCCTTTGCCTTGGGAACTAAGATACCTAATACCCTCGCCTTCACCTTGGGAACTAAGATACCTAATACCCTCGCCTTTGCCGTGGGAACTAAGATACCTAATACCCTTGCCTTTGCCTTGGGAACTAAGATACCTAATACCCTCGCCTTCACCTTGGGAACTAAGATACCTAATACCCTCGCCTTCGCCTTGGGAACTAAGATACCTAATACCCTCGCCTTCACCTTGGGAACTAAGATACCTAATACCCTCGCCTTCACCTTGGGAACTAAGATACCTAATACCCTCGCCTTTGCCTTGGGAACTAAGATACCTAATACCCTCGCCTTCACCTTGGGAACTAAGATACCTAATACCCTCGCCTTCACCTTGGGAACTAAGATACCTAATACCCTCGCCTTTGCCTTGGAAACTAAGATACCTAATACCCTCGCCTTCGCCTTGGGAACTAAGATACATAATTATTTAATTTTTGTTTAGATTTAAGATCTTTATGTTCTTAAGTTGGAACTCTTGAGTGCGGTAAAGTAAAATGAGTGTGGTAAAGTAGTAAGTGCAGGAATCTGATGTTTTGAGTGCGATAACAATCGCTTTATCGGTCAACTGTTGGAAAAGGATTTTATCTACGATTGATACGAAATATAAATATTACATCTTTGTTTAGATGCGTAGAAAGTGATTCTTTACGTACTTGTATTCATTGCGCATGCCCGTCTCATAGTTATGAATAATTCCTCTTCTTTACCACACTAGTGCGGTAAAGAAGAGGAATTCTTCAGCTTTACGCACGATTAGTGAGTTTGTTTACATTTAACAAAACTAATTTGCTATTCTTTTATTAAAGTAACTGTTTATATCGAGTTTTTAGTGAAAAACAATGAATGAATCAAGTGGCTTTGACGAAAATGTAGAGAATAATACTCCTCCAGAAATAATTAATTCGGCAAAAAATACAACTCAAGATTAATGCCATCTTTATCAAGAGAAGAGATACGAACTTACATACAGCAAGTTTATTTTTTTCTGTATTTATTATTAAAATCCAACAATTGTAGATAAAGAACGGTAGGTAACTCGTGCAAAACGGCATTTTGCATTGCTCGTGTGGTTTTACTACCCGAGCGACCACAACTTTGTGCTAATGTAAATATAATCGATTTTTAATTGTTTTATAGTAAAAATGAATTTAGGGCTTTTTTTTAACAGTTTGCTGCAGTAAACTAACTCCTATAAGGGGGTTAGGGCCTTTTTATTTTCATAAGTATCATGTATACAAACCTTAAATAACAGCTTTGCATACAACAAATCTTTGTGGATTTATGTTGATTTAAGTATTTATTTGTTACATAGAGCCTTCTTTTATCGAAAACAACCTCAAACTGGAGTTAGGGCCAATATAAATTTCAATATTACTCATCACTGTATTTACAACATAAATATGTGTATTTTTTTAGACCGATTCGGAAACGCTAAATAAATGCATTTTGAAAAAAGTACGCCATAAAAATAACCTTCCCAGCAGGGAATCGAACCCGGCCTCTCACTATCCGCGTTATAAAATATTTTTTCAGAAACTAGATTTTTCTCGAGAAATCAACTTATACCTACCTTTAGATTCGCATTTAAATGGAACCCTCTGTCTGCGTTTAAATTTTTTCTAATTTTCGCGAGGTCTACTGTTCACAGAACTACTAATTAAAGCACTGTTCGTCACAAAGTTTTTGTTTTTTTTTGTCCATTTTTTTAAAAGTTACGTTTTGAGCTAAATTTGAACTAGAAAGAAATAAAAATAAATGAAAATTGATAATAATATTTCTTTTATCATATGTTTTTAGGTTTCCTACGATACCTATAATAATGAGCTACCCCTCTTTGTTCTCGCTATTTTGGTATTTTGGCCCCCCTGTAGGGGGAAAACTATTGGAGATAGAAAAAAAGTTACAAAGTAAAATTTTATTATTTTTTACAATAGAATCCAAATATGCTATCAAAAATATGTACTCCAATTTTAAAATTTGAAGTTGGGTGGCCTGGGGGCAAAGTTGGTGGTTGCCCCTAGTGGGCGATGGCATGAAAACATACTTCCCTTAGCATGGTAGAGATCCCCCAAGTTTCATTAATATATCTCAAACCGTTCAAAAGTTAAGAGAGGGGGGGGGGGGGGGGGGACTTTTGGACCACCCTGTATATCACTATTTATGACTACTGTGCTTTTTACCACCAATATTGAGTATTTGGCGCCATAATTTCACCCAAATCCTCCCCCCCCCCGTTCCACCCTATTAGGGCTAGTCCTAAAATGATGAATTAATTCATGCTAATACCGTTTTATTGGTTGATGAAAATGCCAGAATATAATTAATAACGTTTTGTTGTTACCGATAAAATACATAATGCTCCCCTTTTTTTCTTTTGGCCTTTCTTTTTCCCTTTTCTATTTTTTTCTTTTGGGGGGGGGGGGATCTATTTAGATATGTTTATATTTGTTTTTTACTTTCATACAGGGCGGGATGGGGATATACTAAAATCTTATTCTAGCAAATATAATTGCGTATATATGCCGAATAATCTATGAAACCTAAAAAGTAGGTACTTGCTTGATGCAAGTACTTCCCTGTGATATTTTAAACTTCCTTTTTGTGGGATTTGTCCTATTGTAAGAACGATTCCGGTTGTAGCATCTCAATAAATTCAATAGTTTTTTTGTTTTTTTTTTAAATAAAAAATATGTGTGAGGCTCTCACGCATTAGAAGTGAAACTTAAGTTCTAGAATGCATTGCTCTCTTTCATTTTTTGACGAATTTATTATTTCAGGATTAAGAAATGTTTATGGGAAATTTAATTGAAAAAATAAAAAATATAGATACGCTAAGGCAACCACATTTATTCCAATAAAAATAAATGTTTGTTTTGATTTGCTGGACTTTAAATAGATATGATACAATTAATCTGTAAAAATGTTACACTTGGACGAGTCTCGAATCCCAAACTTTGTTACACGATTTCACTATATGAAAAAATTCACTCTACCGCCGCCAAAGAAGTTTCACTTCAAAAAATAAGCATAGCCCAAAATTTTAAAAAATGGCTCTAGTCAGAAAACGAAGCTCGAAAGGACATAGGTTAATATAACATTTTTGACTCCTTTTAGGGCCCCCTATATGCCCCTTCATTTTAGCAGACTTAAGTTGGGACACCCTGTATATAGACACGCTCAACACCACATGTGGTTTGTTTAGACTCGGTCGAGGGCCACACAATTATTGTTCTGAGGGCCGCGTAGTGAGTACTCCTGCTTTAGACCATGTATATACATGGTCTATGTTTGTGTACAATCATTTTATCACAAAAATAAAATGAAATGGCAACACTGATTCTGATTAGGAAGGTTATTGTTGGGTTAGCGTTAGCATGTTATAAATTTGTTATACATTTTATGTCGTTAAATGAATTGAATTATAGTGTTAAGAGAAAGAGAACTCTGATATGAATTATTTTTTCTGGGACAAAACAGTTCTTTTCTTCCTACTGGCATCTAAGTTTTTACCACGGTATACTTGGGAGTATTATAACCTTCTTATTTCTTATACAGTCCTACAATAGTTTAGCGTTTTCATTTTTAATTTTTTTTATTGATTTTACTTTGCGTCTTCGTCTATTATATTGTGTAGTAAGTAATAAATTAATTATATAACTGTGTGATGGAGGTATTAGACGACGTTAAAATACAGTGCTTCGATGAAACAGCTTCCTTTATCAACAGCTCAGCTTCTTTAACACCCCCTTCAGGTAACTTTTATTTATTACTTTCTTTTGTATAATTTTCTATATAAAACAAGGGGCATGATCTCTTCTACGTATTGGAATCTCATTGTGAAACTAAATAGTAAATTCATAAAAATATAAACCCTACTCTAAATACTGTAAGTCCTACTCTCATTATGTTATAGGCTCACTCAGAGAACCATGCGAAGTAGACAGTAAGGAATGGTTTGTAAAAACTGAACCTTCTTCTTCTGTCGGGAATATAACAGTGATACACCAGGATCCAGGTAACTAATTCAGTATTACCTCTGTTTAGTTTCTTATATAATAATCTCTATGCTTTTATTAATCTCCTTATTATTATTATAACTAATCCACAGATGAATTGTGCTTGATATTGTTGCAGCAGGTTTACAGTTAGACTGGGAGTCGTGTCGGAGTATGGTTATTAAAACGGAAGTTACTTTACCTGCAAGGGATTGTCAACATCTTGAGGAGGAGAGTCCATCAGGTAACCCTCTAACATTATTCTCTAAGGCTACACACCTTCCAACGTAAAGCATTCACCTCTTTGTACTAGATTTTGGTAAAACTGAAGAATATGAGGCGGTCTATAGAAACAATGGCGTGGCCTCACTCCAACGTATTCAATAATTTCTTACATGAAAGCATGAACAGAAGTATATTATTAAGTAAAAACAACAATTCTTCAATCCGGCGTTTTGTTAAAAATTATATTTATCTCCAGTAGAGAGAAAAAGTTATGATTTTGAATTAATTTAGAGGGACTAAAGTAAGTCTTTTCATCCCTGAACTCAAAAAGTAGGGAGAAAAAGTAAAAGTAGGGCCAAAAAGTAAATATTGCAACTTAATTATTTTAAAAATAGTAGAATAAATGAATGGCTAATGTAATGAAGTTGTTGAAATCAGGTTGGCGACACTGCTTTTTCGACCATGTTTATCTTTGTTTATAACCTGCATCTAAATAACTTTCTATTTGAGTTTAAATCCAATTCTTATTTGTTTTTAATATTGAATCTCTTATATCTACTATTAAAAGTGCTAATAATTATTGTTATTTATTAAAATAAGAAATAAAAACTGTGCAATGTACGAAAATGTGTATTTTCTTCCTACTGGAGATAAAATATTGTATGTACCTCGTGAGTAAAGTGCCATTATTCCCCTCGCGATAATTGTCTCCCTCGGCTGTGCCTCGGGAGCTAATTAGAGTTATTCCCTCGGCTGTGCCTCAGGAATTAAAGAGTCTAAATTCCTCGGCTTCGCCTCGGGTTTTAGGGACCATGGTTCCTTCGGCTTCGCCTCAAGAACCAACTTTTTCGCTCAGGGAATAATGGCTTACTTTACTCCCTAGGTGCATAAATAACTATTGTTCTTAAATTATTGCATTTTTACATGAAATTTTATTGATTATAGGTGCATCTAATAACCAGGCGACAGGAAGTGACGGGATTATGCAGATATCTTACTGTCGACGTTCTGGAACACTACAGTCTGATCTTCAGAGCCATGTGGACACTGTACACAAGAACTTGAGTGCTACTCAGTGTCCCTACTGTGAGTACAACACTGGCCTCAAGAGTAATCTGAAAATCCATATTGACTCCGCACATCAAAATAGAAGGGCATTTCAATGTGCCTACTGTCAGTACAATACCCACCTGAGGAATAATATAAAACTTCATATTAACTTGGTACATATAAAAATAAGGCCTTATCGGTGCCACTACTGTGAATATAATACTGCCCAGAAGGGTAGGCTCAAAAGGCATATAGACACTGTACACAACAAAATAACAGGATTTCCGTGCCCTCATTGTGAATATATAACTAACTTTAAGGGTAATCTGAAAATGCATATTGATTTAGTACATTTAAAATTAAGGCGGTTTAAATGTACCCACTGTGAATACGAATGCACCCGGAATTATACTTTGCAAGATCATATTAACACGGTACATAAAAAAATAAGGTCGATTCAGTGCCCTCATTGTGATTATAAAACTTACCGTAAGGGCCATCTAAACAGACATGTTAATTCTGTACACAAGAAAATAAGGGCGTTCCAGTGTCCCCTCTGCGAGCATAAAACCACCTCTCAGGGAAGGCTGATAACTCATATCGACTGGGTACATAAGAAAATTAAGTTTGAGTGCCCTTACTGTAAATTCAGTACAAGTCATAAGAGTAATTTTAAAATTCATATCGAGTCTGTACATAACAATATAAAGGTGTTCCAGTGTCATCACTGTGAATTTAGTTGCAACAAGATGGCAGGTCTCAAAGATCACATTGACTGTGTTCATTTACAAACAAGAGCATTCGAGTGCCCTCACTGTGAGTGGAGTACATCAAGGAAACCCCATCTCAACAGACACGTCAAATCTAAACATTAGTCGGCCACTCTACCAAATACTTTGACATATTTAGCTCTTCGTAGAATTTATAATATAATAAATTATATTGTATAATTATTATTATATAATATAATTATATTATAATAATATAATAATAGATTTGAAGGTTGTAAGTATTAAGGAGTATATGAAGTAGTTTTACAATGAAATTGGTACGAGATAAATATCTTCTTCTTTCAGGACCACTTACTTTATCTCTTAAAAAAAATTCTATATCATGTAATTTCTGTATAGCAAATTTTTTTTTTCTAGAATATATTTCATTATGTGGAGGTCCAACTTCATTTTTATTTAATTTAGAAAATATATATTTTATAGATATATAAATGAGGTGTAATTATGTTTTTACTACTTTCTAATAATGAATATTGTTAATTTAATGAAAAACTTAAGACTTGAAAATTATTAGCTTAGGCCAGACGCACAGTGGAGACAAGACAGTTTGCAGACTGTTTCCTTACTGTCTTGGCTGTGTCTGTCTTGTATCACTTGTGTTGCTACAGCCTTGCACAGTGGAGACAAGACAGTTTGCAGACTGTTTCCTTACTGTCTTGGCTGTGTCTGTCTTGTATCACTTGTGTTGCTACAGCCTTGCACAGTGGAGACAAGACAGTTTGCAGACTGTTTCCTTACTGTCTTGGCTGTGTCTGTCTTGTATCACTTGTGTTGCTACAGCCTTGCACAGTGGAGACAAGACAGTTTGCAGACTGTTTCCTTACTGTCTTGGCTGTGTCTGTCTTGTATCACTTGTGTTGCTACAGCCTTGCACAGTGGAGACAAGACAGTTTGCAGACTGTTTCCTTACTGTCTTGGCTGTGTCTGTCTTGTATCACTTGTGTTGCTACAGCCTTGCACAGTGGAGACAAGACAGTTTGCAGACTGTTTCCTTACTGTCTTGGCTGTGTCTGTCTTGTATCACTTGTGTTGCTATTGGCTTGCACACTGGACGCAAGACAGTCAGATATCTTGTACTCAGTAAAATGGATCTCGTGGATATTGCTGTGATTTGTGCATAACAGTCTGCAGACAGAAATGTGTCAGGACATCTGCTAGGCTGGAGGACTCTTTTGTCTTGCGTCTGTCTTTACCTCCAGTGTGCCCACTCCCATATACTGTATAAGCCCTTGAGTTTGTGGCAAAACTGTCTGCAGGCAAAATGACTCCTGTGTGCTCCAAGCCTTAGGCCGCTCCCTTACTTGTCGTCTTACCGACTCTCGGTGTACCGATTCCTTACCGCGCGGTAAAGAATCTGTACCGAATCGGTAAAACATATAGGCGCTCGGTAATAGTACATTACGCGTCGAGTGCGGAAAGTTGCATTTTGCATGCGAGTGTGGAGTTTGCACCCGAGCGATAGTGAGGGTAGTAAAACCACACGAGCAATGCAAAATGCAGTTTTCGCATGAGTTGCGTACCGTACTTTATCTACGATTATTAGATTTAAATAATAAATACAGAAAAAAATAAACTTGCTGTATGTAAGTTCGTATCTCTCTCTTGATAAAGATTGCATTAATTCTTGAGTTATATTTTTGCCGAATTAATTATTTCTGGAGGATTATTATTCTTCACATTTTCGTCAAAGTCACTTGATTCACTCATTGTTTTTTACTAAAAACTCGATACAAACAGTTACTTTAATAAAAGAACAGCAAATTAGTTTTGTTATATGTAAACAAACTCGCTAATCGTGCATAAAGCTGAAGAATTCCTCTTCTTTACCACCCTAGGGTGGTAAAGAAGAGGAATTCTTCAGAACTATGAGACGCACATGTGCAATGAATACAAGTACGTAAATAATCACTTTCTGCGCATCTAAATAGAGATATAATGTTTATATTTCGTATCAATCGTAGATAAAAACATTTTCTTAACACTTACCTTTGTCAATAATTCAATTTCATTATTTAGTTCATTAATTAATTCACCTTAAGTCAATGCCTGCTCGTGTAATCCTTGAATTCTTTCTGGGTCCATTTTCAACGAAATGAGGAATACCAGGAGCGAAAACACATAACCAGATGTAACTGTGTAAACATGAATGATTCCCTCTGAGAGATTTATCAAGAAGGCTCACTTTCGATGTACATCTGTGTACTCAAGCTATTGGTTTTATAAGGTTATCATTTCTTACCTAAGCAAACTTAATATTATGAATAATTAAAAGGATATTAGGTTAAAATAAAATACAAAACAAATTATATTAACACATAAAATACAAAAAAAATATGTGTATTAACAAAAAAATTGTAAATGCAAAATAAATTAGTAACTTTAAATGACTATAATTTGAAGGTAAGTCAAATTAATATAACTAATAGTTTTAAAAGATTTTAATAACAATACAAAAAAGAGTTTTATTTTATTTTTTTTTAAAAAAGCAATAATAAAAAACATTGTTCATACAAGGCACCTAGTTCCAAAAGCAGAAAAACTGATCCTTTTAAATTTTCTCAAGCATTTAGTTAACAAAAATTTTATCTTTTTTTTTAATTAACCTTAAAATTTATAACCTTACAAATTTATCAAATTTATGATTAGTGGAATATATAAGTTTCCACAAAAAGGACATAATACATGGAAAGCAGCATATTATGTAGAAAAAAAATTGGTACAAACACCTGTGCTAGTGTAGTACACACTCACATGAAAAATATACAAAACAACAAAAAACAAAAAGGTTAAATTTTGTTATCCGACAAACATAAAAGTTGAAAAAGGTGCAAAAAATAAACCAATATTCAGTACAACAAACAAAAAATCTTGAACAAACAAACTGGGTGTAAATAATGAACTAAAATTCAAAAATAATGTTAAACTTAAATTTGCATAGACCATAGCAGTCTGACACCTAGAAAATATTCAAATACTTGTAATAAACCAACATTTTTGAATTATAACAATTATTTAAGTTTATATCAATTTAAATAACAACTTATTGTTAGGGCATTTGTTTATCAGTGGACAAATTACTAATATTGAATCAAATTCAAAGAGCAAAATTAATCGATATATTTATTTTTTTTAAAAAATATATATGCTTTTTTAAATTAATTTATTATTATTTTAACACAAGTACTCTACGTCTAATGGCTAGATCATCAAATTAATTTGTTTTGGGGGCAAACATTTGTAGTTGTAGTGTCAGATAGAATCTCAATATGCTTCAAGTTCCGTTTAAGCTTATACCTTTTATTTCTTCCCCCTCTTTCAGCTGTTTTTTCTGAATTCAATTGGTTCATTGGTAAACCTTTCTTTAATTTTATTATTAATTAACAGAGACCTTCAAATGCCTTTTTGCCATGGCGCCATACTAAAATGCCACATTTTGCCTATTTTTTGCTAAAAAGCCACATTTTGCCGATTTTCGGTAAAATGCCACACTTTGTGCCACATTTTGCCTTATTTGGGCCAAGTTCTGAGAAAAAAATAGAAATACTCTAATATCCTAAGGGGTTCTGCTACAACCTATAAAACCAGGTAAGATTAAGATATGCCCTTGCAGGGCAGAATTCCTATCTTAGGGTAGTGACTCACTTCGTCATCCAAGCTACCAATGAGAATAGAATGCAACCTGCCACATGAGGTGGCGCCACCCGCCGGGTAGCACTACCTAGTCGACTGTCCCACGGTCTAGCTGCCACCTGCAGGTGGCGCCACCCGGTCAGCCCAATGTTTTTATTTAAACCCGTCGCGACATTCGGCAAAAATTGTTACTGTCATCTTTCATACGGGGTACACTATATGAAACAAACTAGTATTCTTTTTGTCTGAAATTATTCTATGAACCCAAAAACGCCTTTTTTCCTTCTTCTTTCACGAACATAATGATATGCATGCACAGCTCCATTTCTCGACTGCCAGAAAAAAGTAAAAACTCGGGTGACGCAAGACAAGTGTCAGAAGCAAGTTGCGCCACCCGGGTGGCGAAGTGTGTCACTACCCTAAGGATTAAGAGCCATTCGCTCTAGCTCATCACTGGTAAATGTGGGTCATTGTAGGGTATTGAAGATACCTGTAAATGCTAGTAAAGTAGTTAATATGACTTAAGTTGCACGATTTAATATCCCTTTTACAATTGAAGGGGGGGGGGGGGGGGGGTTGGAAAGTTGAAAAATAAATGCCACATTAGCTAAAATAAAAGCCACATTTGGCCAAAATAAGTGCCATATTGCCACACTTTTTAGTGCCACATTTCGAAAAAATAAATGCTACATTTTGAAGGCCTCTGTTAATTAATGATATGTTGGTAAACCTATCAGGTTTGATTTGAAATGAGAGACGCTGTGATTCAACAGAGTGTTTGTAAGCTTACAACTTTATGTAACATGATAAAACTCATTTATTAACTCATTTTAGTATTTAACATTTGTTTCTGTTGAATTCGCAACAATTAAAAAAAAAAAAAAAAATGGCGTAATAATAAGTGAAAATAAGTTAATATGGTGACTGAAAACAAGGAACTGTATAATCTATGCTGATTTACAATGAAAACACAACAGGAAAGTAATCGGATTTGCCCGATTGTGGATATTTTATAAGGCTGCATTTTGTTCTCCTGTAAAATTGACTTCATTCACCTTATAAAAAAACCTTCCAGGAAACATTTCCAGAAAAGTTCTTCTCCAGAAAATTACGAGGCCTTCATCTGCCCCTGATTAAAGTGGATGGGACAAAGTGTTTTACAGTGAAATCTTAAAATTATACCTCTGAGGAGTAATGAGGAGGTCAAAGGGAATTCGGTGAAAAACTGTGGAGAAGAACGATGGAAGACTCTGGGATAACTCATGTCTTACCACGAGTCAGGAAGGAAGAATGGTTCTCCTCAGAGTCCTAGGTTTCTAAAGAAGTCAAAGGAATCAAGTTGTCAAGATCTAAAGAATATCCATCTGCAGAATGTGTATTAGCCAATCAAGAGCTCCAATAATTTGGTAGTTATTGTCTCCAACCAAGGAAATAAAAGGTATAAGCATATGCCTTTGGGAATAACAAATGAACCGGCAATATTTCAAAGGACTATAAAAAAAATTGAAGGGAATTCACGAGTTAAGGTATTTTTAGACGACAATAAAAAAAACCAGGACATCACAATTCTGCTAAATTCCCACCCTGTACAACCAATCAGCCATTTCAATTTTATTTTTTAAATGCTTGCTTTTTTTTATTTTGAGCATACAAATATAAATATAGCTAACTTTAAACTCGTCTAAACAAATAAATATGTTTATTTTTTTAAAGAATAATTTTTTTATTTGGACATATATTATATTAACATTAATTTTGATTAATAATCATAAAATAAGTAAATAATAAAAAAAAACTAGTAAATTATTTAGAATATATTTAAAAAAAAAAAAAAAAATAAATATAATAAGCGTTTTTCTTTTCAGTGAGAGAAAAAACTAAATTAGTATAAAAGAAAATTCAGTCTCAGAATGATTAATACTTTGGAAGGATTTTTACGACATTTATATGATGAAAACATGAAGACATACAGAGAATATTTTTCATATTAGTAAATTAGTAGTAGAGTAAATATTATTTTATTTGGTTTATCCCTCTAATAAATATTTAATATTTTTCTTTGATTATTATTATTTTTTTTTTTGTCTAATCCTCCTTCTTGTTTTCCTTCTGGTACAACTTCTTTAAGTGGCATTTCATAACGATGCGACGGAAGTAGAATCCAAAGCCGAGAGCAATGCAACGGTAGAAATTAAGAGAGAGAATCTGAAAAAATAACACAAACTAAAAAAAAAAAAAAAAAAGAAAGAAAAAATAACAATACTAAAAAAGTGGCATAAAAATCAGTATAATAAAAGGGTTATTATTATTAGGGCTGTGTTGACAACATAATCATCTTTAAATAGCCCATAAAGGAAAATATTTTGAGATTAGATTGAGTTTGCTAACAGCAAATGTGAAAAAATTTAAAAAACAAAATTATGATTTTTCTTAAAAAAATCAAATTGACATATGAATTGTGCTAAGATATTTTTTTTTAAATGAGGTATCAAAAAAAAGCTACTCAAGAGGAAATTACAAATGTATAAAGGGTGACCCACGATAAAATGTCATAACGAACCTGGTGGATTCTATGGGTCAAATGCAACAAAAAATGTTCAGTAAGCATATGCCCATTTCTCAATAGTTCTTGAGATATCAATATATTTATTTTTTAAAGTGTTTCACGAAATTAAAAAATGCCTAATATCTCAAAAACTAAACGAGACAGAGAAATTGGGCTAAGGAAATATTTTAAAGAGCATAAAAAAAATCTTTCAGAATCGCTCATTTATTTCCAAATTATCAGCTGCTAAGCATCTTTAAAGTCCTGTTATATTTGAAAATTTGGATATTTTTTTAAAATTTGACCACAAAATTCCTGAGCTTTCCACTCTTAATTGAGGGATGTTAGAAGTGTGGTGATTTCAGGAAAAACTTCTGCTTTTCATAAGCTTTCAAATGATACAGTTAAAGTTTAATATCAACGGACTAGTTTTTGAAATATGGTGGATTGAATGTTACCAGACGTGAAATTTTTCAGTCAGGATCTCAAACCAATTCTTGTACAAACACAAAAAGGTTTCCTGAACGGAACTACATCACTTCCGAGTTCTTATAGGAAATTTGACGCTGAACAAAAAAGTTCCTTTAAACATGGATCCGGAACAGCTTCGTTTTCGAGATATTCGCAAAAGAAACATCAATTTTGTCACGGATGCGATTTGGTAAAATTTATTTATTTTATTTTGAAAGAGTGGGGGCAAGTGAATATTTTTTTTTCTTTGTTTGATTTGAATATTTGAGTTGATATTGAAAAATATCATCAAAAAATATAAATGAACCTGAACAGCGGCGTCAAAGAGAGAGTCCATGGGAGACATTCCAGAGCACAGGTGCTCCAGCATGAATCCATCAGTTCCCATGTTGCTTGAAAACTGCCCAGCCTTAAACACAAAACAACAAATCTCTCAATAACATTTTTTACACAAAATCATAATCAAGTATATAAGCAGGGCCGGCGACAAGGGGTGGCAAGTGGGTCAATTGCCCAGGGGCCCGGGAGTGTGAAAAATGTTTTAATAAAAACTCTGTGGGCGGAATTATTTAAATAAAATTATTTTTGAGAGATAAGAATGAAGATGGGAGATAAAACCAATAGAGTTTAAATCAGGGTGAGAATGTTATGGTTTAGACCTCAGTGTCCTTCATTTTAGACTGGAAGGAGATCCAAGTGTTTATTACAACTAAAAGTTATCTTATCTAATCCGATTTTAGCTGTACTTGATAAGGATCTCTGTCGATTGTTTTTGCTACATAATAATATGTAGGTATTTCTCTTTCTGTCTTAATCCCCCTAAGTTGTTTTCTCCTATCACATCCTCTTTTTATTTAATATCTAACTATTTTCTTACCTAGCTAATTTTACCTCGCTTTAGTGTTATCTTTTCTACCCTTCTCTTAGTTATTTAAGAATTATTATCTTTTAATCAAATAAAATGATCAAGCTCAGTTCTGTACAATTATAGCTCTCGTGCGAGGTGGTCGGGTAATTTTTTGTAAATTTTCTCTACACCTCCCCTCTAAAAAAAAGCTCTAAAAAAATTAATTCTCGATAATGGTTCCGAGAATTCTTAAATGTAGTCCATTTAAATTTGAAATACCTTCAATAAGCTCGAAAAATATGTCCTCGTTTTAATTATTATTTCTCCGATTTCAAAACAAGACCGAAATCCGTTTCAGATATAGGGAACATTTTTGGTTCCGTCTCTGTCTGTCTATCGCTCAATTGTTTTGCTCAATTAGGCCATTGTTGATCCCATATAAGTTTCAACCTTCTGCTCCTATTATTTTATCTTAAGCATGCGCACAAACATACATTTGTTTACACCTATATCTTCAAAAGTACTCAACTGATTATTATTAAATATGGATAGTTTGTCGAAAGTAGCCCGCAGGTAGCCCAAAATGAATTTCAACCGCCTGCACTCTTTACATTTTGCTAAATTGATACTTTAATTCATATTTGACAGACAAAAAAATTGAACGAAAGAGACAGACAGACAAGGAACCAATTCAGCAAATGTAAAAAGCATAGACGGTTGAAATTAATTTGGGGCTATCTGCGGACTACTTTCGACAAGCCATCCAAATTTCATAATAATCAGTTGAGTACTTTTGAAGGAATAGGTGTAAATAAATGTATTTTTGTGGAAGATAAAATTATGGGCGCAGAAGGTTAAAACTTATATGGGATCAACTATGGGCTAATTATGACTGCCATCCAAATTTCATTAAAATTGGAAGAGTTGTTTTTAAGATATGATGGTTCGAAAAAATGCGTTAATGAATTTTTTATATTTTTCCAACAACAATATCTCGAAAACGGTATGTTTCACTTCAAACATGCATAGGACCTTATTTGTGCAGAATTATGTGAAAAATATTTTTGGTAAGAACACTTCTCTTCAAAAAATAAATCGTTTTGGGTAAAATGTGAAAAAAGAGTAAATTTTTGACTTTAAGGAGGGGAGGAGGGAGGACGCAATTTACTGTTTCTTACTACTACACCCCTTAAGTGTTTTGAATGGACTGAGGAAGGCAAAGGTTGGATTGCCTGTTCCCAAATATATGTATAGCCGATAGCCATCAGATTATT
This sequence comes from Gerris lacustris, assembly GCA_951217055.1. Taxonomy (NCBI): domain Eukaryota; kingdom Metazoa; phylum Arthropoda; class Insecta; order Hemiptera; family Gerridae; genus Gerris; species Gerris lacustris. Next base: position 3,212,771 of record OX578283.1, on the reverse strand, counting down.
CTGCTGCATCGCTGATGCAGCAGATCAATGATAAAAACTATAATAAAATAAAATTTACTGATTTCTTTTATTATCTAAACTGTCCCCCTATCACTTTCTTTTTTTTGGGGGGGGGGGGGGGGGGGGTAGAGGGCCTGGACCTCTCATTTGCCTAGGGGCCTGAAAAATCCTGTCACCGGGCCTGTATATAAGGTCCATAATTAATTACGTATTTACAATTTCCTGATTAAAACTTCAATTAAGATTCTAATGAAGATGAGAAAAATCAAATTCAGACTGCGTCTGAAATTGTGGAAATGCCATAATTTTGGACATAATTATTATGTAATGGATCATAATAAATCAACATTTTTATTATAATCTAAGAGAACTTTTTTTATATTTTTAAGAATATAGGAGGGAGGGGGGACCTGAAACATTTGGCTTGAGGAGGCAATTAAAAAATTGAGTAAAATTGCAATTTTATGAAGTTTTTTACCCTCCCACCCGCTAGCTAGAATGTCAGTCAAAATCAGAAAACATTTGCTATATTACTAAAAAATTAATAGAAATACTCGGACTCAATAAAAGAAAAAAATTATTTTATTCATTTATTTATTTTTCAATATTTAAAATAATTTAAGATCAAGGTGAATTTTTAGATTCATGTTCTTCATTATTTGAAGATATTTATGCACCCAATATCTTTTTGACACATTTATTTTGGGGCACTAAAAAATTTGATTTTTTGGTGCCTGAAACTTTGTTAAATGCTGCAGAACTATGTTATTAGTTATTAGTCTTACATATAATTTTTTTATTTAATACAGATATCATCATATTAATTTATATTGTATTTTACATATAAAATTCACTGAAAATAGTGTAATAATGAAATTGAAGTTGAAGTGGCTTAGGTGCCCTGCCAGGTCAATATGGGCACAGAGTTGAAGTACACTCACGTATGATACCAGATAGTGGCACCTTGTTTTTCCGATAACAGCAAGAAATGTAGCTAAAAAAATATCCACCACATTTCTATCTTAATCTGAAATTTAGGCCTACCAGGACTGTGCGTTTCCTAGGGTAAAATTAGGCCAAGTTGTATTAATATTTAAGTAATGAAAGATAAGTTTTGTAGACATGTGTTACGGTGAGACATAATAGATGTGAGTATAAGGTAAAGAGTGATGCAACGTAAAATGGAGAGAAGCATGTTAAACTAGCGTTGGGACAACCGACTAGAAAAAACAACCGAATGAATAAGTCGTTTTTTGGTTTTGGGTAGGGGAAAGGAACGACGGTGAAGGGCTCAGAGCGGAGGAGGGGTGAGAAGGCGCATGACACTCGTTATCTCGTTATACACACGTCCACATATACACGTCCGAATTACAACTAATACAACTCCAAACTATAGACTGATATCAGTCGAATGAAAACTAGATATCTACAACCGAATGAATGAATATTTTAAAACAACCGTTTAGTCGACTGTTTTCAATCGATTGGTTCCCAACGCTATGTTAAACATCACAATAAAGCATAAGCGTTCCAACAACTGGATAAGGACACAAACAGGGATGGAGGACATTGGAAGAATAGTAAGTTTAAGGAAATGGAAATGGATTGGACAAATTGTAAAGAGTAATGATAACATATGGACCAAAAGAATAATGCAGTGGTACCCAAGGGACAGAAAGAGAGGAAAAGGAAGGCCCACTACCAGCTGGGATGAAGAAATGAGAAAGATATGTGGAGGGGAAACTTGGCAGAGGGTTGCGTTAGGCAGAGCCGAGTGGAAGCAAATGACCCAAGTGTATTGTGATGTTTGGCTGTGGAAAAACTAATATGAAATATAATTACAAGATAAAAAATACTTTTTATATACTACGTTTTTAAATTTTCTGATGAATCATATGTAGTGTTGATAATATAATTGTTATTATTATATTATATAATGTTAGCGAAAAAATAAACAGGTCAAGTGTATGCTAGTCAGCACACAGCGAGGGTCCGTAGGCCACACTATATAGTGTTTAACTGTAAAGTGTATAAACAGTGTTTTTTAAAAATGCAAAAAAGCTTACTTTGAACCATTCTAAGGGTCTGATATTCTCAAAACACACTCTGATAAAGTATTTTTTTGCCACTGAACCGGACTACAACCGTATAAATACATCGAAAAGACCATAATTATATAAAAAACGTATTTTGTCAATAAAATATAAAATAATATTTTTTTTCGAAATTTCAAAAAAGTGGTATCTTTACTTTTGGTCGAAGAATGTTCAGGAATTTTTTCAGATATTTTGCACTTCACATAAGCGAGATAGAGGGGGGGAGGGGGGGGGGGGGACACGTTTCAAACCCGCTTCAAACTCGCCTACACTCGCCCTATCAAAGTTATAACCAAAGAATTATATATTTTTGTAATCAGCTCGATGTACCCTTTCATATGATACCCACGGTGTTGAAAAAAAATAAAAAAATTTTAACCCTCAAGTTTTTTTACCCTAATTTTTTTTGAAAAATATTTTTTTAAAGTCGCTATATTTTTAAAATATGTGGGCAGGTACAAGACACATACATGCAAAATTTCAATGTGATCGGACAAAAGGTGTAGCCGTGAGAGCACGTGAGAGGACGGACGGATAGACACACGCAGGAAAATATAAGGGTCCTTGGTTTTTCCTACGGACCCTAAAAATCACAAATTTGAAACCTGTCCAAATGAAGATTGTATAAATATGGGACATGTCAAAACAAATAAAATAACTTGCTGATTTTTTTCCGAACTAACTTTCCATACAGCAAAATTTGCTGAAAACTAATTAAATCCTGCTGAAGGATGGCTAAAAGTATTAAAATAATGCATTGTCATCGTGTTCTGAGCTGTTCTAAAAGTTTCAAATGTCAAGCTACTCGGGAAGTTAGTTAAAAATTGATTGCAAGATTTGTACTGGACAAACAAACAAGAAAGCAAGCTAATAAAAACGTAGTAAAATGTAGTTAAATTGTATCCAGATTTTTCTCGTTTAGAAATAATAAAGCATTAACAATTATATATTATATCACTCGCATACTTCTACTGCTAATTTGTTCGTATGTAAATACAGATAGTATTACTTTTAATAATGATTTTTTTTATTTCTCAATGTGTGTTTTAGTGATCAATAAATGGCTTATTTATATTTATTTATTTATAAGGTAAAGAGGAACTTACGAGAGCATGTGTAAGGATCTTTTTGGCTACATAATCGGGCTGGAGGAGTCCAGAGGTGTCAGATATGAGTTTAGTTTCCAGAGGCTTAGTCTTCTGTTCTTCCTGGAATCCAGGAGTGTCAGTGTCAGGAGGATAGGTAACTGTAACCTTCACATTGTAAGGACCCAGCTAAAAACACAAAATACATTCGTTACAATCTATACACACATATACTTGAGGAGCCTAGTATCAAAGACGGACATTCAACATTTTTTCCGAATTTAAGTTATCGATTGTTTCTTATAGATTTTTGTCTGCTGCATCAGATTCTGCTATCCATTTGCATAAAAAACGACCAGAAAAGGGGTAAAAATGCAATAATATTTGTAGCTTTGTTTCAAATACGGACAAGTCAACACACGTTTTGCTTCAAAAGTGGACATAATCCAAAACAGCCAATCAGGAGGCTGCATTTTACTAACTCGTTCCTATGATGCACTGCGTGCTTTAGAATCTGAATACCTACACCTACCATTTTGTCATACATGTTTAGAAAAATGATACCCCGAGGGGAAATCGAGAAAACAATTTTAGCCCTAAATTTGGGGGCACCGCCCCCTAAGAACTCTGTAAAATGTGATAAATTACATTATTAGGGGAAATTACATACATTATTATTATAACAATTATTTTCAACGTCATTTTGCTTCAAAAACGGACAAAACCTTGTTTCTGTTTCAAAAGCGGACAACTCCACTTTTTAACTCCATTTAGCAGCTAAAATATCAAAGAAATTCAAGTTTTTAGTACTTCTAACTAGTTTTGAGTCTATTAAGAATCTACAGAAAAAAAAATCATTGCTCTAGCACCTGTAGAATCTGAGCTACAGTTTATCGGCTCTCCTGTAAAATTTTGAAATGTGATCTTGTCCGTCTTTGATACTAAGCTCCTCACTTAATAACAATAATTCAAATTTCAACCCAGGGATGCAATAAGATACAATTGTTCTGTGTTAAGGTTCTTGAACCCGAAAATAAAATACAACCAGCTTATGGAAAATAATCAAACTTAGAAAGCTATAGAAAACTCAATTTTTTAAGATTGAAAAACCAAGAAAAACGTCTTCTATATATCTGTGTCAAGACTACATCAAATATAAACAAACAATAACAAAACATTAAAAACCCAGGTTAGTTCTCCCAACAACCATGGTGAGTATGAGTACACATGCAAGAGGAATACCTCTGCTTTTCCCAGTAAGTTTTCCAAGAATTCTAAAGGTTTAACTCTCTAAGGTAAATATTCCATATTCGACGCAATTTTTTACTTTCTCTTGGCCCGACCTATTTCTAAGACCTCTTCTTCATTGAAACGTTTCATCGTAATGAAATAAGGTTTATCTACTTGCAGCAGCAAAATGAGGCATTATTGAACCGATATCGGGCAGAGAAATGTAATTTTACTGCCTAGACGGTAAAATGTTTACTTTTATAATGTTTGCAATGACAGTTTATACTATTATCTCTATCTTATAACATCATATATTATAGTTTAATAAGTAATATTTAATAAATAAACGTTTTAATTATAAAATAATTTGTTTATATTTGTTAATTCTGTTAAATAAGTTCAATGATTAGTAGATCTTTAATTAAAAAAAATAGTAGAGTCACTGGCTATACTGCAGCGTCATGTAAACATTGAACATCCATATTATTTTTATTATTGAAGTCATTCTAGATTAGACTAGCTACTTTTCTTGATGTATCCTAGTTACTTCTTTTCTTCTAAGCAACAGAAGATATCTTGAATACTTTTAGTAATTTGTTAGTAAAAATATAAATAAATATTTTATATTGCGTGCATTATTCATTCAGAAGTTATGTGTGTTATAAACGTGTGTTTTGTATTTTGTTGTTATAGATTGAGTTTACTTAACACTTATTAGTTATTATTCCCAAGTTTCTTATTTGAACATTAATTTTAGTTAATACATAATATGTTATTATCTTTATTAATATGACAAATTTATAACACAGCTATTAACTATGTTATATTAATAAAGATAACATTTTAGCAGCTTCATTTTTCTGCTGCAAGTAGATAAAATATTGTATGCAACGAGGCAGTAAAGGAAACATTTTTTGCCTCATTTATTCATTGCTTGCCTCAGCTTCGCCTCGGCAGTCAAATAGGCAAATTACCTGCCTTGGCAGTTAATTATGATAGCCTGTCCTCCCCTTCGGCTCGGAGGTTAATCTAATCAATTAATCGGTAAAATTCCATTTTGCTGCCTAGTTACATAAATAACTATTTTCGTTATTTATTACTCCTTACAAGTTCTCAGTGGAAGTCCTATTTTGAGAAATATATACAGTTATAAATTGTAGATCACGTGCAATATAGAATTTACACAATTCTTATTATGTTTGCATAAAAAGAGATGGACCAGAAGTTATAACGACACTAAAAAACAAATAATTACAAAATGTACTCTTCGAAGAAAAATAAAAAAGAAAAGAAGAGTGTTACCTCCATGTTAAGTGCTTCAGCAAAACCTCTGAGAGCAAACTTAGAGGCGGAGTAAGCAGTAAAGCCGTAGATTCCACAGTAAGCAGCCTGTGAAGCAACTAGCACTATATGACCTCTCTTCTCTTTCTTCATACTGCCGAGCACTGCCTTTGTAGGCAATATAGAACCCATACAGTTCACTTCAAACTGGCTCTGAATCAACAACAAACATTTACATACAACATTTGAAGGGTCGAAGCGAATAACGATGATAGTCTATTTTTTGAAAAAAATAAACTATTAATGCTATCTGCTGGTTTTTGAGGTAAACTATCAATATATATAAAGAATTAAGTGAAAAAACAATGATCACCCTCTTAAAAAACGATTTTAAAATAAGTACCAAGGGGTAAGAATGATGATAATCCCATGAGTTGGGGGTAGAACAATGAACAAAATAGGTGGTGTGATCAAAAAGTATCCGACCTTAATTTTTATTGGTCAAACAAAGGAAGCAGTGGGGGCAGAGCTTGGTGTACGGTTGCAGGCATGTCTAGTGTGAATGCTTATTTTTTTGTACGTCCTCAACACAAATCAGTCAGCGATAAGCTATTAATTAGTGAGCCAGTGCGAGAGAGTGTCGTCAGATTTTTCTTTCTGATAAAATGACAGAAAAAGTCGAACAGCGTTACTGCATCAAATTTAGTTTTAAGCTTGGCGATTCTCAAATGGAAACAATCTGCAAGATTTAACAAGTGTTTCGGAACAAAGCGATGGGCACCCACACTAATAAAGGAGTGGTATAACCGCTTCAAAGATGGCCGCTTAATTTTTAGCAATTTTGGCACAAACTTTGCTCAGACCCTCCTGAGGACCAAGTTGTCAATCAAAATGGATTGAATGGACCCAAAACTAATGTTCACCTCGTCTACAAGTTCTCTGATCGTCATTCGGCGATTCTGCATCACCAAGTTCCTTACTTGTTCAATAACGGCCTCTTTTCTGGATGCTGCAGGACCGTGGTTCACTATCCATGTATAAGCAGCCATCTTTGAAGCGGTTGTACCACACCTTTATTTGTGTGGTGCCCATCTCTTCGTTCCCAAACACTTATTAAATCTTGCGGATTGTTTCCATTTGAGAATCTCCAAGCTTAAAACAAAATTTGATGCAGTAACGCTGTTTAACTTTTTCTGTCATTAATCCGATGACACTCACTCACACTGGCTCACTAATTAATAGCCTATCGCTGACTGACTCGTATTGCGGACGTACAAAAAAATGAGCATTCACACCAGGCATGCCTGCAACAGTACACCAAGCCCCGCCCCCACAGCTTCCTTTGTTTCACCAATAAAAATTAAGGTTGGATACTTTTTGATCAGATCATACCATGTATTTTGGTAAAACAAAACCGGACTAACTGTATTCTAGATTCAGTGGAAGCGGTGCAACCTCTACCCTTGACTGCTAAATCAACCGGAAGGTTTACGAAGGTGGTGGGTTGTTTAGGTTGGTGTTTCTGGACACAGCGGGTACTTCTCAATCGACCTGGTTAGTAATTCCGAACGCACTCAAAGTACCTATGGGCTCGACCTTGATTTATAGTTTATAGGTATAGATGGTCAAGCAGAAGTAAACAATGCCTTTAGGATAACAGATAAACTGAAATCCCTTTGAGAGAATGACTCAAGGAATGGTCCAAATACTACAAAAGTGAGTCTCTTTAAATCCTTAACAGACCCAACAACTCAAAAACAGGTTAAGTTTTGACCACTTTAGCACATCAAGAACAAACTGATGAAACTGATGGATTAGCTATTGTTGATATAAAAAAAAGACAACAATAGAGATAAATAAACTACTATAAGAGTAGAAATGAACAGATGTTACCCTAATCTGTTGTTCAGTTAGGTCATCAAGTACTCCACAGAGAGCAGTACCTGCACAGTTAACTAACATGAACACAGGACCGGCCTGCTTCTCTGCTCCCTTGATCTTCTCTTTTATCTCCTCGTAGTTCTTACTCACGTCCACTGAAACACAAACAAATTTATTAACGTAAACAAACATTCACTTACGTAGGATTTACATTGCATCACTTGTGTACACAGATGTACACCGAAAGTGAGCCTTCTTGATGAATCTCTCAGAGGGAATCATTCATGTTTACACATTTACATCTGGAAATGTTTTTTCACTCCTAATATTCCTCATTTCGTTGAATATGGAGGGCAAGATGGATTTCTCGTCCCAGAAAGAATTTAAAGATTACGCGAGCATGTATTGACTTAATCTCATGTGGACTAATTAATGAACTAAATAATGACATTGAATTATTGACAAATGTAAGCTTCCCGAGTTCAAAGATGTCAATGGATTAAAAAGCCATGGTTTCAAGGAGGTAAAGCCTGAACTTTGTCAAGTCTGTTGGGAGAAAACGATACCAAGATGCCTACCAACTGGACTTTAACATGAACTGGAAAGATGGAACTAGACATGACATAATGCGGGTACATTGAGCGCACAGAACAGAGTTCCCAGATTTTATCAGTGCATTTTGCCTAAGGTATGCCCAACGCATCGGAAGATTATAAAAGGGTGAGTACAAATATAAGATCTTACAATTTATTTATTATTTCATAAGCATTTGTAATTCTGATATGCTTCATGGGACAAAGTCTTGTGTGTCTTGCCACATAAATAACATTGCTAACCACAACTAAATAATAATAAACAAAAAAAAAAAAAAAAAACTAGGATAATAAAAAACACAGAAAAGTGGGCTTCTGATACATCTTGAGGAACACTGAATAGTGAATGTGGCTAATCACATGATGACCACAATTGTCACTACACCTTACCTATATGATTCATCGGTTCGAGGAATGTGGCTCACATCTGAATTATCAGAGGAATATAATCTCAAATTTTTAAGTTTTAGTTAGTATTCATACTACGGAAACATTAAATTTTACTTTAAATCAAATTATAATTATCATTAACTACGGGAGACATACAGAGAAAAATAGACCCCAGCACTGGGACTTGAACCACAGGCCTCCTATATAGCACCTGTAATGGATATATAGGAGGCCCGTGGTTCAAGTCCAGGTGCTGGGGTCTATTTTCTCTGTATGTCTCTTATAATTTGATTTAAATTTAAAAAAAAAATTGAATATAATCTTTGATGTAAACTTTGGAAGAAAGGTAAGTGAAAGGGAATTAACACTTATCTCTTTGGATGATCACCCAAAGTGACAAATGGGCCATAAAGTTCCTTTGAAAAAATGTTATTCAGCAAACTGGAGAATAGTTGTCCTTCGAAATAGTTTTTACTATTTCTTTTATACTTATTCCAGACAATTAATTTTTTCCATTATTTGTGTAAAAGACTCTTTTATTTTGCTGTCTATATTCATTTTATATTACATATTTAATAAACAAATTCTTAATTAATTCGCATCCAATCATAGTTATAATGTTTTCCAATCATGGAAGGTGGTCCATTGAAGTCAGCTCCTAATTATAAGTGCTACATTCAAGGTTCAGACTAGGGTTGGGACATCGATAGCTAAACATCGATGTTTTCGATACATCGACGTCCCAACCCTAGTCTGGTTCAGACCCTTTGGCCCACCATTCAGCGACAAGCACAGTTTGACCCTTAACCTTCCACGCTCGAATGTGATGGTACCTCATCCTCCTGCAGTACTTGCACTGGTTGGGTTGGTAACACACCTGCGAGTGTAGCAGTAGAAGTCCTTTTGAGCATACTCTCGTTTTCTGGTAAATTCCCATCAAAACTACTACGTTAATTCGACTAATGTTTAGTAATAAAAATAATTAATTGGTCGTTGAATGGGCCTATGGCCTGGGGCAACGGACATAGGGCCAAGGGCTCGTGGCCTGGGTCATGGAGCCTAATGATTTAATGTTCACTTAATTTCAATATACAGGGTGATTGGCGATATATGTACAAAAATAAATAGGGTGATTCTAAACCTCATTGGCTTCAAAAAAGTCATATAAACCATGGGTCTATTCTCAACCATTTTCCCACAAGGTCAAAATTTATGATATTTTTAAGATCGCATACCTTTGCTCATAAAAACACTTATTGCTACACAAGTATTAAAGCCAAAACAAAATGTTTGGTTTCGTTGTAAAGTTGACAAAATTTCTAACAAGAAAAGTGTAATATTATTGCATTAGCCCTCAAATTACATAACAAAAAAATTATACAAATTTTATTTTTTAAAAGAAAATTAAAAAATACATATTTTTGTGGTTCTATAACTTGGTAGAGAACAGAGCTTAAATTTGTCGGACTCAGGAAAAACTTCCTTATTTACTAACGTTTCGATCAATATTAGTATTATTACATATTCATAAGGCGGAATTTTAAGTAAACTTTGCTGAAAGTAAAAAAAGAAACGTGTTTATAGTTGCTATTGTTGACTTACAGGTAAGTAAATAACTAAAAGCATATTAAAAGAAGCAAGATTGGTTAAGTATACTCACCTACATATGACGTTTTTTTGTAGCTAATGATGTTTAGAATCACCCTATTTATATTTGTACATAAATTGCCAATCACCCAGTATATGTTCAGTATTCTGATGTTCCTACTAACTTATTTTTTTATTCAATTTTTTAAGTTTTAGGTAGTATTCATACTATGGAAAGATTAAATTTTACTTTAAATCAAATTATAATTATCATTAACTACGGGAGACACACAGAGAAAAATAGACTCCATGCCCGAGTCCCGGTGCTGGGGTCTATTTTTCTCTGTATGTCTCCCGTAGTTAATGATAATTACAATTTGATTTAAAGTAAAACTTATTTTTTTATCAAATGTTTGTATATCTCATTTAAAAATTTTAATAATGATTTCTTGATAGTTTTCTGCTCATAAAAGTGTAGTTTCCACCCAAAAATTTTATTTTCTATGTATGTTAGTCGAATCGACAAAGGTTTAGTAATACCAGCCATCCTATTACCATTAGCATTCTAGGGTTAACAATTGTTGATAAGAGCGTGATAAATGAATGTTTACTGACTAGAGATGGTTTGTATTCTCTGCTGCTGTTTGATAACGGCCTGGAAGATATCCCGGAGAGCTAAGTCAAGTTTTTCCTGGCTCCTGGCTATTATAGTAACATGAGCTCCTCGTCTAGCCACCTCACAAGCAACTTCCTTGCCAATCCCACTTGAGCCTCCAGTTATCTAAACAGCACAACAATAATAACTAGGGTGTCCATAAAAAATGCTGTCCAAAACGGTACATTGAAATGGGGGGGGGGGGGGGGAGAAGCTATTGCAGCCCCAGACAAAAGAGTGTGGGCAAATTTTGAAAATTTTAAGGAAAAATATGCATTCTTTAGGCCCACTTATTTCTTTAGATGCATTCTATAGGAAAAATATGCATTCTTTAGGCCCACTTATTTCTTTAGATGCATTCTATAGGAAAAATATACATTCTTTAGGCCCACTTATTTCTTTAGATGCATTCTATAGGAAACATATGCATTCTTTAGGCCCACTTATTTCGTACTGTCCGATTTACTTCAGTTTTTTTTTTTTAACAATTCCTTTTTACATTATAAAAACGATTCCGGTCGTAGCATCTCAATAGGTTCAATAGTTTATTGTTTTTTTTATTTAAAAAAAACATAGTGTCACGTTTTAGGGTAATGATGGAAGGTTATGGTTAGGTTAGGTCAAGGATCTTATATGATGGGGATAGAGGGTTGAGGCAAAAAAGTGACCCCATGAAGATATGTAAAATATTAGCTCCAATGGGACAAATTACCTTCCTCTTGGTTATAGTTTACCAAGAATTTGTTAATAGTTGTCAGGTTATAACCTGTTAAAAAAGGTAATTTGTCCCAGTTCAAAGGTCGTGGAGCATGCGCAGTATGATTTTTTCTCCAATTTCTCTTACCTTCATGGGGTCACTTTTTTGCCTAAAGCCCCTTCTTAACATTACATCCGCTTTATATAAGATCCTTGGGTTAGGTCAAAAAATACTAACCATAACCTATACCCTTCCATCATTTTCCCCAAAATTAAAAACAATGATTGAAATTCATTTGAAAAAAAAAAGATTGAATTTATCGAGATGCTAATGAAATCGTTTTTGTAATTTAAAAAGGGAATAGTTTTAACCCTAGGGTGCACACAGTCTAATACAGACACGAGGAGGGGCGGACCCCTGATAGCACTTAATCTGTTTTATATGTACAACAGGTAAAATAAATATTGAAATCATTTTAGCAAAATATTATAAAATATATTTCAATTGGTTTTATTGTTTTTTAAATTTATAAATACAGTTATAGTTAATTATAAATACAGTCATAGTTTATAAGCACAAAATTAGTCAGTCTCAATTATAATTTTCAAATTTTCCTGTATCTTTTTATTATTTTATTTTTAAATTCAGGTATCATATTAATTTATTTTGTATTATATGTATAAATTTCACTAAAATTAGCGTAATACTAAAGCCGAATTGTATTGTAATTGATTATAAATACTTTGTGGGAAGTTTTTTTTTTTTTGTTTTTGTTTCTTATGTGTAGCTTATTGCAGTGTGCAAACATGGTATTACATTGCTGATGTATTATATAATTGATTTCTGCTTTTGAGCTTGTCAAAGGTAACAGAAGCTATGTGATCGATGCCTCTAAATTCAAAAATTTCAAGACTGAAATCCCTTTCAGACATCAGGGAACATTTTTGGTTCTTTGCTTGTCTGTCGGTCTGCATGTCGCTCAATTTTTGTAAAAATTAGTTACATCAGGAAATACTATTATTCTGTGAATAGTAGTATTATTCCAGGAGATAGAGTGCAAAAAAGTGTCTGACTAACATCAAGCTAGAATTTTGTGTACAAGTTAATCTTTTAGTGTCTTTTATGAATATGTGGTCGGCTAAGTTCGTCTGCGGGACATAGCTTGGCAATAGGCGTTTGAAAAAAACAAAATGGTGGAGAGCGGCCATGTCCCGTTAATTATGGTGGACAATGTGATTTTTATGATCCTGAGTGCAGAATTAGTTAGTAAACCAAAAATCAAGTCGATGTTATTTTCTCACTTGATACGTTAGTTATTCAAATATTACTAAAAATCAACGTGGTCACCTGTCAACGGACAAACTAACATCAACTTGATTTTCGGTCTACTAACTAATTCTGTACTCAGGATCATGAAAATCACATTGTCCACCATAATTGGTGAGACATGGCCACTCTCCACCGGTTTGTTTTTTTTCAAATGTCTATTGCCAAGCTATGTCCCGCAGACGAACTTAGCCGAACACATATTCTTAAAAGGTGCTAAAAGATTGACTTGTACACAAAATTCTAGCTTGATGTTAGTCAGACACTTTTTTGCACGCTATCTCCTCAACTAAATGTTTTCAGTGTAATCTAGGTTTACATTAAGATCTAAAACATCTTGAAAAGTTATAACAGCAGTATCATGTACGTAAAGCAATTTTTACCTGAAGTAGTATCAAATAATTGGTCTTAATTATTCCAGGCTACTCTGGTATATAAATTTGATGTGTGACTAGTAGTGATGTGGGCCGGGTAAATACCCAGTGGGTAGGGTAAATAAAAATGGGTATTTACCCGGGTATTTACCCGAGGCCAGGGTAAATACCCAAAATGGGGGTATTTATGACAAATAATGATTTAAATAGTGTTTTAAGAGGTTCTGAGCATTTTCCATATTCTAATGGCTTTAATAAATGTCATGTAAGGAGTATAGGATGTTTTAAGCTTACTTAATTCCTAAAAAATAGCCTAAAAAAAATACCCAGCGTACGGGTATTTATTATTTCTAAGTACATATATTAATATTAGTAATATAGATTCAATTATTTCAAACAGAATGCTTATTTTGAAGGTCTGTGCAGTGAAAACTCCACCATTTTGAAGGAAAAGGACAGGATTATTATTTTGAAAATTAGATTATGCATTCATATTTTAAAAAAGTTTCTGACTAACATAAAGCTAGAATTTTGTGTATAAGTAAATGTTTTGGTGACTTTTAAGAATATGTGGTCGGCTAAGTTTGTCTGCGGGACATAGCTTGGCAATAGGCATTTGTAAGAACAAACCGGTGGAGAGCGGCCATGTCACGCCCATTTTGGTGGACAATGCGGTTTTCATGATCCTGAGTACTAACTTTGTTAGTAGACCAAAAATCAAGTTGATGGAAGTCTGTCACTTAATAGGAGACCTCTTTGATTTGGAGTGATATTTAACTAACCAGCCTATTACGAGAGGAACTAGCATCAACTTGATTTTTAGTCTACTAACTAATTTTGTACTCCAGGATCATGAAAATCACATTGTCCATTATAAAGGGTGGGACATGGCCGCAGTGGCGTAGCTAGCGCATTTTTTTTAAATGCCTATTGCCAAGCAATATCCTGCCGACAAACTTAGTTGACTACATATTCTTGAAAGGCACCAAAACATTTACTTATACACAAAATTCTAGCTTGATGTTAGTCAGACACTTTTTTGCATGCTATCTCCTGGTCTATTTTTCTTATTAACTTATTAATATCCATTCAATAATATTATTAAGACCTAATATCACTTAATAATTTAATTCATAATATATTTTATTTACAATAAATGAGTTTGAAATTAAACTCGGAGCAGTCGTAACTTTAAAAATTTTCATAAATACCTGGGTATTTACCCAAAATGGGTATATACCCGGGTAAATACCCAGGGTATTTACCCGCAGTTTTAAATACCCGGGTATTTTACATCACTAGTGACTAGTGTCCTCCGAACAAATATCTAATCACATACATTAGCTGCTAATGTCGATTCAGTTTCTAATTCTTTGGGAACGCTAAAACTGTTGCATTGTCCTTAAACTGTTGACTTGGTAGCCATGTTTGAAAAGGTCAAAATATCATTACAAGTGTCAGAATATATAAATAAAATCAATAAATTAAACCCCTACTAGCATTAAATGACCAATTTTAATGTAAATTTAATACTGGGACTCATGTCAGACGTTCGAGATTTTTGTGTATTTTTTTTTTTAAACCGACTATTAAATTTAAGTGTGTATGCTTCAAACAAATAGATTTGAAAAAATATTACATATATATTCTTTCAAAAATGATTGATGAAATTACATTAGCTCCGCCTACTTTTGGTAAGTGAAGAGTAGAGGTGGTAAATCAATAATAAAGGTTAAATGATTAATTTGTTTATAAAAATTTAGTAAACAATGAATTATTTGTACAATATTACAAGTTTAAACGGGTTATTACAAGAAATAGCAGGAGTCGTGCTTACCATAATGTGTTTGCCATCCAGATCGACTTTACGTCGAAAAGCTAATTTTAATAATAATAAAAATGAAAGTATAGCGGTTACACATATCACGAATATGATGGTTGCTTCAACGCCGGCGTAAAATACTTTTCCAACATCAAATTCTGAATCAGCCTTCATGAAAAGTTCACACAAAGCATAAGGCAGAGGCATTTTGGTTGTTAATATCGAAAAATGAATTTACAAGTGAAGTAAAATTTGAAGCAAAAAAATGATAAAGAAATAAGAATTGTAGTAAACAACGTCTGTGCTGTGATAGTGTTAACGTTAACCGTGTTATCAACCAACAACTTTAAAACATCACAAAACACAAACAAGAACCGGTGCCGGTGACTGATATTCTGATATTACTTATCTCAAATAGTGCTGGGGAATCGATTCTCTGAGAATCGGGTACCCGATTCCTACCCTACTATTAGATATCGATGCCCGATTCTTACCCCTTCGATTCTGGGAATCGATTCCCTTAACCTAGAATCAAATCTCAGGTAGGAATCGATTCCGTCGTGGAATCGAAAAGAACCGATTCTGTGATGGAATCGAAAGGCTTCGATTCCCAGGTAGAATCGAAAGGGACCGATTCTCAGGAAGAATCGAAAGGGACCGATTCTCAGGAAGAATCGAAAGGGACCGATTCTCAGGAAGAATCGCAAGGTTACGATTCCAATCCGAGATTAGGGCTGGGATATCGATACCGATAACGTCGATATTGATCTTTCGATATATTGGCAACATCGATATTTGTAGAAAATATCGAAAAAACCGGTGGCCATTTTTCTTCTTTTCTACCCTGAACAGAACATTGGAGAAAACTTGCCTTCGACCTTTTTTTTTGCTCCTCGCTTGGAAAAACTGCGTCGTCAGGGAGGTTCTCGATGTATCGGAAATATCGATCATTTCATTCGATAATATCACTAATATCAATGTCCATCGACTCGATGTCGATATATCGATATTTTCTTTCGATATCCCAATCCTATCCGAGATCCCTTCCACATGTTTTAAACATGCCTTTTCACCTATTTTTTTAGGTTATTGCAATATATATATTGAGAAATTATATTCTATAATTTAATAATATTTGTAAAATAATAACAATACACAAATTATCCTCGTAAGATGTTATATGCCTTGAACACTTTGCAAAATATAATATGATAAATACATTTTTATAGAGAGTGGATAATTATACAATTTTAATACCAAGTTCTAGTTAAACTAATATTTTAGAGAGCTAGAACAGAATACAGAATCTCCGGTATGAGGTAGTGAACGGAACCTATTGTGAATCGGTAGGTGAATGAACGGAACCGATTCTGAGTTGGAATCGAAAGGATTCGATTCCAATCCGAGATCCGATTCCACGTGTTATAAACTTGTCTTTACTACCTATTTTATTTCAGGGTATTACAATATACATTGATAAATTATATTTAATAATTTAATAATATTATATTATATTTGTACAAACAAATACTGTACAAACAAACATATTATTATTATACTAAGTCTATTTTAACAATGTAAGATAAGAAAACATTAAAAATGGCCTATCTAGTGGTTTAAAATAAGTATTATTGTGAGTGTGTTTTATTGTGGTGATACCGTCCGGGTCCGTTCTTATTTATTGTTTATTTTTTAAATGGTTTTTCTATTTTAGTTTGTATATTATGTCTTCCACCTCCTCGCGCGTTATGAAAATTTCATCTATACTTCATTTTTTTCGGAGGACAAAGCTATTCTTCGTAAAAGTATGTCAGAGTACTTAAGTAATATTAAATTAGTTTTTTAATCAAAATTTTAAACAAGTATACATGCGACGCACTCATATCTTATATTATCATACTCGTTATTATAAATAAACAAATAATTAAATAAATAAAACAGTCTTTTGTCTCGTCATCAACGTCTTTTTCCTAGGCTGATCAGTGATCTATTGTATAGTATATAACTAGCCGAATTGGCACGCTTCGCGTGCCTTATTCGTCTAGAAGTTGGCGCTAGGTGTAAAAAATAATTAAAACAATATATGAAAATTAGTTGTCGGTGTACCCTGTAGTAATCTTATAGACAATTAATGGATCCTTATAAGGGTTCGTGAAAATAATTATTCAAATCATTTCAGTTCGGCAACGTTTCGGCCTAGCCGGCCATTTTCAAGCCTAAAAAATACGTATATTTTCTCATTACACTACAATAAAGAATATGATCACACATCTCCAGAAGGATAAGTTACATTACATTAAATTACCTTATAATTGTGCACTTGAGGTAAGTGAAGTCAAAAATCTGATATATATAAAATTTATAAAGGAACTCTAACATTCCGTCGTCTACTAAAACAAAATTGCACTTTCTATCTCCTACGTGCGTACTCGTGAATGATAATAACAATGAACTAATAAGTAACAGGAACAACAATAACCAAACGGTAACATAATTAAAAAAGATATTATAAATTAAAAATTAAAAAACATTAACAATCATCACAGATATGCTAAAAATTGAAGTGATAACAATTCGTCCCTTATCAGTCTGTTATCAGACCGGCAAATATAACAGTCAAAACGAGTTTAAAAATTAATGCGTGATTCAGTTTATAAAATCAGGTACGTAGAGACATGAAAGACAATAAAGGTCGTATATTAAGAGCGCCTAATAATAATAAAAATATGAATTACTAACAAAAAAACAAACAATACATAAACAAGAAGATGATCACAGAGGCCTAGTGAGTTATATTGGGCGGGAATTTTGATTTAATTCATTATGGTAGTAAATTCCACTGTAATATTTATTGAGGGAGCGGGAGTCAGTTTTAATATTGACAGTATGGTCGAGTTTGATGGCTATGTTGAGAGCTTCCATCATTTTCCTCCTGTTAGTTTTCTGTTCTCTCCCAATAATTTTGGTTTTATCAAATCTAAACTCGTGTTTGGTGGCCAAAGTATGACTGGATAGTGCAGTATTGGAGTTGCCTTTACTTTGGTCATACTTATGCTGTTCAATTCTGTTTTTAATAAGTTGGTTGCTTTCACCTATATAAGTTTTGTGGCAGTTTCCGCATGGTATCTCATAAACGGTGCCAATGGTGTTGTCAAACGGAATTTTATCTTTCAGGTTGTGGTATAATTTCTCAGTTTTATTTAAAGGTTTGTATCCGAATCTGATATCAGGGCAATCAAATTTTTTAATTAGGAGTTGTACTTTGTCAGAGAGTCCTTTGATATAGGGCATACTCACAAATTTGGTGGGTGTCGGTTTAGTCCTATCTGTTAAATTGTCAATATTGTTATTACTGTGGTTAAAGTTGGTGTGTTTATACCAGATATTTCTAATAAGCTTAAGAGGGTAAAAATATTCCTTTAATTTTGTGAATATTATGTTTTTTATTTGATTGAGGTACTTATGGTCAGTGAGAGAGATAACTTTCCTAATAAGGTTGTTGACTGCATTGATTTTCTGATGAGCGGGATGAAAAGATCTGTAATTTAAGAACCTGTTACTTTTGCATTCTTTTTCAAACCATTTTGTTGATATTGTGCCATCTTTGTTTCTAATTAAGGTGATGTCTAAATAGTTTAGGGTATAATTGATTTCTTTTTCCACTGTGAATTTTAGCCTAGGATGGAAATTGTTTAAATGATTAATTAGGGGTTCAATATCAGAGTTCTTAATGATAAGGAACAAGTCATCTATGTATTTGGCCATGATTTTAATGGGAAAAATATTAGTGGAGTTTAAAACATGATTTAGGACGATCCCGCTAACATTAACGGACATGGCCCCCCCCATTGGTATTCCATGTTTCTGTGAGTGGAATTTGTCGTCAAATTTGAATGTGCCGTTATTGAGTATGAGCTTAAGACAATCTATATACAGATTTTTATCTTTGATAGGTGTGTGTGGTAAAATATCATCCCAATTGTTCCTAACAATTTTGTAAAAAACATCAAGGGGGACGTTAGTGAAGAGTGAGGTAACGTCGATCGAAATCATACTTTCATCTGGACTAATCGTAATATCTTTGAGTTTTTGTCTTAAAGTGAATGAGTTACTAACATCATAATTATTATTTCTATTTAAATGGTCAAGTGATGGATTCATGAATTTGGCGAATTTTTCAAGGGGTGAATTGATTTGGCTGATAATGGGTCTAAGGGGTACGTTAGTTTTGTGTGTTTTGGGTAATCCATATATCCTGGGGCAAAAAGTGTTGGTATTATTGAGTGTTGCGCGTTTCTGCTTGTCGATATAATTATTATTAAACAGTTTATTGATAATAGTTTTGTACTCTTTTTTTATTTTTTCGGTGGGGTCAGTTCTAAGTGATCTATAGGTAGCTTTATCATTAAGTAAGTCATTCATTTTTTCATCATAAGCGTTTTTGTCCAAAATAACTGTGGCATTAGTTTTATCGGATTTTGTGATAATTAGTTGTGGATGTTTTTTCAGAAAATGTTTGGTTAGCGCAATATCCTTACAAATTTGTTTCTCCAAACTTCCATTTGGGAATTTTTTATTTTGATTCTTTTGTTGAAACATAATGATTTTATTGATGATATGACTTCTAAGTGCGGAAACATGATTATCTGAGGTGTTTAAGTTAAGTAATAGAAGCTCTATGTCCACAATGAAGTCGTTAATGAATTTGTTGTTATTTATCGCGGGGGCACTGAAATTAGTTCCTAGACTAAGTAAATTTAAAATACCTGCTGGGATGTCGATATCACTATAATTGATGGTCCAACCTAGTTTGTGTAAGTTCAAATATTCGAGTAGATTGGGATCATAAACAGGCCGTTTATTATGGTATGCATTTCTTTTATTAATTTTTTCATGATGTTTATTATTTAAGATAGTAGTGAATTTTTTATGAAAGTCTGTAAAGATAGATTTTAATTTCATCAGTTGAGTAAACTCGCTGTCATTGATACGTTTCCAAAGTTTATCATCGATTCTTTTATATTGCTTCTCTTTCCAATGTATGAATTTAATTTCTGTTTTGAGGATTTTGTTACTGATGTTGTTAAAAAGATTAGTATTATGTGTTTTGATAAATTCATCATCGAACATATTGGTAATACGTTTCATATTGTTAATCAGATGTTGTGGGAAACAGTTATTGTTCATGTGATCGTATAAATAAGATTTCTTAGCTGCCGTTTTACATTGTTGAATAACATTACGTTTAATTTGCCAGATAATGGATTTACTAGCTCCATTATCAAAACACTTCTTTAACTGATTGTCTAAGTGACAAATAAGTCCTTCTTCGGTGTTCAAATTGTAGTTGCGTTCTTCCATTTCAAAGAACTTAGGATGTTAAACTGGTATGTCGGATCGCCCAGTTGATAATTGTATGAAAATTAGTTGTCGGTGTACCCTGTAGTAATCTTATAGACAATTAATGGATCCTTATAAGGGTTCGTGAAAATAATTATTCAAATCATTTCAGTTCGGCAACGTTTCGGCCTAGCCGGCCATTTTCAAGCCTAAAAAATACGTATATTTTCTCATTACACTACAATAAAGAATATGATCACACATCTCCAGAAGGATAAGTTACATTACATTAAATTACCTTATAATTGTGCACTTGAGGTAAGTGAAGTCAAAAATCTGATATATATAAAATTTATAAAGGAACTCTAACATTCCGTCGTCTACTAAAACAAAATTGCACTTTCTATCTCCTACGTGCGTACTCGTGAATGATAATAACAATGAACTAATAAGTAACAGGAACAACAATAACCAAACGGTAACATAATTAAAAAAGATATTATAAATTAAAAATTAAAAAACATTAACAATCATCACAGATATGCTAAAAATTGAAGTGATAACAATTCGTCCCTTATCAGTCTGTTATCAGACCGGCAAATATAACAGTCAAAACGAGTTTAAAAATTAATGCGTGATTCAGTTTATAAAATCAGGTACGTAGAGACATGAAAGACAATAAAGGTCGTATATTAAGAGCGCCTAATAATAATAAAAATATGAATTACTAACAAAAAAACAAACAATACATAAACAAGAAGATGATCACAGAGGCCTAGTGAGTTATATTGGGCGGGAATTTTGATTTAATTCATTATGGTAGTAAATTCCACTGTAATATTTATTGAGGGAGCGGGAGTCAGTTTTAATATTGACAGTATGGTCGAGTTTGATGGCTATGTTGAGAGCTTCCATCATTTTCCTCCTGTTAGTTTTCTGTTCTCTCCCAATAATTTTGGTTTTATCAAATCTAAACTCGTGTTTGGTGGCCAAAGTATGACTGGATAGTGCAGTATTGGAGTTGCCTTTACTTTGGTCATACTTATGCTGTTCAATTCTGTTTTTAATAAGTTGGTTGCTTTCACCTATATAAGTTTTGTGGCAGTTTCCGCATGGTATCTCATAAACGGTGCCAATGGTGTTGTCAAACGGAATTTTATCTTTCAGGTTGTGGTATAATTTCTCAGTTTTATTTAAAGGTTTGTATCCGAATCTGATATCAGGGCAATCAAATTTTTTAATTAGGAGTTGTACTTTGTCAGAGAGTCCTTTGATATAGGGCATACTCACAAATTTGGTGGGTGTCGGTTTAGTCCTATCTGTTAAATTGTCAATATTGTTATTACTGTGGTTAAAGTTGGTGTGTTTATACCAGATATTTCTAATAAGCTTAAGAGGGTAAAAATATTCCTTTAATTTTGTGAATATTATGTTTTTTATTTGATTGAGGTACTTATGGTCAGTGAGAGAGATAACTTTCCTAATAAGGTTGTTGACTGCATTGATTTTCTGATGAGCGGGATGAAAAGATCTGTAATTTAAGAACCTGTTACTTTTGCATTCTTTTTCAAACCATTTTGTTGATATTGTGCCATCTTTGTTTCTAATTAAGGTGATGTCTAAATAGTTTAGGGTATAATTGATTTCTTTTTCCACTGTGAATTTTAGCCTAGGATGGAAATTGTTTAAATGATTAATTAGGGGTTCAATATCAGAGTTCTTAATGATAAGGAACAAGTCATCTATGTATTTGGCCATGATTTTAATGGGAAAAATATTAGTGGAGTTTAAAACATGATTTAGGACGATCCCGCTAACATTAACGGACATGGCCCCCCCCATTGGTATTCCATGTTTCTGTGAGTGGAATTTGTCGTCAAATTTGAATGTGCCGTTATTGAGTATGAGCTTAAGACAATCTATATACAGATTTTTATCTTTGATAGGTGTGTGTGGTAAAATATCATCCCAATTGTTCCTAACAATTTTGTAAAAAACATCAAGGGGGACGTTAGTGAAGAGTGAGGTAACGTCGATCGAAATCATACTTTCATCTGGACTAATCGTAATATCTTTGAGTTTTTGTCTTAAAGTGAATGAGTTACTAACATCATAATTATTATTTCTATTTAAATGGTCAAGTGATGGATTCATGAATTTGGCGAATTTTTCAAGGGGTGAATTGATTTGGCTGATAATGGGTCTAAGGGGTACGTTAGTTTTGTGTGTTTTGGGTAATCCATATATCCTGGGGCAAAAAGTGTTGGTATTATTGAGAGTTGCGCGTTTCTGCTTGTCGATATAATTATTATTAAACAGTTTATTGATAATAGTTTTGTACTCTTTTTTTATTTTTTCGGTGGGGTCAGTTCTAAGTGATCTATAGGTAGCTTTATCATTAAGTAAGTCATTCATTTTTTCATCATAAGCGTTTTTGTCCAAAATAACTGTGGCATTAGTTTTATCGGATTTTGTGATAATTAGTTGTGGATGTTTTTTCAGAAAATGTTTGGTTAGCGCAATATCCTTACAAATTTGTTTCTCCAAACTTCCATTTGGGAATTTTTTATTTTGATTCTTTTGTTGAAACATAATGATTTTATTGATGATATGACTTCTAAGTGCGGAAACATGATTATCTGAGGTGTTTAAGTTAAGTAATAGAAGCTCTATGTCCACAATGAAGTCGTTAATGAATTTGTTGTTATTTATCGCGGGGGCACTGAAATTAGTTCCTAGACTAAGTAAATTTAAAATACCTGCTGGGATGTCGATATCACTATAATTGATGGTCCAACCTAGTTTGTGTAAGTTCAAATATTCGAGTAGATTGGGATCATAAACAGGCCGTTTATTATGGTATGCATTTCTTTTATTAATTTTTTCATGATGTTTATTATTTAAGATAGTAGTGAATTTTTTTATGAAAGTCTGTAAAGATAGATTTTAATTTCATCAGTTGAGTAAACTCGCTGTCATTGATACGTTTCCAAAGTTTATCATCGATTCTTTTATATTGCTTCTCTTTCCAATGTATGAATTTAATTTCTGTTTTGAGGATTTTGTTACTGATGTTGTTAAAAAGATTAGTATTATGTGTTTTGATAAATTCATCATCGAACATATTGGTAATACGTTTCATATTGTTAATCAGATGTTGTGGGAAACAGTTATTGTTCATGTGATCGTATAAATAAGATTTCTTAGCTGCCGTTTTACATTGTTGAATAACATTACGTTTAATTTGCCAGATAATGGATTTACTAGCTCCATTATCAAAACACTTCTTTAACTGATTGTCTAAGTGACAAATAAGTCCTTCTTCGGTGTTCAAATTGTAGTTGCGTTCTTCCATTTCAAAGAACTTAGGATGTTAAACTGGTATGTCGGATCGCCCAGTTGATAATTGTATGAAAATTAGTTGTCGGTGTACCCTGTAGTAATCTTATAGACAATTAATGGATCCTTATAAGGGTTCGTGAAAATAATTATTCAAATCATTTCAGTTCGGCAACGTTTCGGCCTAGCCGGCCATTTTCAAGCCTAAAAAATACGTATATTTTCTCATTACACTACAATAAAGAATATGATCACACATCTCCAGAAGGATAAGTTACATTACATTAAATTACCTTATAATTGTGCACTTGAGGTAAGTGAAGTCAAAAATCTGATATATATAAAATTTATAAAGGAACTCTAACATTCCGTCGTCTACTAAAACAAAATTGCACTTTCTATCTCCTACGTGCGTACTCGTGAATGATAATAACAATGAACTAATAAGTAACAGGAACAACAATAACCAAACGGTAACATAATTAAAAAAGATATTATAAATTAAAAATTAAAAAACATTAACAATCATCACAGATATGCTAAAAATTGAAGTGATAACAATTCGTCCCTTATCAGTCTGTTATCAGACCGGCAAAAATAACAGTCAAAACGAGTTTAAAAATTAATGCGTGATTCAGTTTATAAAATCAGGTACGTAGAGACATGAAAGACAATAAAGGTCGTATATTAAGAGCGCCTAATAATAATAAAAATATGAATTACTAACAAAAAAACAAACAATACATAAACAAGAAGATGATCACAGAGGCCTAGTGAGTTATATTGGGCGGGAATTTTGATTTAATTCATTATGGTAGTAAATTCCACTGTAATATTTATTGAGGGAGCGGGAGTCAGTTTTAATATTGACAGTATGGTCGAGTTTGATGGCTATGTTGAGAGCTTCCATCATTTTCCTCCTGTTAGTTTTCTGTTCTCTCCCAATAATTTTGGTTTTATCAAATCTAAACTCGTGTTTGGTGGCCAAAGTATGACTGGATAGTGCAGTATTGGAGTTGCCTTTACTTTGGTCATACTTATGCTGTTCAATTCTGTTTTTAATAAGTTGGTTGCTTTCACCTATATAAGTTTTGTGGCAGTTTCCGCATGGTATCTCATAAACGGTGCCAATGGTGTTGTCAAACGGAATTTTATCTTTCAGGTTGTGGTATAATTTCTCAGTTTTATTTAAAGGTTTGTATCCGAATCTGATATCAGGGCAATCAAATTTTTTAATTAGGAGTTGTACTTTGTCAGAGAGTCCTTTGATATAGGGCATACTCACAAATTTGGTGGGTGTCGGTTTAGTCCTATCTGTTAAATTGTCAATATTGTTATTACTGTGGTTAAAGTTGGTGTGTTTATACCAGATATTTCTAATAAGCTTAAGAGGGTAAAAATATTCCTTTAATTTTGTGAATATTATGTTTTTTATTTGATTGAGGTACTTATGGTCAGTGAGAGAGATAACTTTCCTAATAAGGTTGTTGACTGCATTGATTTTCTGATGAGCGGGATGAAAAGATCTGTAATTTAAGAACCTGTTACTTTTGCATTCTTTTTCAAACCATTTTGTTGATATTGTGCCATCTTTGTTTCTAATTAAGGTGATGTCTAAATAGTTTAGGGTATAATTGATTTCTTTTTCCACTGTGAATTTTAGCCTAGGATGGAAATTGTTTAAATGATTAATTAGGGGTTCAATATCAGAGTTCTTAATGATAAGGAACAAGTCATCTATGTATTTGGCCATGATTTTAATGGGAAAAATATTAGTGGAGTTTAAAACATGATTTAGGACGATCCCGCTAACATTAACGGACATGGCCCCCCCCATTGGTATTCTAGTATAGGCCGAAACGTTGCCGAACTGAAATGATTTGAATAATTATTTTCACGAACCCTTATAAGGATCCATTAATTGTCTATAAAACAATATAAGTAATATATCTTTTTTATTAAATAATTTTGTATTTTAGTGCAATTAGTTTATATTATTTTTTATTGCTTATTTTTAAACATTTTATCTCAATTAAATATATGACCTGCTTTTTTTTATATAAAATATATTTTTCATTATAAATGAATTTAACCATAAGTTTTTATATTTCCTACATATTTACTTGGAACTAACTATGTGGATAATGTATTTTGTTTAACAGAGTAATTTTTTTTTATTTAATAATATTATTGCATCAGAAATGAAATCTTAACTCATAAAACTGTTGTTGGTAAAAGTTTTGTATGTCTTAGTTTGTTAGTTCACCGCTGGAATGCGTTTGAAGTTTAGTTTCTAAATGAAGTTCCTTGGGGCATGGCACAAACAATATTTTAATGCTTTTTTAGTATTTTTTCAGCAGAATTTAATTAGTTTTCAGCAAATTTGCTTCATGGAAAGTCTGTTCGGAAAAAATCCGCAAGTTATTTTATTTGTTTTGTCATATCCCAAATATTTACAATCCTTCATTTTGACAGATTTCAAATTTAAGATTTTTTATTAAGAGGTAAACAGTGAATGACAGCGAAAAAGAATAAGTAAACCAATTAAACAAAGAAGATAAATAATTGAATATGAAGATAAATTAATTGAATTAAAAAACGTAGTATATATAAAGTTCTTTTTATCTTGTAATTTTATACATATATCTATATTTGATTAATTTATATTTTTATTTTTCTATACACTTTATTCTTTTATTGCCGCGCCGTATCAAAAACTGTCAAAAATAAACAAAACAATGCACCCCCCCACAAAGACAAACCCAAGCCTTTCTCAAAGTCTTCTCTCATTGGTTGGTCATATTATGTCAAATTAAACACCAGAAAACTGATGTAGAAAGCTTGTCGCCAAGAGTAACGGCTACAATTAGACTAACTCAACCAACAATTCACGGAACTAAAAAAAAAATCAAAACAAATCAAATGCGCAGCAGTCTATCGAATAAAAAATCCTTACTCTGCTGAGCAGCAGCAGTGGTTTATTCATTCATCGAATATTATCAAAATTGGTATTGTTGTAAAGGTCTCGATAAGAGCAGTAAAAAATTATTAATTAGTTTTCCATTTAAATTATAATCTAAAAAACCAATTCGGAAAAACAGATAAATTAACGGTTTTTTATGCTTTACACCCCTTAAAATGTAAAATTTTGAAAAAGTGTACATAACAACAATGAAAGTACTTTTCAAGCACTGTAAAATTATATATAATATGATATACTTCGAGCATTTCGATCATTGTACCCATGTACCTCATATAGGTACCAACATTATATTAAAACAAATTAAATTCACTGAATGGTATAAAGCTTACTAAATAAAATCATTACTAATAACCAGAGACCTTCAAAATGTAGCATTTATTTATATGAAATGTGGCACTAAAAAGTGTGGCAATATGGCACTTATTTTGGCCAAATGTGGCATTTATTTTAGCTAATGTGGCATTTATTTTTCAACTTTCCATCCCCCCCCCCCCATTGTAAAAGGGATATTAAATCGTGTAACTTGAGTCCTATTAACTACATTATTACAATTTACAGGTATTTACAATACCCTACAATGACCCACATTGAGCAGTGATGAGCTAGAGCTAATGGCTCTTAATCCTTAGGGTAGTGACACACTTCGCCACCTGGGTGGCGCCACCTTGTTGATGCCACTTGCTTCCGACACCTGTTTTTCGCCACCCGAGTTTTTACTTTTTTCGGGCAGTCGTGAAATGGACCCGGAGGAGATAGCTGTGCATGCATATTATTATGTTGAAATAAGAAGGAAAAAAGGCATTTTTGGGTTCTTCGAATAATTTGCAGACAAAAAGAATATCTACTATAGTTTGTTTCATACAGTGTACCTACCCCGTATCAAAGAGGACAGTAACAATTTTTGCCAAATGTCGTGTGGAACTTTCAACGAATTGCTTAGAATATTGAAGAACAGTTAGACCAGTAAAGACAGTTATATGAGGGATGCAGTTTGCCCCTGATATGATAGAAGGAGTGGGGACTGAGTGGCAGTGTATGAAAACAATGGGCTGACCGGGTGGCGCCACCTGCAGGTAGCGGCTAGACAGAGGGACGGTTCTACCCGGCGTGTGGCGCCACCTCATGTGGTAGGTTGCATTCTATTCTCATTGGTGATTGGGTAGCACCACTCGAGTGGCGCTACCCGAATGACGAAGTGTGTCACTACCCTAAGATTGGAATCCACGTCACTTGGGGAATCCTCAGCACCTTGGAATCCTGCCCTGCAAGGGCGTATCTTACCTGGTTTTATGGGTTGTAGCAGAACCCCTTAGGATATTAGAATATTTCTATTTTTTTTCAGAACTTGGCCCAAATATGGCAAAAAGTGTGGCATTTTACCGAAAATCGGCAAAATGTGGCTTTTTACCGAAAAATAGGCAAAATGTGGCATTTTAGTATGGCGCCATGGCAAAAAGGCATTTGAAGGTCTCTGCTAATAACACATTGTTTCACAACATAAAATCTCAAGTTAAAATAACACATTAGGTACAGTATGTACCAAAAGTACACATGTGTACAAATATGTTCAAGTATTAATTTTTTTCCGAGTTCCTAATATTAAATAAGGCATGCATACAAATTTTAAATCAAATCGAATCAATATTTCTCATATTTTTAATTTTTTATTAATTTCCCTATTTTTGGGCCCAGATTTTGAGCCGGAAAATTTGGGCAAAAAAAGTTGTCGACAACCCCATACAAACTATACGTTTTTTTAAAGCCCCCGTCGAGTAGATTACGAATATGCCGTCAGTTTACCATTTAGCACTTTTAAAGCCCAAAAAATGGCCAATCGAAAACCCCAAAAATTGCCAAATATGAACTTTGAGTGGCTTTTTCTCGGAAACTAAGAGTCTTGGAAAAAAAAGTCCAAGAGCACTTTCGTCTTGTATTTTTCATTTTTATAAGCGTGACAAATTTCATGAAGATAGTACAAACTTTATTTTTTACCAAAAAATCGTCAAGCCACCCTGTGATTTTTTTACCCGAAAAAGTCAAAATGAAGATAACAAAATAAATGAGGTATATTCGTAAAAAGGAGAGTAAAAAATAATAACAATGTTTTAAATTTCAACCAAAACCTAAGGAACCATTGTCAAAAAACAGCTATATAAGGACTTTTTTCAATTTTACCCCCCTAAAAAGTAAAAATATCACAAAACACTACATAACTACATTAAAAGGCCTATTCAAGAGTTTTTCAACGATATACATGAAAGTAGGTTTTGTGTTTAAAAGCATATTTGTACCCGTGTACCCATAGGTACCAAAAATATATTTAAAAATCAAACCATGTATAAGATCATTATTTAGGCTAATGAATTCTAATAATTGTAAAAATAAAATTTAAAAAAATTATTTCACCTTCTTAACCTGAACCAAAAGTACAAATCGGTACACATGTACCCGTACAAAAAATTTTAAAAATAAATAAATACCACAACATTAAAGTATTAATCAAGGCCTTTAAAACGATATACGACACATAAAAATATACACGTGTTTTAAAAATCCAATATGGCGGCTATAATTCAATATGGCGGCTATATATCGAAAGCAAAACACCCGCACTTTCCTATTTATGGTACACTCTATCTATGTACCAAATTTCAAATCTCTAGGTCAATGGGAAGTAGGAGAATTTTTGATGATCAGTCACTGTCACTCTTAGTTTTATATATATAGATTATGTTTCAACATCGGTTAAATATAATGCACATTGTAAGTAACCAGGAACAAAATATTATTAGCAAATAATATTTTATTACCTAGCAGATTAAGTATCACTATCTTTCTACAAGTCCTGTACCCTGAGTATACTTCATTGAGTTTCAAAACTTGAGAAAAATTTATTTTCGGACACACAATATGAACACGAACACACCCTGTGAATTTATATGGCAACAGGAAATACAAATAATCAAGTATAAAGATTATTAACTCAAATAGCATTTTCGATGATACGATCCTTCACACAAATACTCATTTTAAATAACTGAAACGAAAGTTTTTAATGTTTTCTTTGTTACACTCGTTAAGAAAGACTTGGTACAACAATATTTAAAGGATGAAAACTCTTATAAATCAATAATAATTTAATAATTAATTATTTAAAAAGTTGAGAAAATTCTCCAATTCATTTTACATGGGTTTGATAAGAGGTGATAAGAAAAAGGAACTAACAAACACTGAGTCAAAATTTCGAAAGCTTTTGTGACGTCACACTAATCATCTCTATATAAAGGGGATGGAATGATAAGAAGGGGTTTAAGGCAAAAAAGTGACCCCATGGAGGTAAGAGAAATTGGAGAGAAAAAGCATACTGCGCATGCTCCACAATCTTTGAACTGGGACAAATTACCTTCTTTATGAGGTTATAACCTGAAACTATAAACAAATTCTTGGTAACCTATAACCAAGAGGAAGGTAATTTGTCCCATTGGAGCTTCTATTTTACATATCTTCATGGGGTCACTTTTTTTCCACAACCCTCCATCCCCTTTATTTAACATCCTTGGATTTATCCCAGTCTAAAGTTGTGAGCTTGCGCAGTACGATTTTTTCTCCAATTTCTCTTGTCTCCATGGGGTCACTCTTTTGCCTTTAAACCCTTCCAAACTTTCCATCCCCTCTATTTAACATCCTTGATATCACTACACACTTTGATAGCCTGATTTTTGGGAGAGGGGTCTGGAACTTGACCCTTTCTTCACGGTAAGGTTTTCGCCTTTGCCGAAGATATTAAAATACTTAAAAGGTGCTTAAAAAGAAAATTACCATTTAATAACCTTTGGTTATAAATTAATTTTGGTGAATGATACAATAAAAAAAAATTAGTCATTTTATTATAAAAATGAAGTATAATTTAAAAAAGCATAATTATAAAATTATAATTCTTATATTATTATGTATTTTTAGAATGATCATAAGTTGAAAAAATAATGACCAAGGGATCATTATTAAACGACAGAACGATAAAAATTAAACAACCTGGGTCATTTATCCTAGCAAAAATTATCTTATCTTATTAACTTATATAATTTACAAAATGGCTTTTCCTTTAAAAGTTAAACTTGGCTTTTCCTTTAAAAGTTAAACTTGGCTTTTCCTTTAAAAGTTAAACTTGGCTTTTCCTTTAAAAGTTAAACTTGGCTTTTCCTTTAAAAGTTAAACTTGGCTTTTCCTTTAAAAGTTAAACTTGGCTTTTTCTTTAAAAGTTAAACTTGGCTTTTCCTTTAAAAGTTAAACTTGGCTTTTCCTTTAAAAGTTAAACTTGGCTTTTCCTTTAAAAGTTAACTTGGCTTTTCCTTTAAAAGTTAAACTTGGCTTTTCCTTTAAAAGTTAACTTGACTTTTCCTTTAAAAGCTATTATAAGTAAAGTTTCTCAATAGAGTCACTTACAATTTTTTTATACCTTGAAAATATGATTAACTGTAAAATTAAACAAAGGTCTGTGAGTCGGAAATTAAATTTAACCATATGTAATTTTGGGTAAAAATCTTGGATTAGAATTGATCAAAATTAACCTCATAATTTGCATTTGTACGTAGCTCAGAGAACGATACTTTGTGGTATCGATTGCCGTCGTGAGCCGAATGAGATATGATTAAATGTGCCCAGAAGGGGGTGACATGGCACTGAAGGTACTACTGACAAAATTTGTGGGGATTTTGAAAACTTTGGGGAAATTTTGATAAATGTCGGGGGTATTTAAATACGATATTCATTTTGTATTCATTTATATTAATTTAAGTACGAACGGTAAGGTCGTAATGTTAACCCTGGAATGCTAATGGTATAGTCAAATCAACGAGCACAGTTTGAACCTTAACCTTTTACGCTCGTATGCGATGGTGCTTGCACTGGTTAGTAACACACCTGCTAGTGTAGCGGTAGAAGTCCTTTTGAGCATACACTCGTTTTCTGGCAAATTCCCGTCAAAGATACTTTGTCGATTCGACTAACGTTTAGTAATAAACGTAGAACGTAGGTAATTAATTAGTCATCGAATGAGCCAATAACCTGGGACAATGGGCCTAGGGTAAGGGGCAATATGCCCACGGTAAGGGGCAATGGTCTTAGGGTAATTGGCCTTGGGCCAGAGACCAGTGGCCGATAACATCGGGCCTGGAGCATTTAGGAAAGGGCCTAGGGCTTTTGGCCTGGGGTAGCATGGGACCTGGTGCACTAATGTTCACTTAATTTCCGATTATTCTGATGATCCTACTAACTTATTTGTCATCAAATGTTGGTATATCTCACTTAAAAGATGATGAGTTCTTAATAGTTTTCTCTTTATAAAAGTGTAGTTTCAACCCAAAACATTTATTTTCTGCATAAGTTGATCGAATCGACGAAGGTTTAGTAATACCAGCCATCCAATTACCATTAGCATTCCACGGTTAATATTCAATTTTATTATAGTAAAGTATATTAGTGATGGTATTCTATGGCATGGCAAATGAAAAAAAAAAAAACTTTTATCCTGGTAGGATAGAGCTACAGAAAAATAAAGGCAAAGGCCTACTGATAATTTAAAGTTTTTACAGATTTAAATAACAAAAATTGAATTTTACAATTGTACATTCGATGCGAGTACTGATAAAATTGAAGATCATTTGGTTGAAGGGGGGGGGGGGGGGGGGGATAGTGTCATAGGTCTTGGGGGGGGGGGATAACTGATAATAAACTACCTTAGGTTGTTTTTATTGACATGGTGGAGCGGTGGGCATTGTAACTTGAGCGGGTTTAGGATCTATAGGATAAGGGGGATGACCCGGCAGTATGTTTACAGGAAATGCTGTGACTGGCTGAGCCACCATTGCGGGATACGTGATAACAGGCTGGGCCGAGCCAGCAGGAAAACAAGCGTACGACGGTTGCTGAGCAGGAAAAGTGTTGTTAGGCACCAAATAAGCAGTATGAGACGGAATCGGTGGATTTTCCAATGGCTTGTAAGGGTTCTTATCCTTTGCAGCTTCAGTTTTTGTCTTGATCGGTGTCACCTGCCGAGTGTATGGGGCTCCTTTCAAAACACCGCAACACCTGTTTAAATATTCAAATATTAATTGAGTCATTTAATTTTTCTTCGTTTAGTGTGAGTTTGTACAGTGTTTAAAATTAATATTTAGTATCATGATCATGAGAAATATGGAACTTAATTCTTCGGAATATCAGTGAAGCAAATATTCATCAGTTCTTTAAAAATAGGGGAAACTGTTCTGTAAACTATATACTCTTGTTTTTCTTTTCGAATATTATTAAATGTGGCTAAAATAAGCAATAATTAAATACATCATACATTTATGTATAATATAGTTTTGTTTTTATATTAAATATATTGCTTCCGAAGGTAACTAAGCCACATGTGTTCGTTTTGAAGAATGAAATTTTATGTCTGCCATTTCGAAAAATGCCAAGAGCGAAATCTGTGTTGGACATCGTGGAACATTTCAGTCCCGGGGCTGTCTTTCTGTCTGTCCACGATTTTTGCTAAACCGACATACAGGGTGGTCCAAAAGTCTCCCCCCCTCTTAACTTTTGAACGGTTTGAGACAAATTAATGAAACTTGGGGGATCTCTACCATGCAAAGGGAAGTTTGTTTTCATGCAATCACTCACTAGGGGCAACCACCCACTTTGCCCCCAGGCCACCCAACTTCAAAATTTCAAATTGGAGCGTATATTTTTGATAGCATATTTGGATTCTACGGTGAAAAATAATAAACTTTAACTTAAAACTATTTTTTCTATCTCCAATATTTTGCCCCCTACAGGGAGGCAAAGATAGCAAAATAACCCTTCCGAAATAGTAAAAAAATAACACTTAGATCGTTATAAAATCTAAACGGTTTGAAATATAGTCATGGAACTTGGGGGATCTGTACAATGTAAAGGGAAGTGTTTAATCATCCACTCGCATACTAGGGGCAACCTCCATTTTGCCCCCAGGTGCTGTATCTACGATTTTTATACCTTTGCCCCCCTATAGGGGGCAAAATATTAGAGGTAGAAAAAAAAGTATGAAGTAAAATATTGTTGTTTTTTTTTGCCGTAGAATCTGAATCTGCTATCAAAAATATACATTCTAGGACAAAATTTTGAAGTTAGGTGGTCTGGGGGCAAAATGGGAGGTTGCCCCTACAGCGCGGTTGCATGAAAACAAACTTCCCTTTACATGGTACGGATCCCCTAAGTTTCATTAATTTATCTCTAACCGTTTAGATTTTACAACGTATTATCGGTAGGGTAATTTTGCTATCTTTGCCCACCTATAAGTGGCAAAATATTGGGAATAGAAAAAAAGTTTCAAGTAAAAGTTTATTATTTTTCACTGTAGAATCCAAATATGCTATCAAAAATATACACTCCAATTTGAAATTTTGAAGTTGGGTGGTCTGGGGGCAAAGTGGGTGGTTGCCCCTAGTGGGTGATTGCATGAAAACAAACTTCCCTTTGCATGGTAGAGATCCCCCAAGTTTCATTAATTTATCTCAAACCGTTCAAAAGTTAAGAGGGGAGGGGGGGGGGGGGGAGACTTTTGGACCACCCTGTATATTAAAAACTGCTCGTCCGATTTTAATGAAATTTGGATGGTAGGTCATAATTTGCCCAGTGTTGGTCCCATATACGTTTTAACTTGCTGCGCCCATATTTTTTTTCTTCCACGAGCACACAAACGTACATTTATTTACACTTACATCTTTCAAAAGTTTACTCGTCTGATTTTTAAGAATTTTGGATGGTTTGTCGAAAGTAGCCCGCAGATATTTTGAGATTAATTGCGACCGCCTTCGCTCATTAGATATTACTAAATTGACACTTTTATTCGAGTAAGAAAACGATGTTAACAGTTTTAAAGGGGGGAGGGTGGGATAGTCGGTTGTAAAAGCATAACATGATTAATGTATCCGTGATAGGACTGGAGGAAGCCATGTGCTACACTAATCGGCAGACTATCTTGAATGAAAATATAAGAACAATAGTTAATGTGCTCGCGAAGATTACAGACATTGTGATGTTCACAAATCACACTGAAAGCTTGGAAACATTTAAAGATTTTTTTTTTATTAATATAAGACGTTAAAATTAAAAAATATTACTTCTTGCATACGAGTTCCCAAGACAGTGAGACATTTTCATGTTTTCGCTCTGTGTAAACTACCGACATAAAATGAAATAAAATCGATAATTTATTCAAGTAATTGATAAAAGTAGATGGAAGATAATTTTGATTCTTATCTCCACACCGGCACTGCTGCGGCTTGATTACAAACGACTAAATTCAAAGGCGCCGGCCCGCCCTCTACGAATTGTTAATTTGCCTTCATACTAGGTAGGCCGAGAGGGCTGAGAGTTGATGGCAACCTCCTGTACTTTCCTAACTCCCTGTCACACGTATAAATCTTTTCGACTTTCTTCGGCCCTATGACGTGCGGTGGAGGGAGGACTATGATTATAAATGTTACTGTACTACACCAGTAAGTAACATGATTATAAATGTTACTTCGTTTTGTAATAACATATTGCTGTGTTTATGTGTTAATAACAAATAAATAACAAAAAATACGTCTTCTCACCTTAAAATTACCAAAATGATGAAAATGACTACTAAAATCACAGAAAAACCTAGGAACAATTTTGCTTCAGTGGTGTCAAAAAAGTCTTCTGCGTCTATACTAGGCATTCTTCTAGAAAAGCTAGGCATTCTATCCTCTATGCTAGGCATTCCTTCAGAAAAGCTAGACATTCTATCCTCTATGCCAGGCATTCCTACAGAAAAGCTAGACATTCTATCCTCTATGCTAGGCATTCTTCTAGTTATGAATGGGGTCGTCTACTAATTATTGGATGATAAAGATTTCTACGCAGTTAAAGTAAAACGTGATTCCCTTCAGTTTATCACCTGAAATTTAAAAATAAATATATTAACCAAATACATTCATTTAGTTGTGATAAAGCCATACATAATTCAACTAAGTCTCTCGATTGAGTTGATCAAAACAAAAACAAGTTAATAAGCAACGGGCCCATACAAGGTCCAACAGTTCAACGATATACCCCACCTTGAAATATCGAAGGAGTAGTGACGTGAAGTTCTAGGTCTTCCGGTGGTGACCGCGTCTCGAAGGGTGTATGTCCCGGAGTCGCTTCTACTGCTAGAAGCATCTTCAGGGGTGTTCATGGTGTCATAGGATTAAGACAGGTGTGAACTGGAGGTTCGGTTGAGGAAACGGTCGTTTTATTCCTCCTTGGCCTTAGGTCATATCTGGTGGTGATTGCGACAGATGTTTCGATAGCCTCTCTTACCACCCGATTGTGGTCTCCTGTCACTGAGGCTAAGACTTTGGTGTCTTCGATCCCGATGAGATGGACGACCACTTCAGGGTTTTTCCGTAAGTCTCTCAGTGCTCGCAGTTCGGCTGTTGTGAAGTTAGAGGCTGGTGGTTTTGCCCGACGTACGAGTGAAGAGACGTCCTGCCGAATTTCTTCCGGGATCTCAGTAGGGAGGCCATTGATTGCCAATTCGACCCCGCAGATAATACTTTCTTCCCTTCCTGGAAGTCTTAATTACCAAAAAAGAAGATGGAACACTAGGACATAAGGTCTACAGGAAACCCACTCACACACACCGACCGGTACCTTAACGCCGCCTCCCATCATCACCCGACGCAGAAAACTGCGGTTATAAACTCTCTGGTTTCTAGGGGTTTGCGAGTGTGTGACGAGACCTCTTGGAATGAAGAAAAAGAACATCTTCACCTAGTGCTCTCCAAAAATGGCTTTCATTCAGCAGAGATTCAGAGAGTCATCCGCCGGAATGAAACTCCAAGAGCTGCAAGGGAGCCTCCAGACCAACCCCTTAGGAAAGCGTTCCTCCCCTACATCAAAGGCACAACCGACAGAGAATTGCTAGGATCCTGCTCAAACATCAAATCGGAACAACCTTTACCAGTGGAACGACTACCAAGAGGATCCTGGGCTCAGTAAAGGACAGTTTACCCTTCAAAACCGAGGGATTGTACCAGATTCCTTGCAGCTGTGGAAAGTTCTACATCGGGCAGACGGGTAGACTGGTATGTACTCGTTTACAGGAGCGCATAAAGTCAAAAATGACGATCACAAGTTTGCCGTGGCACAGCATTCCAGCGAGTCCGGTCATCTCATCGGGTTCGAAGACACCAAAGTCTTAGCCTCAGTGACAGGATACCACAATCGGATGATAAGAGAGGCTATCGAAACATCTGACGATATTACCACCAGATATGACCAGGCAGATAAGGCCAAGGAGGAATAAAACGACCGAACCTCCAGTTCACACCTGTCTTAAACCTAGGACACCATGAACACCCCTGAAGATGCTTCTAGCAGTAGGAGCGAAACGTCGGGACGCACACCCTTCGAGACGCGGTCACCACCGGAACACCTAGAACTTCATTATAAATTGTAACCGCGGGTAGTGACGTATTCAACATGGTTGTTTAACCTGTGATTCGGTCTCTTAAACTGTGATTCTATTGAAATTATTTATTTAAATAATATTATCATATTTATTTATGAAAAATTATTTTATTGAAATAAAACACGAAAGTTTTATCGAAAATGAGGATGAAGGCCCGTCGTCAGGGAATGCCACCGAGATACAGAATCTTAATACTTTCTTGAATTTCATTCAAGAATCGCATTCGCGAATCAGATTCCGGAATCCTAGTGTGAATGAGTCCTTACTGTTCATTTATCAGTTCCACCTTTTGTTTCCTCTTAAAAATACCTGAATAACAATAAAAAAAAAAAAAAAAATTCTGTACAATGCGCACAAGCATAAAACTTTTCCCGAATTTCGGGAACATATTATTTGAGAATTTTTAATTTACTGAAATTTAAGCTCTCAATTCAGCCTTGGTATTATGTACGCGATACGTGGTAGTATAGTACGAAGTAGTATTATATGCGAGGTTTGACGGTACTTATCAGTTTAGTATTATATCAGTAGGGTGATAATAAGCAACATTATCTGTAAGAGCCTACTGCGTATTCATCTGATTTATCTCACCACAGCCACAGCATTCTGTATAAACATGTAGATGTTTCCTTGAAAATGTTATATAATTATTTAATACATTTTATTCTCTAAAAAAAAAAAAAATAATAATGTTTTGATTCGAGAAGAAGTCATTCGCTTTGGCGGTTAGTATTGGTTACTAGTGGTTAGTAGTAGTAGTTATTTGTACTTCCTTAGGTAGAATATACCCAAAAAATGGGATGGGTGGGATAACAAAAATAGACCCCTTTTGTCCTCAGAAAAGATGTTATTTTTGATATTTTCAAAAAAATATTGCATCTTTGAAGCTCTATATTTCGGAAAGTATAGGGATTCGGAAAAAATGGGTTATATAAAAATTGTTAAAAATTTAGTGCTCTAAAAGAAAAATACGAACACTTTTTTTTTCAGGACATATAGGTAAAGAGTTATAAAGAAAAAACTAAAAAAAACCCACTAAAATGTCGCGTATTTTGGCCCCTCTCTGGGTTAGCACAGGGTCTAGGAAGTCGAAAACTTGGGTTTTTAACTAATGTCAAGGTACATACTACATACAATAAAAAAAGGAAAAAAGTTTGTATGACCTTTTGCAAGGTAAAATGTACTTGTCGACTGGACTAAGAACAAAAGAAATAAATGTTTCAATTGAATATTAAAATAAATCTAAATTACCACCAAAATAAATAGTTTATATTATTTAAAAATAAAAATAAAAAATGTAATAGACACAATTTTAGTAGTTTGACGTATTTTATTTGATACAGATTATTTTATGTTATATAAAATATAATTTATATTATTCTAAGTTTAATATAATTTTGTTGTAATATTTGTTATCAATTTTAATTACCTTAAACAAGTAGATCCAAGTAGGTGAAATTGTTTTCCTCTGTTAAGTAGAAGATGTTATGATCCAGTCGAGAAGCTACTGAACACTAATAATATAACTGCGCATAATATTACTGTAGAATCCTGGGAAATAACCAACCAATATGTATTCCAGGAATTCTAATCTCTCTCTCAAAACCTGTTTTGTCGAGCAGGTTCAAGTACAGAGGGGTTTAACCAGTCCTGTCCAACTCTCAGGTCCTGCCTTTGTCATAGTTTTGCCGCTGGTGCTGCTGTATCTCCAACATCAAAAAGTGGAACTAATAGGTTAAGCTTAAACAAACGAAAACTATAATGAGTAATCGCCATTTTCTTTTTTACTGACTTGTGTCTCGTACTCGTGTCTTATTGTTCTTGTGTTCTTAACATAATGTTTTTAATTATAGATGAAGTTTGATGTAGAAGAGTCTGTTTTTATATTAAATCCCTATAGTCCAGGCAAATTAGTAAAAAAAACCAGCAAATGGAGGAAAAAATGTATAAAGTTTTGAAACTTTGTGAAAACATTTTTAAGGGGTCTAGTAGTAAGAAACAGTAAAGTTCCCCCCTCTTGAAGGGGCGCGTCCCCTCCTCCCCCCTCCTTAAAGTCCAAAATTTACTTATTTTTACTTTTTACGCAAAACGGTTTATTTTTTTACAAGAAGTGTTATTACCAAAATTATTTCTCACATAATTCTGCACAAAAAAGGTCCTATGCATGTTTGAAGTGGGATATACCGTTTTCGAGGTATTGTAGTTGGATAGAGATAAAACCTATTTTTGCGAACCAAGATATCTTAAAAACAACACATCCGATTTTAATGAAACTGGGATTGTAGGTTATACTTAGCCCATTGTTGATCCCATATAATTTTCAACCTTCTGTGCCCATTATTTTATCCTCCACATGCGCACAAACATACATTTATTTAATCCTATATCTTCAAAAGTACTCAAGAGATTATTATGAAATTTGGATGGTTTGTCGAAAGTAGCCCGCTGATAGCCTCACATTAATTTCAACCGTCTTTACATTATCTAAATTGGTTCCCTTTCTGTCTGTCTGTTGATCAATGTTTTGTGTGTCTGTTATGAATTAAAGTATCAATTTATCAGAATGTAAAGAGCGCAGACGGTTGAAATTAATTAAGGAGGGGGGAGGGGGACGCGCCCCCTCAAGAGGGGGGAACTTTACTGTTTCTTACTACTACACCCCTTTAAAAGTGTTTTCACAAAGTTTCAAAACTTTATAAATTATTTCCCCTATTATTCCTTATTTTCCTGGACTACTAAGGACCCACACTAAACCGTAATATAAAGTTTTTGATTATAGATAAAGTTTGATGTAGAAGAGTCTGTTTTTATATTAAATCCCTAAGGACCCACACTAAACCGTAATATAAAGTTTTTGTTTTTTCTACGTCTTTGAAAATGACTTCTTATTGGCTGCTTAAGTAAAGAACCTTTGGTGAAATGTTCCTGAGCTCAGGATAAAACAAGTTAACTTAGTCGTATAATTTTTGACATTTTTATGTTCAGGCTATGGAACATAAGTCAAAAACGTTACGTTACTTTTAGCTTAAAAACTCAGAAAAGTATAGCAGGGAGTTAAAAAGCTATAGGATGTGTGTAATTCTGTCTTCAGCTGTTGGGCCTCCCTCCACCGCACGTCATAGGGCCGAAGAGAGTCGAAAAGATTTACACATGTGACAGGGAATTAGGAAAGTACAGGAGGTTGGCATCAACTCTCAGCCCTCTCGGCCTACCTAGTATGAAAGCATATTAACAATTTGTAGAAGCAGAGCATTATTTTTTTGCCACTGAACCGGACTACATCCATATAAATACATCGAAAAGACCATACTTATAAAAAAGCGTATTTTGTCAATAAAAAATAAAATAATATTTTTTTCGAAATTTCCAGAAAGTGGTATCTTTACTTTTGGTCGAAGAATGTTCAGGAATTTGTTCAGATTTTTTACACTTCACATAAGCGAGATAGAGGGGGGGGGGGGGGGGGGCCACGTTTTACACCCGCTTCAAACTCACCTACGCTCGCCCTATCAAAGTTATAACCAAAGAATTATATATTTTTGTAATCAGCTCGACGTACCCTTTCATATGATACCCACGGTGTCGAAAAAAAATAAAAAAATGTTAACCCTTAAGTTTTTTTACCCTAATTTTTGTGAAAAATATTTTTTTTAAGTCGCTATATTTTTAAAATATGTGGGTAGGTACAAGACACATACATGCCAAATTTCAAAGTGATCGGACGAAAGGTGTAGCCGTGAGAGCACGCGAGAGGACGGACGGACAGACACACGCAGGAAAATATAAGGGTCCTTGGTTTTGCCTACGGACCCTAAAAATCACAAATTTGAAACCCGTCAAAATGAAGATTGTTAATATGGGACATGGCAAAACAAATAAAATAACTTGCGGCTTTTCCGAACTAACTTTCCATACAGCAAAATTTGCTGAAAACCAATTAAATTCTGCTGAAAGATGGCTAAAAGTATTAAAATATTGCATTGTCATCGTGTTCTGAGCTATGCTAAAAGTTTAAAACGTCTAGCTATTCGAGAAGTTAGTTAGAAATCGATTGCCAGATTTGTACCGGACAAACAAACAAACAAACAAGAAAGCAAGCTAATAAAAACGTTGTAAGAACCAAAAAACTTGAAGTTCTAGAAACAGTTGATTTAATTAACAGTTGATTTAAGAGCCATGCGATGTCTAGTTTAGTAAAGTTATAAAATCTTACCCCGTTTATAAACTGGAAGGGTGGTAGGAAGAGAAGAAGAAGTAAACTTAGTGAATAACTATTCATGATTATTGAATCAGCTGTTCGATTCGTTTACTTGCCATACAAACACTAAATGTACAACAATATTCAATTTATCTAGTATTCATCAACTATGATACATTAGGTCAAGGTAATCCTAAAAGAGTTCATCATTAAATATTATCTATCAATGAGTAATAATAGAATTAGTTAAATTATCAAATAGTTATCAACTATATTCAATTTAATATCAACAAGCGATAACATTTACAAACAAACAATTTATTCAAGATATTAAAAGTACAGTAGAACCCGGGAAATTCAAACTAATTATTATTATCTCTATAAGAGATGATTAGTGTGACGTCACAAAAGCTTTCGAAAATTTGACTCAGTGTTTGTTAGTTCCTTTTTCTTATCACCTCTTATCAAACCCATGTGAAATGTAAAATGAATGGGAGAATTTTCTAAACTTTTTAAATAATTAATTATTAAATTATTATTGATTTATAAGAGTTTTCATCCTTTGAATAATGTTGTACCAAGTCTTTCTTAACGAGTGTAACAAAGAAAACATTAAAAACTTTCGTTTCAGTTATTTAAAATGAGTATTTGTGTGAAGGATCATATCATCGAAAATGCTATTTGAGTTATTAATCTTTATACTTGATTTTTTGTATTTCCTGTTGGCATAAAAATTCACAGGGTGTGTTCGTGTTCATATTGTGTGTCCGAAAATAAATGTTTCTCAAGACATACATAATAAAACTAGAGCATTTCAATGTGCTCACTGTGAGCATACAACCAGCTGGAAGAGTTGCCTGAAAATGCATATTGACTCAGTACATAATAAAACTAGAGCATATCAATGTCCTCACTGTGAGCATACAACCAACTGGAAGAGTTCCCTGAAAATGCATATTGACTCAGTACATAATAAAACTAGAGCATTTCAATGCCCTCACTGTGAGCATACAACCAGCTGGAAGAGTTCCCTGAAATCACATATTGACTCAGTACATAATAAAACTAGAGCATTTCAATGCCCTCACTGTGAGCATACAACCAGCCAGAAAAGTAATCTGAAAAAACATGTTGACTCATTACATAATAAAACTAGAGCATTTCAATGCCCTCACTGTGAGCATACAACTAGCTGGAAGAGTTCCCTGAAAATGCATATTGAATCAGTACATAATAAAACTAGAGCATATCAATGTCCTCACTGTGAGCATACAACCAGCTGGAAGAGTCGCCTGAAAATGCATATTGACTCAGTACATAATAAAACTAGAGCATTTCATTGCCCTCACTTTGAGCATACAACCAGCTGGAAGAGAAGTCTGAAAAGACATATTGACTCAGTACATAATAAAACTAGAGCATTTCAATGCCCTCACTGTGAGCATACAACCAGCCAGAAGGGTAATCTGAGAAGACATATTGACTCAGTACATAATAAAACTAGAGCATTTCAATTCAAGCCCTCACTGTGAGCATACAACCAGCCAGAAGCAGAAGAGATTCTAAAAGTAGTATTTTCAAGAAAATAACTTCTTTAGCTACAACTACTTCTGCCTCATTAATTGAAATTAAGACACTATTCTGACTTAGCCAAGAGATTGCTTCCCCAGCGTAATGACATAAGACGCCTGTTGCAGACATTCCTGTTGTATGATCTCCTCTGTAATCTGCATCACTGAAGCTCTCTGGTATTCCACTATTACAACCAATTCCTGTATGTTATTTTTCTGGAACTCAGTGTGCCTCAATGATACCGGAGAATTCTTTTATCTCTTTCCACATCTTGTTGCATATGTTGGTTGAGGTTTCTCTATGCAACTTGGACTGCATAAGCTACATAAGGTATAGAGATGATTAGTGTGACGTCACAACAGCTTTCGAAAATTTAACTCAGTGTTTGTTATGTTCCTTTTTCTTATCACCTCTTATCAAACCCATGTAAAATGAATGGGAGAATTTTCTCAACTTTTTAAATAATTAATTATTAAATTATTATTGATTTATAAGAGTTTTCACCCTTTGAACATTGTTGTACCAAGTCTTTTTTAACGAGTGTAACAAAGAAAACATTAAAATCTTTCGTTTCAGTTATTTAAAATGAGTATTTGTGTGAAGGGTCATAACATCGAAAAAGCTATTTGAGTTAATAATCTTTATACTTGATTTTTTGTATTTCCTGTTGCCATAAAAATTCACAGGGTGTGTTCGTGTTCCTATTGTGTGTCCGAAAATAAATTTTTCTCAAGTTTTGAAACTCAATGAAGTATACTCAGGGTACAGGACTTGTAGAAAGATAGTGATACTTAATCTGCTAGGTAATAAAAGATTATTTGCTAATAATAGTTTGTTCCTGGTTACTTACAATGTGCATTATATTTAACCGATGTTGGAACATAATTATATACTATACTATACAATAGATTAATAGATCACTGACCATCATAGGAAAAAGACGTTGATGACGAGACAATGAGCAGACTGTTATTACTATTATTATTTGTGTATTTTTTACTTTCTCATATAAAGAGAAAGTATTGTGATGGCGCGAAAATTCGATTTTGAGATTTTGATGGATTTACACGTTTTGAGGTCCCCTGAGTCCAAAAAAGTGGTTTTTAAAAAAAGTCTGTCCGTCGTCTGTCGTCTGTCGTCTGTCGTCTGTCGTCTGTCGTCTGTGCAGACGCCTGGAGCCTAAACTACCGGGCCGATTTTGACGAAATTTGGCATACATGTTCAGAAAAATCATACCCCGAGGCGAAATCGAGAAATGAATTTAATCTCTAAATTTGGGGGCGCTACCCCCCAAAAACTCTGAAAAAACAAGAAAAAAAAATATTTCTCGAAAACGGTTCCGACGATTTTGATTAAAAAATTCTAAAATGTAGTCCATTTGAATACGAATCCAACGATATAAGCCGTTTTCCCGGGAAAAATCTAGTTCCTGAGAAATTAGCTTAAAACGCGGATGGAGAGAGCCCGGGTTCGATTCCCCGCCCAGGAGAAGTAATTTTTAT
Source organism: Gerris lacustris (assembly GCA_951217055.1). Lineage (NCBI taxonomy): Eukaryota > Metazoa > Arthropoda > Insecta > Hemiptera > Gerridae > Gerris > Gerris lacustris. The sequence continues at coordinate 3,168,316 of OX578283.1, read as the reverse complement.
GATACATTTTGATGAAATGTCCTATAATATTTAAATGTACATTTGAAAACTAATAAATGGAAACACTGGGCTAAGTAATTATGAACTCATATATGAGAAAGTTTGTCTGAGTTGTCTCGGACCGATTTTTTGTTATCTATATTAACGAGTATAATAATATAAGATATGAGTGTCTCGCATGTATACTTGTTTAAAATGTTGATTAAAAAACTAATTTAATACATTAATTTAATATTACTTAAGTACTCTGACATACTTTTACGAAGAATAGCTTTGTCCTCTGAAAAAAATGAAGTATAGATGAAATTTGCATAACGCTCGAGAAGGTGGAAGACATAATATACAAACGATATAAAAAATAAGCAATAAATAAGAACGCACCCTAGCAGCATTAGAAGTACAAATTACCCATAGTACTTGGGGGTAGGAGGTACTGTTAAAAAGGCTAGAATTTGTTTGGAGCGCAATTTTTGTGTCAAAATTGTCAAAAAGTTGATGCATTTCTTTATTTATAGTATAATAGATAATTGTACCAAGTTTTAGCGACTTCGTACTATCAGAAGTAGCCATTATGCAAATTATGCAAAGTATTTTGCATAATAGCCATTATGCATAATAGGGTTGCCCCCCGGACGGTATCACCACAATAAAACACACTCACAATAATACTTTTTTAAACCACTAGAACGGCAATTTGTAATGTTTTCTTATCTTATATTGTTAAAATAGACAGTATAATAACGTTCAAAGGTTGAAAAGTCTTATAAATTAATAATAATTTAATAAATTATTATTTAAAAAGTTGAGAACATTCTCCCATTCATTTTACATGGGATTGATAACAGGTGATAAGGTAAAGGAACCTAAACAAACCGAATCGAATACAAATTGAAAGCTTACGCCATCTTGTGACGTCATTACTAATCATCTCTATTTCTATTAGGTTAGGTTTTATTAGGTTAGCGTTAGCAGGTTAAAATTTTAAGATGTGTTGTGTTGTTTACTGTTTACTAAATTCCATCTAAATACTTATGTAGTTGTGTAAAATAATAGTGTTGTTCTATTCTATTGAGGATTATAAGTCTGTGCTCTTTTTCATAACTCCGACAGAACAATGCCTCTGTCTCTGCTTATTATCTGTGTCAGTTATATTGGGCTGAACTCAGTTTGAGTTACCTATAGCTAGATAAGCGAGTTTATTGCTTACTATCTGTGCCAGTTATATTGGACTGAACTCAGTTTGAGTTACCTATAGCTAGATAAGCGAGTTTATTGCTTACTATCTGTGCCAGTTATATTGGACTGAACTCAGTTTGAGTTACCTAAAGCTAGATAAGCGAGTTCATTGCTTACTATCTGTGTCAGTTATATTAGGCTGAACTCAGTTTTAGTTACCTATAGCTAGATAAGCGAGTTCATTGCTTACTACCTGTGCCAGTTATATTGGACTGAACTCAGTTTGAGTTACCTATAGCTAGATAAGCGAGTTTATTGCTTACTATCTGTGCCAGTTATATTGGACTGAACTCAGTTTGAGTTACCTAAAGCTAGATAAGCGAGTTCGTTGCTTACTATCTGTGTCAGTTATATTGGGCTGAACTCAGTTTGAGTTACCTATAGCTAGATAAGCGAGTTTATTTCTTACTATCTGTGCCAGTTATATTGGGCCGAACTCACTTGTAGTGGATTATAGTAAGTACTAATTAGTGATCCTAATAGTGGAATGAATCCTTTAGTAAAAGAGGAGTTTGAATGTTTTGACGAGACAGCGGCCATAATCTATGGCTCCAGCTCTTCTACTCTCCCTCCAGGTAACTTATAGAACTATAATCTTTATAACATTCCTTTGTCTAATTTAGTTTATAGAATAAGGGATATTGGTTGATCTTTAGAGACCGGTGGCCACGCCGTTTGAGGTTAAATTGTTCGAGTTGGACCTCTACCTGGTTTATATACAGGAGGGTTGTTTTTCTTCAGAAAATGAGCGGAGCACCGTAAAGCGGTGCAGAGCGGCCATTGAAAATTCTAGGGCAATGTTTAAAATATTAAGTATCAAATCTATCCTCTAACAGCGTGGCCACAGGTCTCTAAAGATTTACCGGGATATCAAATCATTTTAGCCCTCACTCTAGTATTCTTTTACTACCGAGGGCTCTCATGTCTTAGGCCCAATGCACACAGAAGAGGCGAGGTGCAGGCGTGGCGTGAAACACGCCTCCTCCATATAAACATATGGCCCAATGCACACAGAACAGGCGAGAGGCGGAATCACGGCGCCTCTTCCCCACCTCTTCACTCATTTTGAAGATGCGTGCCTCCTGCACACCTCGCCCGCACCTCTCGCCTCTTTTGTGTGCATTGGACCGTTTACACACACCTGCTCCATGCCGCACCTGCACCTCGCCCGCGCTGCGCCTCCACCTCTCACCTCTTCTGTGTGCATTGGGCCTTAGAGTATATAAATAAGCTAAACAAGAGCAGGTTTATAAGTGAGGATATTTATTAAATTGTACTATATATAATATGTATTATTACTCTTATATGTTGTGAAAATAAAGAATATTCTTTAGAAGTTGGGTCAAACAAAGGAATAAAAGTCTGACTTTTGCAATATTTCGATCCCTCCTTGGATCATTCTCAAGCTGACTGTCTAGAAGATTACATCATGATGATTATTATAATTTTAAAATCTGGTTCAGACGTTAAAAAGTAGTATATTTGAATCATAGTGATTCTCGTCATTTAGCTGAAAGCAGGTTCTGTTTATTGCACTATTAGTTTTAAATTAATAAATCCATTATTTTAAAATACACATTTCTCATATTTAATTTAAAAAATATACTTTTCCTTTCCACTCTATTTCAAAGAGTGATATTCCAAAAGTGAGACTTTTATTCCTTTGTTTGACCTAACTTCTAAAGAATTGAAAACTACAAGCAACACTTTCAACTAACTTATCTAAAGAATATTATTATTATTATATTTCTCTATCTTTGTATTTGAATCTCTTTACTGAATAACCCACTTCAAACTTTACCAGATATTATTTTCATTATACATTTCTTCCAGACCTGCTACACTAAACAGAGGCAGGCCAGATTAATACAGTTTACTAACTTGGGCCTCCTTCACAGGAGGCCACCAGATCAGGGCTAATTTCCAGTTATCCAATTATTCGAGAGGGGGCAGAGTTTTGGCAATAACTTTTTGTTTGATTTATACTTTAGTGAGATTATATCCGTTCATCAAAATAGTACATTTAATTGAGGCCCTGATCAGTCTTCTAGCCTCCTCGCTTAAGTGGCTTGATAACTGGCCCTTAAGTGGCTAGATAACTGGCCCTTAAGTGGCTTGATAACTGGCCCTTAAGTGGCTTGATAACTGTCCCTTAAGTGGCTTGATAACTGGCCCTTAAGTGGCTTGATAACTGGCCCTTAAGTGGCTTGATAACGGGCCCTTAAGTGGCTTGATAACTGGCCCTTAAGTGGCCTTTGATAACTGAAGTTTTACAATCTCCTTCAAACTGGGATGTCATGCCAAGACTGGCCAACTTACTCACCCTCAGCTGCGTGTGACTGGGCACTAAACTGGTAGCTGCTCTGGTTGCTCCCCCATCATACAAGAGACACCAACATGGCCACCAAGCCAGTTTGTGGTTTGTCTTTCTTGTGCGTGTAAACCAAGTTTCTTTTCTTTCTCTATGCATAATTTTATTGTTTCCTCAGTCAGTAAGAGCTTAATAAGCTCCTTCCACAGGGAAATAATAGTATTTTAGAGCATTATTTAAGTGACATCAGGTGAGAGTTGACAACAGTTCCAACAAAACACAAGGTTTAACAGTGCTTAAATCATATGTATACAGTTTGCGGGTTTTGAGTTGTGACTATTCACGGCACGGGAAAAGTCCAAGATTAGGGTGGGGAGCCAATGAGAAGCCAGGATTTTGAATTCTAGAAGCTACAGACCTGTTTCAGTTCTTAATAGAAATATGTATTGAGGTGTTCCCCTTGTTTCCCGTAAAATAAAAAAATTTTGGTAGTTAGGAAAACTTATTAACAAATAAAAAAAAAATGTTCAATAATAAAAAAAAATGTATGTATATTTATTTATTTATTTATTTTATATATATTTTTATTATAACTTCAGTGCAATAATTATATTTATTTATTTATTTATTTTTTTTACAGAATAAAAAAAAAAAATAAATAAACTCTTAAAATAAAATAATTTATAATAGGTGCGGTAGAGATTAGACTATTTTTTTTTTTTTTAATCAAAATATATTCTATAACTTAATCATTTAAAAAAAAAATTTGCTACATAGTTTTAATCACTATATGAACCTTTGTTACAGTCAGTATAATCATAATTTCATTATTTTAAATTCTTATAAAACGACGCTATAAAAAAAATTTTTTTTTCTTCAACAAACGTTGTTAAACTTACAACACCTTTTTAATTGTATATTTTATTAAATTTTTTGATGGATTTTTTAGGTGTATTTAAAAAATAAAAAACTAGTTGATTTCCATTTCTTTTATTTGTGAGACGTTTCGACCCTCTAATGTCATCTTCCCATCACATCATTTTTTCATACTAAAAATGAAAAACATTATAACAATATTATTAATAACATAATTCAACAATCAAGCAAACCTGACTGCAAAAATAATTCTAAAAATAAAATGTATTCATAATCTAAATTTTTCTTATCTTAAATTATTATTTTAGCCTATATTTCAATATAATTTATCTGAATATGTGTTCTACCACAGTATATAAACCATTATGATGGTATCATTAAATTACTCTTATTAATAACCATTATTGTGACAGAATTTATAAAGGTTTTGCAGACGCTATTTCATTGATCTACTGATATGGAATTTATATTTAACCCTTCTTCTAGTAATTAATTCCAAGGATTTCTAATTATTTATTTGGTAATCTTTATTATGTCGTAGATTTACCTGAAGAACCATGTGAAGTTGATAGTAAGGCATGGTTCGTCAAAACTGAACCTGCTTCACCGGTCAGGGATACAACGGATGTAGACCAGAATTCAGGTAACTCTAAATCAGTCTTATCTGTCTTTCTTCTTTTTGTAATAAGAATTCAGTGCTTTTATTAACCGTCTTGTTATAACTACAAATAGCTCAATTGAGTTTTGTGTTGTTACAGCAGGTATACAATAAATACATCAGGTGACATTCTGATCTCTACTCTGAGGCTGATGCTTCGTCTAACCTAATGCTCATTAGATATTTTCTTTTTTAGCCTACTGATTAAAAAAATAATTCCTAGTGTTTATAAATATACATGCTCTTTTCTGATTATGTTGTAGGTTTACCCAAAGAACCATGTGAAGCAGATAGTAAGGTGTGGTGTGTAAAGACTGAAGCTGCTTCTCCTGGTAGGGATGTACCTGAAGTAGTCCAGGATCCAGGTAACTCTGTTTGGTATATTTCAATATTTATTTTAGTGTCTTGTTATGATACATAGAATAATTGTGTTTTGTGTTGTTACAGCAGGTATAGAGTTTGAATGTGAGCCGAGTCAGAAGATGTTGATTAAAAGAGAAGTAACTTCACCTGCCCGGGATTCTCAACATGTTGAGGAGCATGAGGAGGAGAGTCCACCAGGTAACCTTCTAACATTGATCTCTAAGGGGGGTGACACACTTCGCTACCAGGTCGTCAATGAGAATAGATGGAACCTGTCACACAAGGTAGCGCCACCTGCCGGGTGGCACTACATGGTTGACCGTCCCACGGTCTAGCCGCCACCCAGTCAACCCATTGTTTTCAATTGAGCCTGTCAGACGTCGCCACCCAAGTCACGCCACTCAGCCCCCACTCCTTCAATCAAATATAGGGGAAATCAAATCAGGGGCTGACTGCATCCCTCATATAAGTTGGCGCAAGTCAGGTGGCGGGAGCAAGTGGCATCAACCAGGTGGGCGCCACCCAGGTGGCGCTACCCGGGTGGCGAAGTGTGTTACTACCCTAAGGCTACGCACCTTGCAACCCATTTGTTGTTGATTTGTATATTTTGTATTTTGTTTTCTGTTCAATTGCTAAATGATAGGAAATTAAAGGAACAATTTGTGTCCCGTACTGTAACTAATTTGATTAGAAACTTACTTTCATGGTTTACGATTTTGGTAGTATTCATACTACAGAAAGATTAAATTTTAATTTAAATCAAATTATAATTATTATTAACACAAAGCGTAGCTTAGTGGTAGAGCGCTATACTGGAAATATAGAGGCCCGTGGTTCAAATCCCGGCGCTGGAGTGTATTTTTCTCTGTGTTTCCCGTAGTTAATAATAATTATAATTTGATTTAAACTTACTTTCGGGAATTAATGTACAACATTGTAATTATCAGAGACGGGAAAAAGTCATAAACGTCATAGTCTTATGATTTTGTCATAAAATAGCCTTTTTACGCATAAAATAAGGGTTTCTTGGAATAAACGTCATAGAATGGCCTTTTTTTGCCAAATGTTTAGCAAAAAAGGTTATTTTTTGTTAAAGCAAATTTTTAAATTGAACATTCGTGGTCCGGCTCCAGGTAAAAGTGCAGTTCGAACAAAAAACCCTTACACCAGCTTAGTAAAGAGCCTAGTCTCTTAATTCCCTGACTACTTTCAGACTTAACTAATGCGCTTATGCATACCTACAACTAAAGAGGCCGAGAGGCACCAACGGTCATCCCTAATTCCAAACTAGAGCTCCTGATCGGCTCCTTCTTGGAACAACTCCTCCAATTTGCATCCAGGAAGTTCGAGATAAATTCTCCAATCAGCCAACAGTGAACCCTTTGGTTTGGGCAGTCTCCTGATAGGCTGTGCCAGAACTTTAGATTTTGTATTGTATATTCATGGTAAGGGAGTAGAATGATTCATTGCTCATTTGATTTCTTACTCGTGATTCTTGATAAATTGATTAATTTTACTAGTGTAACTAGTTTCTTGATTTCTCTACCCCATGGTTGTGCATTTAACATGCTTCAGTAGTAAGAATGTAAAAGGCCGTCCTGAACTAATTTTAAAATCCGTCTCAAAAGAGGAAGTTAGGAAAACAGTTCAACAACTCAGCAACTCTACTAGTAAAGATGCGTACGGCATATCAAATAAATTTCTTAAAGAAATAATTGATGTTATCTTAACTCCTTTGACAGATTTAATGAATAAATGCATAGCTGAAGGATTATTTCCTGATGTATTGAAACTATCAAAAGTAGTGCCAATTTTTAAAAAAGGGGACAAAAGCAATCCTAATAGCTACAGACCTGTATCAATAGTACCTACACTAGGCAAAGTTCTAGAACAGATAGTCAAAAAGCAATTGTTAAATCACCTAGAATCCAATGGATACTTGGCACAATGTCAGTATGGTTATCGTGAAAACAAGTCTACAGTATTAGCAGTAATGAAAATTGTTGATAAAGCTCTAGAAGGATTTGAAAAAAAGAAATATGTACATATAACAGCCTGTGACTTAAGTAAAGCGTTTGACAACCTATCTAGAGAACTATGCTTAATAAAGCTAGAATACTTGGGAATAAAAGGAAATTCTCTACATTTCTTTAAATGCTATCTTACAGGAACAGAGCAATATGTTGAGTTTAATAATAGCAAGTCAAAGAAAAAGAAAACTGAGGACGGAACACCCCAAGGCTCCGTGATAGGCGGATATGCCTTCCTAATGGACGTTAATGACTTAGAACCATACATGAAGCATACAGCTCCTATAGATTTTGAAGAAGATATTGTTGCTTTTGTTGACGATACCAATCTTGTACATAGCCACCAGGAATTAAAAGAGCTGAAACAAAAGGCAGAAGAAAGATTACAGCACATAAATAAATGGTTTCAAGTAAACAACTTTAAGTTAAATAAAGAAAAAACACAGACACTCACCTTCAGTTTGAGAAAGAATGATAGTGAAGATAAACCAGTAAATGTACTGGGGATGGTTTTAGATAGCAAGATGACATGGCAGCCTCATAAGGATAAAATAACAAGTAAAATATCAAAATATCTGTTTGTATTAAGAAAGTTGAAATCTGAGTTGCCTAAGAAGACTCTTATGACAGTTTACAACGCTATGATCCAAAGCATTTTGAGCTATGGGATTGTACTCTATGGTCATACTGATCTTCAAGATCTTCTAATACTGCAGAAAAAAGCACTTAGGATAATAGTTGGAGCAAAAAGGAGAGACTCGTGTAAAGAAATATTTAAAGCAGAAAGAGTAATGGCGGTCATAAATTTGTATATTTATAATACTTTACTCTACATGAAGCTAAACATTGGAGATTTTCAAAGTAATGGAGACTTTCACACGTACAATACAAGAGGGAAAGATAAGTTGGCTGTACCACAGAGCAGACTAGCAAAACTACAAGTCGGCCACAAATCACTAGGCGTAAAAATGTTTAATAAGCTGAACAAAGAGACATCTGAGTTGCCATTTTTACAGTTTAAACAGAAAGTTAAAGAGCTTTTACATAACAATGTGTTTTATAGTGTAACGGAATTTTTGGACTCAAAAATTTAGTTAAAAATATTTGACGTATCCTAATGTTTGCGTGAGAAAACCTAATGGACTAAAAATTCTTATTCTTATTCTTATTCTTATTCAGCCACGGGCTTCATCGGGCTGCGGAAGCTGTGTGGGATGAATACCCGGCTGTCAACAAACTGATTTCTTCAGTGAAGAAAGTTTTTCTTAAAGCCCCAACGAGAGTAAATTTAACTTCCAATTTAACGTTTCCAATTTAACTCTGGAGCATATAGAACAACACATGATTATTTTTGCTTCCGAGTTTACCGAAGGTGACGGAAGCATTGTGTTCACTTTTGAAGACGAAAACATTTGATGTCTCCGATTTTAAAAATTCCAAGACAGCAATCCGTTTCAGACTTCAGGGAACATTTTTGATCTCGTGTCTGTCTGTCTGTCGGTCTCTGTCGTGTGACGATAACTTAAGTAAAAGTAGACTGATTTTGATGAAATTTGGTACACATTAATTTTACCAATACCCAGGACAAGTTCGTTGGTTCGTTGGACAACGTTATCCGCCAAAGCGTTCGCCTGCAATGCTCGTGTTAATGTGAACTTCAAATTTAAAATTGGGATTTTAGGTCGGGAAGAAAATCCTACTTCATCTATTTAATGAGACTAACATTTTTTACAAATACAATTTTTTAATAAAACCAACAGCGACACCGCTATGAAGAGTTAAAGATCGCTAAAACTATTAATAGTTTTTATTATGGAGAGAACTTGAGGAGGAGGATAGACAAGGGGAATAGGAGGTGGCTTGGTCCCCCAGCTCTCTCTTTGACCTACCTCTTCAATAGCATAGTGAGCCTATGGACCTCGAGACCAGGCTTTATTGATGGGAAATTAAATAAATGAGACAATAATGGATTTTAAAAGCCTAAAATCATTAAAGTATACGCGAGGAAGCTATGTGCCACTCTAATTGGAAGTGTATTTACAATGTTGAAGCATTCTGCTAATTATTATTATTTATTGTAAATATAATTCTGTATTTATGAAGTATTGGAATCTTTCTTTTGAACTGTTTAAACTCCAAAATAACGAAACGCTTCATATAAAGACTAAATTTTCACAGTGAAATAAACGTCATACTTTTGGCTAAATTGTCATAAAACAACTGATTTTCTAAAATAGAGGTCATAAAACAGGATAATAAAAGTGCGGGCAAGGTGAGAGAGAGGAAGCGAAGGAAAGGGAATAGGGAGGTTATAGGTGTCAAACGAAAAGCACCACCACTGAGGAAGCGGGAAAGTTAAATCCAAAACCCAAGATGCACTTTGTTTTAAATTTCTCTCTTTGGCTCTTACTTTCCTTAATGTAATGATATTCATTGTTAGTTCCTTCTATTTCTATTAATTGCTCTTTTTTTTCTCTTTATTGGCTGCTTTTATATTTCATTCCACCGTATTGTGGTGTACGACACAAGTCCTTGGACGCTGCGCCAATGATTACGGTGTCGGGAAACTGACCCTTAATATTAATTTTTACTATTATATTAAAACGTAAATAGGATAGCTCAAAAATTAATAAAATCATAAATTAAATTAATAAAAGAGACACGGAATTAAAATTAACTAACTAGCAGTAGGTTACTAATAAAATACTTATTTACTAATAACAAAAATTCATTACAACATTTATTTGTCGAGCATTAGGCATATTTCTTTCTTTTTTACTACAATTTGTATATAATAAATTAACATGAATATTACACATAAATGTACCCTTCCTTAATAATTTGATCTGTCTATGGTGATTCTAGAAAATGGGGAATGACACCATAACTCGCTAATGGCCGATTAAATCGGCAAATGCATATTCTCCTCGTGAGAAAAGGTGAAGTTAAATCATCAGATTTATATAAAAGGTGAAGTTAAATTTAAATTTTCAAATGCCACATCAGAAACTACACAAACTACGTTTCTCATCTTATATTGATGATTAAAATGAATTAAAAATGAAATTTCGTGTAAAAAATTAAAATTAAATTGTTACGTCCCTGGACGAGTTTGAACTCGTACCTGCTGCTGGGAAGTCCTTCTAGAGTCAAGTGAGGGTTCTCGGAATTCACCCCCATATATAGAAAAATCTTATCTCAGGAATGCCAACATGACATTCTCTTCAATAGAAGGATGGAAGCGGCAGCAATATTTTTGTTTAAAATTATCAACAATATATACGATGTTCCTGCTCTACTGGAGAAATGTCGATTTAGGATACCTACATATTCGACTAGGAATAAGGACTTGTTTCATACTAACTTCCATCGTACCAGCTATGGTCAGAGCAGTACAATGGATCAAGCCATGGACCTTTATAATACATTTTTAGGAGATACTGATCCATTCTTTGAATCTTTAAATGTTTTTAAGAAAAGCCTAAATTTTAAGAAAATTAATTCTATATTTAGTTAACTTTTGCCTTAAATTTTGACTGTGCTTCCTTTTAGGCTGAAATTGCCTGTTAGCACTACAATCATAAAAAATAAAATAAAATTCTCAAGTTACAATATTCTAAATAACTTACATTTTTTTATGCATCAGAACAGCATAACTCTAATTAATTTCATTATGTTCTGATAAAATCTACCATTGAAGAAATAAATTTAATTACGATTCAAAATACTTTATAATTGAATTAGACTAGAACCATGTCATCGATGCAACATAGGTTTTAACAGAGTGCTGCAATAAAAAACATGCACATCTAAAACATCCTCATACGACTTAATACATTTTACATTGTAAGGAAACCTTACTTCTATATAACCAGAAATCAACATCTTAAAGTTTTAAAATAAAATACGCATTGTTACGTATACCTATAATATGTGGTGTAATGAGACACTACAGTATATTTGCATTTTATCCATACATTTAATTGAGCTTGTATTGTTTTAGGTCTGGCTAATAATCAGGCAACCAGAAGTGGACAGAAAGAAGTACCGTCTGATCTGCAGATCCGTGTCCACTCTGTACACAAGAAATTCAATGCCACACAGTGTCCACACTGTCAATACAATACTAGCCGGAAGAGTACCCTGAAAATACATATTGAATCAGTACATAATAAAACTAGAGCATTTCAATGCCCTCACTGTGAGCATACAACCAGCCGGAAGAGTCATCTGAAAATACATATTGACTCAGTACATAATAAAACTAGAGCATTTCAATGTGCTCACTGTGAGCATACAACCAGCTGGAAGAGTTGCCTGAAAATGCATATTGACTCAGTACATAATAAAACTAGAGCATATCAATGTCCTCTCTGTGAGCATACAACCAACTGGAAGAGTTCCCTGAAAATGCATATTGACTCAGTACATAATAAAACTAGAGCATTTCAATGCCCTCACTGTGAGCATACAACCAGCCAGAAGAGTTATCTGAAAATACATATTGACTCAGTACATAATAAAACTAGAGCATTTCAATGCCCTCACTGTGAGCATACAACCAGCCAGAAAAGTAATCTGAAAAAACATGTTGACTCAGTACATAATAAAACTAGACCATTTCAATGCCCTCACTGTGAGCATACAACCAGCCAGAAAAGTAATCTGAAAAAACATGTTGACTCAGTACATAATAAAACTAGAGCATTTCAATGCCCTCACTGTGAGCATACAACCAGCTGGAAGAGAAATCTGAAAAGACATATTGACTCAGTACATAATAAACCTAGAGCATTTCAATGTGCTCACTGTGAGCATACAACCAGCTGGAAGAGTTGCCTGAAAATGCATATTGACTCAGTACATAATAAAACTAGAGCATATCAATGTCCTCGCTGTGAGCATACAACCAACTGGAAGAGTTCCCTGAAAATGCATATTGACTCAGTACATAATAAAACTAGAGCATTTCAATGCCCTCACTGTGAGCATACAACCAGCTGGAAGAGTTCCCTGAAATCACATATTGACTCAGTACATAATAAAACTAGAGCATTTCAATGCCCTCACTGTGAGCATACAACCAGCCAGAAAAGTAATCTGAAAAAACATGTTGACTCATTACATAATAAAACTAGAGCATTTCAATGCCCTCACTGTGAGCATACAACTAGCTGGAAGAGTTCCCTGAAAATGCATATTGAATCAGTACATAATAAAACTAGAGCATATCAATGTCCTCACTGTGAGCATACAACCAGCTGGAAGAGTTCCCTGAAAATGCATATTGACTCAGTACATAATAAAACTAGAGCATTTCAATGCCCTCACTGTGAGCATACAACCAGCTGGAAGAGAAGTCTGAAAAGACATATTGACTCAGTACATAATAAACCTAGAGCATTTCAATGTGCTCACTGTGAGCATACAACCAGCTGGAAGAGTCGCCTGAAAATGCATATTGACTCAGTACATAATAAAACTAGAGCATTTCATTGCCCTCACTGTGAGCATACAACCAGCTGGAAGAGAAGTCTGAAAAGACATATTGACTCAGTACATAATAAAACTAGAGCATTTCAATGCCCTCACTGTGAGCATACAACCAGCCAGAAGGGTAATCTGAGAAGACATATTGACTCAGTACATAATAAAACTAGAGCATTTCAATTCAAGCCCTCACTGTGAGCATACAACCAGCCAGAAGCAGAAGAGATTCTAAAAGTAGTATTTTCAAGAAAATAACTTCTTTAGCTACAACTACTTCTGCCTCATTAATTGAAATTAAGACACTATTCTGACTTAGCCAAGAGATTGCTTCCCCAGCGTAATGACATAAGACGCCTGTTGCAGACATTCCTGTTGTATGATCTCCTCTGTAATCTGCATCACTGAAGCTCTCTGGTATTCCACCATTACAACCAATTCCTGTATGTTATTTTTCTGGAACTCAGTGTGCCTCAATGATACCGGAGAATTCTTTTATCTCTTTCCACATCTTGTTGCATATGTTGGTTGAGGTTTCTCTATGCAACTTGGACTGCATAAGCTACATAAGGTATAGAGATGATTAGTGTGACGTCACAACAGCTTTCGAAAATTTAACTCAGTGTTTGTTATGTTCCTTTTTCTTATCACCTCTTATCAAACCCATGTAAAATGAATGGGAGAATTTTCTCAACTTTTTAAATAATTAATTATTAAATTATTATTGATTTATAAGAGTTTTCACCCTTTGAACATTGTTGTACCAAGTCTTTTTTAACGAGTGTAACAAAGAAAACATTAAAATCTTTCGTTTCAGTTATTTAAAATGAGTATTTGTGTGAAGGGTCATAACATCGAAAAAGCTATTTGAGTTAATAATCTTTATACTTGATTTTTTGTATTTCCTGTTGCCATAAAAATTCACAGGGTGTGTTCGTGTTCATATTGTGTGTCCGAAAATAAATGTTTCTCAAGTTTTGAAACTCAATGAAGTATACTCAGGGTACAGGACTTGTAGAAAGATAGTGATACTTAATCTGCTAGGTAATAAAAGATTATTTGCTAATAATAGTTTGTTCCTGGTTACTTACAATGTGCATTATATTTAACCGATGTTGGAACATAATTATATACTATACAATAGATTAATAGATCACTGACCATCATAGGAAAAAGACGTTGATGACGAGACAATGAGCAGACTGTTATTACTATTATTATTTGTGTATTTTTTGTTATCTATATTAACGAGTATAATAATATAAGATATGAGTGTCTCGCATGTATACTTGTTTAAAATTTTGATTAAAAAACTAATTTAATACATTAATTTAATATTACTTAAGTACTCTGACATACTTTTACAAAGAATAGCTTTGTCCTCCGAAAAAAATGAAGTATAGATGAAATTTTCATAACGTTCGAGAAGGTGGAAGACATAATATACAAACTAAAATAGAAAAACGATTTAAAAAATAAACAATAAATAAGAACGGACCCGGACGGTACCACCACAATAAAACACACTCACAATAATACTTTTTTAAACCACTAGAACGGCAATTTTTAATATTTTCTTATCTTATATTGTTAAAATAGACAGTATAATAACGTTCAAAGGTTGAAAAGTCTTATAAATTAATAATAATTTAATAATTAATTATTTAAAAAATTGAGAAAATTCTCCCATTCATTTTACATGGGATTGATAACAGGTGATAAGGTAAAGGAACCTAAACAAACCGAATCGAATACATATCGAAAGCTTACGCCATCTTGTGACGTCATTACTAATCATCTCTATAGTGCAGCACATCAAATACATATAAGTGCTTCCACGATAAGGTAAATCAGAATCTTTTCCTAACTCCTCTTGGAAGTCTTCATTGAGTATTGGAGTTGGTACTTATTTACAGTTCGACATTATTAACTTTTCCCGGACTTTTTTGGAATAGCTGGTTCGGCAGATTGGAATATCTCCATTATCAGAGCTTTCTATTTCAATACCAAGGAAATATATTGTACTCCAGCTGCTATCTCGAATGCCTTCCTTAGTTAATCAGTCAACCGAACCAGATCTTCTTTAACAGTTCCACCTATTAAACCAACGACCACATAACTATATTTTATCATTTAAATTTATGATAATTTATGACTGTATAATTTCTAAAATATTTTTCACGACCCTAATATATTTTGTCGCGATCTTATTTTGGGTCACAACCTTATGGTTGGAAAATGCTGCCCCATAGAGTATGTTTTAAATCCTTCAAGTGAAACATAAATATAATTAAACAATGAAATAATTGAATTGATGGATAAATTAATAATAATAAATAATAAGATAAGAACAATCGAATCAAATTAAATAAATAACACATTTGAATTGTAGCACTAAATAAAGTAAAAGTAAAATAAATTTATTAATTAGGAAATAAAAATTATGGGAGTAAAAATAAGCTGGTTATTATTCTTAATCTATACTCTTATCTAAATTTTTATTGCAACCTTGTAATAGTACATTAGAAAGTAGCATTTTGCATGCGAGTGTGGAGTTTGCACCCGAGTGTAGTAAAACCACACGAGCAATGCAAAATGCCGTTTTCGCACGAGTTGCGTACCTTACTTTATCTACGATTGTTAGATTTAAACAATAAATACAGAAAAAAATAAACTTGCTGTATGTAAGTTCGTATCTCTCTCATCTTGATAAAGATGGCATTCATTCTTGAGTTGTATTTTTTCCCGAATAAATTATTTCTGGAGGAGTATTATTCTCCACATTTTCGTTAAAGTCACTTGATTCTGATTCACTAATTGTTTTTCACTAAAAACTCGATATAAACAGTTATTATAATAAAAGAACTGCAAATTAGTTTTGTTAAATGTAAACAAACTCGCTAATCGTGCGTAAAGCTGAAGAATTCCTCTTCTTTCAATATAAATATTGCTCTCGAGTGCAGCAATGTATACTTTGCACACTAGTTGCACAAATAACTATTATTTTACATTAAATCACTGTTTTTTAAAACGACAAAAAAATATTTACGTAAAAATACCTGTACCGCAAAAAAATTGCGGCTGCCCCTTGTTTTTTGGCGGTAGGATGGTAGTTCAAGTTATAAACAAATCAAGAAAGCACCACCCAGCGACTCGATAAAAAATATACCAACCACAATCTAGGGTTGGGACATCGATAGGCAAACATCGATGTTTTCGATACATCGACATCGAAAGAACAAACATCGATGTTAGCCAAAACATCGAAAGAAAACATCGATGTTTTCGATACATCGACATCGGTCCTCCAACCTGAAGAGCAAAAAAAAAAAAAAAAAAAGGTCCCCACTTTCAAAAAATCTTACAAATCTCTCCTTTCCGTCCCCGATTTTTGTTGTCGTCCATTTTTTTTGGGTGCGATCCATCGATAACATCGATCTTTTCGATGTTTCGAAAAGTTAACATCGATGTTGACCGATACATCGAAAGATCAACATCGATGTCAAACATCGATGTTTTAGAGTCCGATACATCGATGTTTTCGATACATCGACATCGATGTCCCAACCCTACCACAATCCTACGTCTGCCAACTGAATATGTGGGATATACTTTATTCCATTTTTTTTACGACAAGACTTTTTAATTTTTTTTTTTTTTTTATTAAGGATTATTGAAATTTTCGATGTATCGTTTTTCGATGTACAATTTTTTATATCGAATTTTCGATATATCGTTGGTGGAAAAAACATCGATATATCAGGGAAAAAATATCGAGATTTCGATAGATCGATATTTTTTCAACATTCCCTAATCTAAACCTTTATGTATATATTATAAAAATTGATCTATAATTAACCAGTATTAAGATACCTGAGCTGCACTCAAGTCTCTGCTTTCGCGGCCAGTAAGCTATAAATAGTATTAAGCCATTGTAGTTATAATTGTACTATGTTGTCCCAATTGTTATATGTACAAAGCTTACTTGAAGAGGTCGTTTTCTATTAAAAAAATAATTTGGTTATTATTCTTAGTTATTATTTATTGTCATTAATCTAAATTTTTATATTCATTTTTTAAATGATTTAAACCACAAAATAAATGTAAACCTTATTTATTAACTGTATGTATTATTAATAGGCATACATGATGTACCCAGTCTTAGTCACCGGAACTGTGCTCAAGCCTCTGCTTTTGTAGCCCGTGAGCAATAAATAGTATTATACCATTGTAATTATCATTGTATAATGTTAACCTAATATATTTTATTATTTCATTTTTTTGGCACTCTTTTACTTTTTTACCCCCCCCCAAATTTATTTATTTATTATTAAATCCAAGTGAACTATTCTTTTGTTAGAATAAATTTAAGACTGGGTACTCTTAGTCACCGGAGCTGCGCTCAAAAGGGCACTTGTTTACTTGGATACATACCTCCAAATCACCTCAGAAATAAAGTGAATTGGTTTTAATCCATCCGGGTTGACTTATATTGGTCAACTCGAATGGACTAATAAAGGTTTATGTCGAAAAAAAAAAATTGTATTTATCTCCAGTAGGGATAAAAAGTTATGATTTTGAATTAGTTTAGAGGGACTAAAACAGGTCTTTTCATCCCTGAACTCAAAAAGTAGGGCGAAAAAGTAAAGTAGGGCAAAAAAGTAAAGATTGCAACTTAATTATTTTATAATAGTAGAAAATGAATGGCAAATGTAATGAAGTTGTTGAAATCAGGTTGGCGGCACTGCGCTTTTTTTTACCATGTTTATCATAGATGCATTGTTTATACCGCACCTAAATAACCTTCTATTTGAGTTTAATTCCAGTTCTTATTTGTTTTTAATATTGAATCTCTTATATCTGCTATTAAAAGTGCTAATAATTACTGTTATTTAATAAAATAATAAATAAAAACTGTGCAATGGACGAAAATGTGTATTTTCTTCATACTGGAGATGAAATATTGTATGTACCTCGGGAGTAAAGTGCCGTTATTCCTCTCGCGATAATTATCTCCCTTGGCTGCGCCTCGGGAGCTAATTAGAGTTATTCCCTCGAATTGAAGAGTCTAATTCCTTCGGCTTCGCCTCGGGATTCAGGGACCATGGTTCCTTCGGCTTCGCCTCAAGAACCAACTTTTTCGCTCAGGGAATAATGGCTTACTTTACTCCCTAGGTGCATAAATAACTATTTTTCATTAAAAAATTCAAGTTTTTCTTTGCATTTGTATAAAAAAAATCACAGGGAAGTACTTGCGTCCAAGTACTTTTTAGGGTTTTGTAGATGATTAAGCATACCCGTTATGTAATTATGATTTTGTTTCTTCGATCCCAAGGGTCCCGGGTTCGATCCCCCAGGAGGTCACAATGTTTTTTATAGGTAATAACGACTAGATAAATTACATTTTTTAGGAAATTATCATCGCCCAACCATACGGTGTAACCATGAATCATTTCAAAATTTTAAGACCAGCCATTATATAAAATTTGGGGGGGGGGGATTTTTTTGGGGGGTATATTTTGACTTATAAAACCAATAAAGAATTAAAAATTTAGAAAAGCAAATATATATTTGTATCCTACTCTTCAGCAGCTTTCATTTGATACCCAACTCAAAATTTTTAAAAATAAAAATTTTGGGCGCACTCCAAATTTTCGGGCACACAATTGGTAATTTTTAAAACCTGGGAATGAACTCCCGGAAATATCATCGCCCTACTATAAGCTATTAGTATGAATTATTTCGAAATTTGAGCACCAGCCGATCTATAGTGGTTGGGGGGGAGGGGATTTTTTTTTATCTTTTTCCCCTATAAGGAATGCAAATTTTAAAAAATCATATGTATATTTGTGTCCTACTCTTCAGCAGCTTTCATTTGATACCCTACTTAAAATTTTAAAAAAATAAAATTTTGGGCGCACTTCACTTTTTCGCGCCCAAAAATAACAATTTTTGAAAATTTGGGATGAACTCCCGGAATTTTCATCGCCCCACAATAAGATATTAGCATGAATTATTTCAAAATTTTAGCACCAGCCGATCTATAGTGGTTGGGGGGGGGGGGGATTTTTTTTGGGTATATTTTGATTATTTTAACCAATATGGAATGCAAAATTTAAAAAAGCATATATATATATTTGTGTCCTACTCTTCAGCAGCTTTCATTAGATACCCTTCTCAAAAATTAAAAAAAATATAAATTTTTGAGTTTACCACATTTTTTCGAATTGCGCATGCGCAAATCTAATTATGAACTTCTGTATATTTTTCCTGTGGTTGGGTCAAAAAGTTGCACCAGTGTTTCAAATTTCAGTACTTTCGCTTAAACGGTTCGGGCCCTATGAAACAAAGAGCGACGGACGGACGGACACATCACCCTCGGTATAAGGGTTTTGAGAAGTATCTACAAAACCCTAAAAATCAGTAATTACAGTGTTCTGACTTAGTATCGGGCTTTCAATCTTAATTATCAACCCTATTTATTATTATTAGTTGTCAAAGTCCTAAGATAACTGGCACTCTTTTAGTTTGGTACCCCCCTACTTCATTGCAAATTTGAGAAGACCTGGGTGGGTGAATGAGTGGGAAATAGTACTGACTTGCCTAGTTGGACAGTTAGTACTATGCCCAACAAATTTAAACACCCAGGTCTTATTCCCTGAAATGGGAAAGAAAAGACTGACCCACTTTGTCTAAATAACTACAACGTTAATGAGTCCAATGTACATTGGGACAAAGGAATAACACACTTTTATATACAAAAGTGTGATATTCCTTTGTCCCAATGTAGATTAGACTAAACATTCTTTTTTCTTAATAGTTATTTAGTCAAAGTGGGCCAGTTACGATATATTTACCAGAAGATATGAGTAAGCGATACTAGGATATTTTCATTAATTTTGATATGTTCAACTTTTAAGAAATATAATACCTCAAAGAAACTTTCACAAAAATTACAATTCACATTTTAAGTATCTTACCTTGCATCCATTGGAAAAACTCCCTCTCATCTAATTGTCCATTTAACAGAATTACACTTCGGAAATTTAGACCTTTCTATTCCTCTAAAACTCAACTTGGCTTTGGACAAATTTAATATTTTTTCTGTCAACGAAATAAAATTTAATTGACAATGCCTATGTTGACACATAACAGGTCATTCAATAAAAAAAAAATCCCCAAGAAATGATACATAATACTCCCTTTGTCTATGAAATAAGAGAGGTGTTTCTCACTTTTCCATTTTAATTCCTGTCCTAAATTAATTTAATTAAAAACCCTACTAGATTATTCCTTTTTCTTAGGGGGGTACCAAACTAAAAGAGGCATATAGGGGCACCTCTTTTAGTTTGGTACCCCCCTATCTTTTTTCTTCTCTTTCTTTCCCCTTTCTCAGCCCCACTGCTTCTGAACATTCCCCTATTAAGATTGTTAATTTTTTATTTATATAAAATACCATTTCAACATGTATTTAAATAAAAATAAACGGGGGTACCAAACTAAAAGAGTACCAATTTCTCTATACCCTACTCTACATGGTGGCACGGGCGGCGCATACAGTACATCAAGATAAATAAACAAGGCAAAACAATGCACTAATCAAAGCAGACTGTTTCATCTGTTTTAGGGGTCTCTAGTGGTAGAGTAAATTGAGGTTTTATTATTCTCGCATCGTGAATCTGTGATTTGCAAAAACTTTTTTACTCTTGGTGCACTCAATGGGCCAGCCCGTGTAACGAAGGGTTAAGGGCCAGAATTTTTGGAAATCTAGTATCCTCTGCGGAAAGAACTCTTGCTAAATAATTATTTGCCTGCAATTTCAAATTGCCTAGAAATACAGCTGACACGGCAGTCTCAAGCATTACTTCATAATTTGGGGTATTGTTTGAGAATAGAATAATAAGAATGCCAACCTCAATTACTTTACTATCAGTGTTGCCATTTTTTCTTTTAATAATAATGACATTTTCATCTGGTAGATTTATTAATTAATTAATTTTATGCTTAATTCTTTAGCAAAACAGAACTGATGAAGCAAAACTGATTCAATTCGCACCAAAACTTGTTATTTCCTCCACTTTTCGTAGACTATTTTTAATGCAGGCAATTTTTAACTTTTGCAATAGTATAGACTCAAAAAACAGCCGCCAATTAAGTCATTAAATGAATGGAAAAAAAGAAAACAGAGGGGAGTAACAATCTAAAGAAGGTGTACAGAATGTTCTTCTTTAGATTGTAGATTCTTCGGCCTATAGTCCGTTCATTGTACGTAAAAAATGAATAGAACTTTTTTCGTGGGAAATTTTATCTAATTTGGATAACCACGTTGATTGGAGTCCAAGCCATAGAAGGCGAGATTTTCGCAATTAACCGAATTAGTTGGCCTTTGCCCTTGAATATCTATTAACGCGACCACAATCTCGTTGCCTATTTTAATTGTCAATCGTCAATATGAAGCAATCAAGAAAAAAAAAAATTGGCTTCGATTTTTTTTGAACAGAAACCATATTTTTGATTAAAATGACTGGACTAAAACTCCGGTAAGTCTAAGTAGTTAGCATGTTATATATATTTTAATTTTTTCTCTTTTCTAACTCCACCATGTATAAGCAGTTAAGTTAGCATCATATACTTAGCAGTGTGATTTTATAAATTTATATTTAATGAAGAGCGTAAGGAACTTCGTTTCTACCGTACCGGGTGTCCCGCGAAACCACACGTATTTATTTATTACTACGTTTTTATTAGCTTGTTTTCTTGTTTGTTTGTCCGGTACAAATCTGGCAATCGATTTCTAACTAACTTCCCGACTTCCCGAATAGCTAGACATTTGAAACTTTTAGCATAGCTCAGAACACGATGACAATGCATTATTTTAATACTTTAAGCCATCTTTCAGCAGAATTTAATTGGTTTTCAGCAAATTTTGCTATATGGAAAGTTAGTTCGGAAAAAATCCGCATTATTTTATTCGTTTTGCCATGTCCCATATTTACGCAATCTTCATTTTGACGGGTTTCAAATTTGTGATTTTTATAAATAAGAGATAAACATTGAATGACAGCAAAACAGGAAATATATCGATTATATTATTTCAAATATATCGATGGCACGCTTTAGATTTGGTGTTGGGGAGATCCGTTGTACAAAGATTTGTCCTATTATAGGTTTAAGATCAGCTCTCCATATGGTTGTCATTTATGTGAAGTAAATAAATTCGGAACTATTTTTTTTTTTCACTAACATTATATATTATATAACAATAACAATTATATTATCAAAATTACATACGATTCAACAGAAAATTTAAAAACGTAGTATATAAAAAGTTCTTTATATCTTGAAATTTTTTGTTTATTTAGATTAAAACCTAGTGCCACAAGTTTCATAAACTGCGATAAGTAGTTCATAAACAGGTTTACCAAACAAAAAAAAAAAAAAAAAAAAAATATATATATATATATATACATACATCAAAGAAAGAAACAGAATCGTAAAAAGAAGTCATAATTCGAACGTGTATTTCCATTCGTGCGTAAAATCCCTCTACCCTGACATAAATATTCAACCCCCCCTTTATTAAAAAAAAAATAAAATAAATAATAGAAACTACAAGGGGTTGTTCGAACTTGATACAAAGTAAAAAAAAAAAAGAAAATAATAAAAGCTTAAAATCTAAATAAGATTTGGCAACTCTGTTGAAAGTTTTGAATGGATACAGAAGCAGGAAGTACTTCCATTTAAAACAACTCTTTAGAAATAATATCTGATGCAATATTTGATGAAATAAAAAACACAACCATCTAAACAACTTTTGACAAAAGAGATGAACTGAAGCTTTATATACAATGGTGACACGATCTAGTAGGGGAGCTTGCTCCACCAATAACATATCATTTACATTAATTTGAATACCAACTAAACAGAAAAAAAGGGGATAACCTCTTTATCTAATATTACCTTCCTTTTTTATGATTGTAGAAGAGGATATTACAATATATTCACTCCCTTCTTTATTGTTATTTCTTTTTTTTTTTATTGGAGACAGGAGCATTACGATTATTAATATTGTAACTTATAACGTTATTGTTACACACGAGATATATTAAGTACCCTATCTGTAAATAACATTTTACAAAGAGGAATAACTTTTTTTTGTTATCATTATCACCTAAACATGTTATGTTTTTTTTAAACATATTATCAGGGGTGGAAATTTTTTTAATCTCATATTTAGATCAAAGGTAAGAAAGGGAACAATACAATTAAGAAAAAAATCTGAATGTATTTAAAAAATGATGTAAGATACTGGTTTTAAATAGAAATCAAAAATAGTAAAGATGGTATATCGAAGGGTTCTCAATATGTCCATTGTCTCTTCTTCTATTCTTCGTTTGTGCCTTTTTATTTTTTACGTATTTATCTTGAATTTTGATTCTAAAATGTTATGATTATTGTATGATAATGATAATGTAACATGGTTTGTTTATGGATTTGGAACTCTTTCACGTTTAAAAGTTAACGTGGATTATGTTTTGATTATACAGGGTGTTTGGTCGAAGATGTAAACGAAGAGGGCAGATTCTACCCATCATTTGCAACAAAAAACACTATATATACTATGGGTCAATTCTCAATAGTTTCGCCACCATAATTTTTTTTGTTATTTTCCATGGTACGTCCATTTTACTCTAACAAAAATATTGATGATAGAGCTAGAATAAAGGTACCGTTGGAAAGAGGAGAAAATTTCAGTTTAGAAAATGTCTATTTCAAATGCCTTTAAGGGGAAAAACATATGCATAAATTTCATTTTATTGTTAATTTTAGTAAAAGATTAAAATTTATTTTTGTTTAAGCCTGTAATTATGCCAAAACGGCATGAGCTACAGTTTGCCAAATTTCAGTAAAACTTCTCCATTTATTCCCCTTTAATTTAAGTACCATAACACCATCAGTTGATTTGCAAGTTTTTTTAACTACGATTGAGTTTTTGTAAAAAAAAAAACGACCTTTAAAAACGCGTACAGACCACCTTACGTGTTACTGTGAGGAGATGTCTTTATTTTTATAATTACCCTAATAAGTAAGATGAATGAGAGGATTTTTTTGATCACATTAAATTAAGAGAACTGTAGACCTTACTGTCCTAGGTTAATCCTAATTGACCATATGGACTGTGTATGGACTATGTCCTATGGACTATGTAAAAGTTAACTCTTATGATATTCGACCGGAATGCAATTTATCATTATAAAAATGTTAAGAATTAAATACATTTTTTTTTAACTTAATCATGTTAATTGCAATTGTCCAAAAAGTCCAACAAGTTATTCTATACAATATCATTATTATATTTTGTGTAGTATTATTAATGTTTCCACAGAGAGTGTTGTGTTTTTTTTTTAATAAAGTTAACTCTCATATTTTTATTCATTAATGAATAATTGCATTTAGCGTGATTGAATTTAAAATAAAAAATAGTCCATAGGACATAGTCCATACACAGTCCATATGGTCAATTAGGATTAACCTAGGACAGTAAGGTCTACAGTTCTCTTAATTTAATGTGATCAAAAAAATCCTCTCATTCATCTTACTTATTAGGGTAATTATAAAAATAAAGACATCTCCTCACAGTAACACGTAAGGTGGTCTGTACGCGTTTTTAAAGGTCGTTTTTTTTTTTACAAAAACTCAATCGTAGTTAAAAAAACTTGCAAATCAACTGATGGTGTTATGGTACTTAAATTAAAGGGGAATAAATGGAGAAGTTTTACTGAAATTTGGCAAACTGTAGCTCATGCCGTTTTGGCATAATTACAGGCTTAAACAAAAATAAATTTTAATTCTTTTACTAAAATTAACAATAAAATGAAATTTATGCATATGTTTTTCCCCTTTAAGGCATTTGAAATAGACATTTTCTAAACTGAAATTTTCTCCTCTTTCCAACGGTACCTTTATTTTAGCTCTATCATTGATATTTTTGTTAGAGTAAAATGGACGTACCTTGGAAAATAACAAAAAAACTTATTGTGGCGAAACTGTTGAGAATTGACCCATGGTATATATAGTGTTTTTTGTTGCAAATGATGGGTAGAATCTGCCCTCTTCGTTTGTTACATCTTCGACCAAACGCCCTGTATTTATATACTATTGGCAGCGAAAAATTAAGCATTACTTAACTGGTTTTTGGCTGGAAAGTACTATTTCGCTGATTTGTTATTAAAATATTAAAAACAGGAAGTCAAGTAATTGAAACAGTCAGGGAAATATTTCCCTGCCTTGGCATGTTTTATTGCAAAGCTAGGTATGTTTTATTATTTATCTACTCACGGCAGCTTTATTAAATTTAGCGATCTTTAAAAAAAAATTATAAAAGGTGTTTTTCTCATTGAATAGATGAAGTAAACATTTTTTCCCGTCCTAAAATTCCAGTTTTACTTTTGAAGTTCACGTTTACGTGAGTGTTGCGCGTGAACGCTTGGGCGGATAATGTTCTCCAACGAACTCGTGCTGGGCATTGGTAAAATGAACATGTGTACCGAATTTAAACTAAATCGGCCAACTTTTACTCAAGTTATCGTCATCGGTAAATTTCATGACGGTCGGTTTTGTGACAGTCGTTTATTTTGGATTCACTCCCGGGCTCCAGACGCTGTAACTTGCCATAACCAACTTCGTTCTAAAGACTGTGATTATACTCCATTCATGGAGATGGATTCATGGTATGTTTAAATGGAAACTTGTTATAAGAAAGAGTCACGTGGTGTCTAGAAATACCAACTTATTTAGATGGATAAATAACTTTCAAGACATGAGAGAGTCAAGAGATCATAGTAAGTTGGGAATAATAATAAAGAAAAAGAAAATTTTTATAACTTTGCGCCTATCAGAGAAAGTGTAATATTTGGAAGATATAGGAAAAGCTATTTGATACGAAGCGAGTGTTCCTCTGTTGATATGGTAAAGATTTTTATAGCTTTTAAAAGCAACGTAGAGGAAGAGCGAGGGAGTTCGGTGCTCGCAGCAATATCATAGATATCTTTCTTATTGCTTTTCGCAAAGCTCAAGGAGAGGGGAGGTCGTAAAATTCTGTCCGGGGGTTCGTCTGCAACCCCTCTCGTATCTCGAACTTGACAGTAACATCATTCCGTTATTCCTCAAACATAATAACAAATATATGTTTTGTTTTCTAATACGTACCTACATTCGTGTTTATGTCGATAAATAAAGCTCACAAAGAATCTATACTATAAGAACAGATGATGTCTGGATCTAGAGAGCCCACATCAAAGTAGACAGGGTGACCCGCGATAAAATAGTATAACGAAAGGTGTAATAGGATATTTTTTTTAAAAAAAAGTGACACTTAGTCAATTCTGAGCAAACCTTTCTGCCTATAATGTATATTTCCTCCAGAAGGGAGTAAACATTACCTTTCCACCCTAGTTTATAGGAGGAAAGCATCTCATTACAGCCTAGTTAGTGGAAAATCGTGGCGGAAAGTAAAAATCGTGGCGGAATGTAAAAATCGTGCTGGAAAGTAACAGTAGAGCCAACTTATTATTCTTTAAAAAAATCAGTGTTGCCTGTTTTGTAACAAGAAGCAGTTCTTTCTTAACTGAATGACTCGACAGGTTAATAGCTTTAAAAAAAAACTTTTGATTGCCGCGATACTTTAATTTTTATCGTCATTTTAAAATATTATATGACATCATAATGTAGGTTACATCTAATCAGGTTATATTTATGTTTTTGATTTTTCGTATTTTAAGAGATAAACAAATAATTTTTTTTTGTTTTAAAAAGTTTATGTTAAAATTAAAGGTATACGAATTTGTAAATTTAGTTATTAATACCTAAATCAGTAGATAAATCGAAATCTCAGGTTTTATTTGTGTTGTTTTTCTCCCTTCTAGAGGAAAAATCTTGTACGTACTACGGGAGCAAAAAGTCATAGTACCCTCGCTATAATTAACTCCCTCGGCTACGCCTTGGGATTAAACTTCATGGTTCCCTCGGCTATGCCTCAGGAACCAACAAAAACGCTTAGGGTGTAATGACTTTGTTTCCCCTTCCTGGTGCGTAAATAACTATTTCAGTCTTTGATCCAGCTAGTGCTTTATTTTGATTCTGAACATCTATACAACAAGAATATGTTATGTGCGTCGCGACATTTTTAAGTTTTACTATTTTGCTTCCGAGCTAACCGAAGGTAACGCAAGCTACGTGATCGTTTTAAAAACGAAATTATTTTATGCCTCAGATTTTAATAATTCTATACAGAAATCGTTTCAGATATGAGGAAAAATTTTTGGTGCGCGAAAAATGTTCAACAATGTTTATGGGATCAACAATTAGCCCAATGTTGGCCTCATATAAGTTTCAACCTTCTCCACTCATTTGTTTCTCTCCCAAATGCACACAAACATACATTTATTCACACCTATAGCTTCAAAAGTACTTATCTGATTTGTATAAAACTGTTATACTTTATCCAAAGTAATCCCCAGATAGTCAGTATCTGCTGATAGTATAGTAAAAAATCAAAATAATTTTGACAGATTAAAAAACAGGGGAAACAATTAAACAAATTAGACATTAAAGGCTTGTAAAAGCATAAAATCAATAACATTCGTGATAGTATGCGAGGAAGCTATGTGCCACACCAATTGGCTGTCTATTTTAATAAATTTGTAAGTAAGAAAAGAATGTTTTTTAGTTACAATAGTTGTTGGAATTTTCTTTACCTTACTGATTTGTAATGGAAATTTTTAAATCAAAGACAAAAATTTTCTTTCTTTCGAATGAACATGTAGCTTCCGTTTCCTTCGATATGCTCAGTTGCAACAATGAAAATGTTGTTTGCCTTTTATTCTTATTATAAGGATATCAATAAAATTTATAAGCTATGCTTATACGATAATAATTCATTCATTTTTATTTACGTTTTATATTATTCGTATATACTCGATAAAAAAATAAGTCATTAATACATTTTTCGTGTCTGAGGAAGATTTTGGATTTTAATTATTTTTTTGGGGGAAGACTTAAAAAAATAAGAGATAGAAACAAAAAAAGGGGGGGGGGGGAGGGGACGCAGTAAAACACACGAATAGGTTCATAAACTATTTTGGATAATAAAAAACACTTTTTTTTTTCTAAACCTACTAATTTAAACCAGTCTTTTGAATGCAGTCATTTTTCTTCTTCTTGGTTATTTTGTTTTGAAGAAGAGAAAACAAAAAAACAATTTATACGACAAAAACTACGAAAGAAATATAAAAAAAAATCCAGAATGTGTGAAATACGTATATTTATTCACCATCTCAAGAGAAGTTTGAATGTTCTCATCTTTCATTTTCACTTCTAAAACAAAAACAAAATCAGATTCTGAAAGAGATTTTTATTTTTTTTAAATGAAGACCACATGTTAACAAAGTATTTTGGCTTCTAGATTCGTTATTATTTGGTTGCTGGTCTAGGAATGGTTTTTTCTTTTTTCTATTTATTTAAAAGTGGATATAAATCCTAGAAGATTTTGAGTCTCATATTTTTAAAAGAAAAGATTGATTTCTTAAACATAAATAAAATACCTATTTATAAAATTTTATGTTTTTCTATCATAATTTCATAATAACATTTCAAACCTTTTTTTTTAAAGTCTTTCTCATATACGTAGTATGTATATATATATATATATATATATATATATATATATATATATATATATATATATATATATATATATATATATATATATATATATATATATATATATATATATATAGAGAGAGAGAGAGAGAGAGAGAAAGAATATATTGTGATAGTGTAGATATTGGATTTAGAGATTTTGATGGGGTTACGTTTTAAGGTCCCCCAAAAATGTGTTTTGTGTAGCCTAAATTAATGGACCGATTTTGATTTAATTTGATCAGAAAACTCTTACTCCAAAGTGAAATTAATTTTTTATTCAAATTTGGTGGCGCTCTACCCCCAAAAAATTCATAGAAAAAATAATATTTTCCCGAAAACGGTTTTGATTAAAAATAAAAAATGTAAATACAATGTAGCCCATTTAAATGCGATTTCTACCATATAAGTCGTTATCCTGGTAAAAATCTGGTTCCTGAAAAGAGCTTTTAAACGTGAACGGTGAGAACCCGGGTTCGATTCCCCGTCGGAGAGAAGTTATTTTTATGATAGATTTTGATAAAATGTTCAGTAAAAATTAAATGTACATACAAAAATGTTTAAATAAAAAAAATAATAAATGGAAAAAACTGGACCAAGTGATTGTGTGAGTACTGACACGAGAAAATTTGTCTGAGTTATGACGGAACTATTTATTTTCATGTTTGAGCTAATACTTTTTAAAAAATATTGTTTAGCCAGAAAAACTTTGGGAAAACGTTTTCATGAACATATTTTTCTTTTCCTGACCTAAAGGAAAAGAAACATGACTGTTAAATCCATAAAGGAAAGAAACCGAGATTGCAACGGAATTATCTGTTGTTGTTTTCAAAACATTTTCGGTGGTTTTTAGCTGGATATCTGTCTGGGTGTCTGTTTATCTGTGTCAAGAATAACTCCCTCAATGTTTATGCTAGAAAGTTGATACTTGGTAAATAAATCAGTCCTTACATGTTGCAGTGCTGCCGGGAATAGTACATTACGCGTCGAGTGCGGAAAGTAGCATTTTGCATGCGAGTGTGGAGTTTGCACCCGAGCGACAGCGAGGGTAGTAAAACCACACGAGCAATGCAAAATGCCGTTTTCGCACGAGTTGCGTACCGTACTTTATCTACGATTGTTAGATTTAAATAATAAATACAGAAAAAAGTAAACTTGCTGAATGTAAGTTCGTATCTCTCACTTGATAAAGATGGTATTAATTCTTGAGTTGTATTTTTTGCTGAATTAATTATTTCTGGAGGAGTATTATTATTCTCCACATTTTCGTTAAAGTCATTTGATTCACTCATTGTTTTTCACTAAAAACTCTATATAAACAGTTACTTTAATAAAAGAATAGCAAATTAGTTTTGTTAAATGTAATCAAACTCGCTAATCGTGCGTAAAGCTGAAGAATTCCTCTTTTTTACCGTCCAAGGGTGGTAAAGAAGAGGAATTCTTCAGAACTATGAGACGCGCTTGCGCAATGAATACAAGTACGTAAAGAATCACTTTCTACGCATCTAAACAGAGATACAATGTTTATATTTCGTATCAATCGTAGATAAAATCATAAATGCATAACGTCATTAACCTATTTTTTGGGGGTCAGCAAAAGTTTCAAAAATTCGTAAGAAATCGAAAATATTTTCGATTGCGGTGAAATTTGCATCAAACTAACTAACTCTTGATAAGACAACAACATACAAACAATTCCACTGAATTTCGTTTTGATTTCTGCCGCCCTTTGGAAATAAATGTCGACATTTGACCTTTGATAATTTAACGCTAAATAATTATTTAGCGGAATTATTTCACCGATTGAGCAGAAATAGCATCTCAGAAAAATTCCTCTATCTATATTACAACATAATATGATATGACATATATATTTAAAATAAAATACAGTGGCTAATTTTTAATTTTACATTAAATCTTAGTGAATTAGAGACTTTGAACTAGTTTTGCTTACAGGCCGCATAATCCTAAGCTTGAGCGCGGCTCAGTTTTTCCCCTTTGGAAATATAAATTGTACATATTGATATGGATTAGTATGAGTACATATCCACATCTAATACACACACATATTCCCAATTTATATAGAAACATTTTCAATACTATTATACTATATTTTACATAAGATTTAGATTTACGAAATATTAAAGAAATAATAAATTAAAAATAAGAATTTAATATTAAAGTTAATGAGTGTACAGACAGAGTAAGTAGCATAATAAGAGTAGAAAGGCAATATTGTGAGGATATCAAGTAATTAGTGATAAGTAAGGATTAGTATTATTATTATTATAAGAACTAGTTTTATTTATTTTTTTTGTTAATGGGAGATGTGAGCCAATGGATTAATACTTTTTTGTATTTTGCATAATTATTTAGTTCTCTTGTTGCTAAGGGAAGATGGTTGAAGATTTTTGGGGCTATAGAGCTAGCATGGTTCTGTAGGAGGATCGTGTGGTAGGTTGGGTTTTTTGTTTGTTTGTCAGTTTTAGCTCTCGTTTGATAAGGGTGGTTTGGCATGTGTCTCTCTATTTTAAAGTAATGGAGTTGGATCTGTTTTTGAAGTGAAACTTCTTTGGCGGCGGTAGAGTGAATTTTTTCATATAGTGAAATCGTGTAACGAAGTTTGCGATTCGAGACTCGTCCAAGTGTATCATTTTTTCAGATTAATTGTATTATATCTATTTAAAGACCAGCAAATCAAAACAAACATTTATTTTTATTGAAATAAATTTGGTTGCCTTAGCGTAGCAATATATTTTTTTCAATTAAATTTCCCATAACCATTTCTTAATCCTGAAAGAATAAATTCGTCAAAAAATGAAAGAGAGCAATGCATTCTAGAACTTAAGTTTCACTTCCAATGCGTGAGAGCCTCACACATATTGTTTTATATAGCTGAGTTACATTAAATACAGGGAAGTCATTGAAGAGTAACTCTGTAGGATTAAGGATCGGCTTTTTGAGTATTGTTTTAATTATTGCTTTTTTGGGCTAGTACTAATGGTGCTAAAATAGATGGGGGGGGGGGGGGGTGATCCCCAGGCAATAATGCCATAGGATAATACAGATTATACTAAGCTATAATAAATTTGTTTTAGTAACTTGGTATTACATAAATTTCTTATTATCCTAAACTAAACTAATACAGGAATTTTCTAATCTTCTTGGTAAGTAAGTTAATATGTTGTGTCCAATTAAGCTTTTTGTCAATTGTTACTCCGAGATATTTTATACTGTCGGCTTCTTCCCTAATTGAGCAGTGAGCAGTTGCATTTTCCTGAGTTAAGCTGAAGGTTGCATTTACAGTCATGTATTGGGATGTTCATTAAGTTATTAGGTTGCCCCGAATTTGTCGGTGAGAATGTTAGGAATTTGTTTTTTTTTTATATTGAGGTAGAGTAGGTTCGTGTGTAGCCATTTACTAAACATTTTTTTCCTTCTTCTGCGTTCTTTTCTGCTTCGTTAAAATGGCTATATATATACCACCATTTTGGAATAATTTGGTAAGGATAAGTTCCGAGGTACCTCTCGACCGATTTTTACTTTCTCATATAAAGAGAAAGTATTGTGATGGCGCGAAAATTCGATTTTGAGATTTTGATGGATTTACACGTTTTGAGGTCCCCTGAGTCCAAAAAAGTGGTTTTTAAAAAATGTCTGTCTGCCTGTCGTCTGTCGTCTGTCGTCTGTGCAGACGCCTGGAGCCTAAACTAATGGGCCGATTTTGAAGAAATTTGGCATACATGTTCAGAAAAATCATATCCCGAGGCGAAATTTAGAAATGAATTTTAGCTTTAATTTTGGGGGCGCTACCCCCCAAAAACTCTGAAAAAAACCTGGAAAAAAAATTATTTCTCGAAAACGGTTCCGACGATTTTGATTAAAAAATTCTAAAATGTAGTCCATTTGAATACGAATCCAACGATATAAGCCGTTTTCCCGGAAAAAATCTAGTTCCTGAGAAATTAGCTTAAAACGCGGATGGAGAGAGCCCGGAGGAGAAGTTATTTTTATGATAAATTTTGATGAAATGTTCAATAATATTTAAATGTACATTTGAAAACTAATAAGTGGAAACACTGGGCTAAGTAATCATGAACTCATATATGAGAAAGTTTGTCTGAGTTGTCTCGGACCGATTTTTTTTTATTGTGACCGTCACGTCACTATTCTCCTTGTGATTTACAATCTCGGATGTTTTAATGTCTGGGGAGGGGGTATTTCCTAACATTACACCGTTAAGAAACGAGTAATATTTCTTCTTTTATTATTTTTTACAGTCTACTAAGTACATTAATAAATTTAGGGATAATTGTTGTAAGATGAGGCAACACTGATTTTAGGGATTTAGTTCAGATATTACTCCCTAGGGTGCACTCATCTCTATATCATTCTTTTTAATAGCTCTGTTAATTAAATTCGATAACAAGGGATTTTCCCAGAGTGATTTCGCTTCTAAGTAATTCAAGTTAAAAAGGACTTAGTTGGTAAGGAGGGGGGGGGGGACTTTTACGACCAGATGAAATATGAAAAAATGATATATAAGAATTGTTTACGATATAAATACGAAGCTTTGAAAAGGGGAAAGGGGGAAAAAGTGTGTTGGTACGTAAGGGGCTTGAGAAATTCCATAAAGTTTTTCTTCAGTATGTAGTTGTTTGGAGGACTTTCAACTTAGTTTCTTATCAGTAAAAGACCAAACCAAGCTAAGCACAAGTTTATACTTTACACAGTTAAGTAGAGAATTACTTGATATCGTTGCCAAGGTTTTTATTACTCTGAGTCGGGTTCCGTTCCCAAGGGACTTAATAGAAAGAAAACCCGTTAGTATGTTTGTCGTCGGAAATTTCAGTTATTATCATGGAAGGAAAGGGATTATTATTCTTTGAACAGAATTGAACCGATTTCAAGGATTTGGGGGGGGGGGGGGTGCACGCGAGGGTAAGTCTGCTATCGCTTCGACCATACGTGTTATATACCCCAAACATACTCTTTATTTTTTCTCCTACAATTGAATTAGTTATTTTCGTTTACTTTAAAACGTAACTTTTTTTTATTGACGATAATATAATTACGGTAATAGTTGTTTTGAAGAACAAGATGCAAGATGTCTTATGGTGAATCTAGATACTTCAGAAGTGCAACTGCGAGATTTATTAGATTCTGGCCACTGAAGCCTACCTTATAGAAACAACATCTACGAAGAGATAAGTTTCTAGCTTCCGAGCTTACCGAAGGTAACGGAAGCTATGTGATCTTTCTGAAAAACGAAAAGATTTGATGTCTCCAATTTTAAAAATTCTAAGCCATAAATCTGTTTCAGCCATTAGGGGACATTTCTGGTTCCGTGTCGGTCTGTCACTCAATTTGTGCAAACCAACATATCTTAAAAACTACAATTCCGATTTTAATGAAATTTGTATGGTAGGTCATTATTAGCTCATTCTTGGTCCCATCCATATAGGTTTTAATTTTAGTGCAATTTGTTTCTCTTCAACATGCGTACAAACATTAATTTATGTACACCAATAGCTTCAAAAGTACTTATCTGATTTGTATGAAACTTTTATAGTTTATCGAAAGTAACCCGCAGATTGCCCCAGATTAATTTGAACCGTCTACAATCTTTAACTTTTGATACTTCAATTCATGCAAAATATCAAAACAATTGTGACAGATTTAAAAAACGAGGGAAACAATTAAACAAATTAGACAATAATGTTTTGTAAAAGCATAAAATCAATAAATTTCGTGATAGGATGCGAGGAAGCTATGGGCAACACCAATTTGCAGTCTATTGTTTTTAATATATATTTTAGTGTTTAGAATAAACAACTAGCTGGTCAACGTAATAATCGGCCTAGCCTTTTCAAGATGGCGTCAATTTAAAAGTTTTACTTGAAACAAACGCTTTTAAATTGATTTTTCGTCTTCCAAACATATAAAGATAGTTTTAATTTGACTAATAATAATTATGATTTTTTCGTTGATTTGACAAAAAAATAGATCACGAAGGTTTCGCGAGGTCACAAAAAACAATTTTTAGGGTTTCGTTGGTAAAACCAAAAAAAGAAACCCTTTCAAATTCGTTCCTGCGTCTGTCTGTCACTCTGTACGGTTCCAATAACTATTTAATCAAATGAGATAAAAACATGAAACTTTCCAGTATTAAAGATCGTTTTGACGCGCACACAGGAAAAATATAGGAAACTCAAAATTATCAGCTGTTCAAATTCAAAGTGGCGGTCACGCGAAAACATTTTTTTAAAATTTTGAGTGGGGTATCAAATGAAAGGCATTGAAGGGTTAATTGCAAAAATATATAACACTTGTGGATAGTGTTTAAATGTCCACGCCATTTTGTCAAAAAACATCTTGATTTTGCGTGTCCCCCCTCCTAAAACTATATTTCTGTTGTTACTCAAAATATAAAAAAAATATGCAAAATGTGCGGTCTGATAGGCCAAAGAAAAAAATAAGAATAGAAATTTGATCTGATTAACTGGAGATCCAAAATGGCGGCTAATTCCTGCCACGGGAAAAAAATATTTTTTTACAATTTGAGTGGGGTATTAAATGAAAGGTATTGAAGAGTAGATTACAAAAATATATAACACTTGTGGAAAGTGTTTAATTTTGTCAAAAAACATCTTAATTTTACGTGCCCCCCCCCCCCCCCCCAGTACTAATTTCATGATCACGAAACCCTTTTTACGTGAGACTTCACGCACAGCCAATTTATTTAACATACAGGATGCATTTTTGTGAAAAAAGAGTTTAACCCCTCTTTTTTAAGGAATTATTTTTTTGGGCTTCCCTAAATTTTGGGCTATTACAGACGACATAAGTGTAAGGTTTCAAATTTTTTATTTGAGTACTTCTGAAAATACAGATGTATTAACAAGATCAAACTCACGAAATTATATGGGTCCTTAGTTTTGTTTGTATACAAACCCATAACATAATTAAGTTTGAACTTTTCAAGTGACCCCTTGTAACAGGAAACGATGTTTTACGAAAATTATTCTATTAAAAAAAAAAAAAACCTTGTCCCTCTTTTTTTAAGACCTCTACTTATTTTGTAAACTGATACTTTAAGAATTGTGTATAAAAAATAAAAAAATTGAGAAAAAGGTAAATACAGTTGGGGAGAGAGAGAGAGAAAAAAAAACACAACGTTTCACTGT
Organism: Gerris lacustris; assembly: GCA_951217055.1. NCBI lineage: Eukaryota > Metazoa > Arthropoda > Insecta > Hemiptera > Gerridae > Gerris > Gerris lacustris. Next base: position 3,132,469 of record OX578283.1, on the reverse strand, counting down.
GTGTCACCTTCAGGTTTTTATCGAACGAAAGAGGGCTACGTACCTCCTAAACCAGCATTGCATTTATCACCTGTCAACTACAATCTTAGCTTTTAAACACCATCCGAGAGAGAGAGAGAAACTCAACATCCAAAAGAGAAAGAGAGAGAATCAACAGTAAAAATAGACTTTGACACTTTTTTCCCCTTGCTGTACACCCTCTATATTTAACCCTCACTCAAACTTCCGAAAAAAAGAGGAAAAAACGAAAAAAAAACACAAATGTTTTGATAACAAGGAAATAGCAACAGCGAGATTTTAACATTTATACATAAAAAGTAAAAAAAAATTGTGTTAGGGACAGCAGAAAGAGTGTAAAAAAAGTACAAGGAGAAGAATAATAATATACAAGAAGAACCCAGAATCTAACAGCAGAAAAAGTACAAGTATATATCTTGTATATACATATATATTACCTCCTTATATACTTGTATGAACCTACTTTCACCATCTAACACTTGGTAAACAAGTGTGATTTTTATATTTTGTGTTTAGTACAGCAAAGCTTGCCCATTTTACATTCAGAAGGAAACGGTTTTATTTACACTTGATACTTGTACTATATATATGTATATATATATATATATATATATATATATATATATATATATATATATATATATATATATATATATATATATATATATATATATATATATATATATATATATATATATATATATATATATATATATATATATATATATATATATATATATACATATATATATATATATATATACACAATTTGTGATAGTGAGAGACACCAAGGGATGTGCCACGAGAGCGTGACACATAGGAACTGTTCCAACATTAGACAATACGTCACAAAGCTGTTGGCTCGGCATTACGCCATGTCCTGCATCATTTCGTCGCGTCCGACTCATCAGGGGCCTGACGATGCCCACCCAACTCTGGACCTATACCAAATCAAGAAGATCAGATATAGTGGCTTTACCAGAGACGAGCGTGCTCTCACACCGCCATTCTTGCTTGGCTGGCAAAACAAATCAGCAATGTAATACCGTGTTTTTTGTGAAACGATGCAGGACATGGCGTAATGCCGAGCCAACAGCTTTGTGACGTATTGTCTAATGTTGGAACAGTTCCTATGTGTCACGCTCTCGTGGCACATCCCTTGGTGTCTCTCACTATCACAAATTGTGTACCTTATTGCAGTGTGCAAAAACACGGTATTACATTGCTGATATATATATAATAAACGAAACAACACACGACCGCGAATAGTTATTAAAACACTGAAAAAAACCCAGGGTTCGGACACAAAACAAAAACCAACCCACATCGCTCACAACATACTTAAAAACCCGACGTTTCGGCTTTATTTAAAACCTTCTTCAGAGGATCTAAAACAGAAGAAATACAAAAGGTTTACAAAGAATGCAACTAAATATAAGAGAAAAGTTAACAGAATAACTCTTATGGAAGCGCAAAGATTTTAACTTACATTAAGAAACGTTGAAGTGAGAATTAATATAATAAATAATGGAAAGAAAACATTAAAATTGACTAGAACCTTTGTAGGACCTTTTTTAAATAAGGTTTTTAAAGAAGGTTTTAAATAAAGCCGAAACGTCGGGTTTTTAAGTATGTTGTGAGCGGTGTGAGTTGGTTTTTGTTTTGTGACCGAATCCTGGGTTTATATATATATTAAATTCATGGTTTACTTACTATAAGGGTGGTCGCAAGTGAAGTGGTCCTTCTTTCGTGTGTTGAGGGGGGGGGGGGGGGGGGGGGCGCTTCCAATAGTAAAAAAAGGTTCTTGTAGAAAATTGACTTCAATGTTTGGTGACATCAGTGTGCCAACTTTATTTCCTTTCTTTTTTTCCAAAAAGTAAAAGAAGGCTTTTTTTAAAGTTAGTTGTAAATGTATGAGTAGTATTTATTTTGAGGGTTCTGGACCACGGATATCGAATCGATAGCTTATTGATTTTGATTTGCATGTACATTGTACATACAAAAAAGCAAAAATATATACTACTTGTATGTACATATTATGCTAATCTGTTTTTTTTTGTGTTCTATATAAGTAATATGTCTTTTTACTTTCTCATATAAAGAGAAAGCATTGTGATGGCGCGAAAATTCGATTTTGATGGATTTACACGTTTTGAGGTCCCCTGAGTCCAAAAAAATAGTTTTTAAAAAATGTCTGTCTGTCTGTGCAGCCTTAACTACCTGATCGATATCGATGAAATTTAGCTTACAGAAAAATCACAACCAGAGGCGAATTGAAGAAATTATATTTAACTCTAAATTTAGAAGTTGTTACCGTTGGATGTAAAAACCTTAAAATGTGGGAAAAAATATTTCTTGAAAAAATGGTTTCCACAATTTTTATTTAAAAACTCTATTTTGTAGTCCTTTTAAATACGAATCTAACTATGTAAGTCGTTTTTCAGGACAAATACAGTTCTTGAGAAAATAACTATAATTGAAAATGGTGAGAGGATGGGTTCGAGTCCCTGCCAAGAAGAAATTATTTTTATGGTTAATTTTGATGAAATGTTTAACAATAATTAAGTACAACCAAGAAAACGTGAAACAATTAATTAATAAATGGAAAACACTGGACCAATTAATTATGTATTCGTATATGAGAAAGTTTTGTGTGAGTGTGAGTTAAATCAAATATAAATATATATTTTTACAAGCTTTTATTTAACTTGCAATGTTTGTATGTATGTATGTATGTTCGGGTCAAATCTTGCAAATGGATTTTAAAGCAGTTATCCTCAACCGATTAAATTGAAATTTTGCATACACGTTTAGTTTGGATGACAATGCATAGTTAGATAAGTGACGTCATTCTAAATCCAATACGGCAGATCGCCCATGATGATGGACTAGTTATTTTTTAAGCACGCCCATGATATGGGTATCAAATGAAAGGGTTTGCTGAGAAGAATACGAAAAAAAGCTTGTTTTTAAAAATGTTTTTTTAAATAAAATTATTTATCCTACAAATGTTATTAATTTACCACCATCTAAAATTAGTGTTGAACAGCCGTCTCTCCTCATATATGTACTTATTGTTCGTACCGAACTACCTCCAATTAATTGACTTTTTAATAAGTTGTCAAAATCTGTTGGTGAATCAGTTGGTTTCGGTTGGATTTGAATGTCATAATAAAATCAGAAGAAGAGATATAGTTATGAAAATCATCATAAAATCAGTGTTGTATCACCTCCCTGTCTCGTTAGCATTACTCAGCAAAGTGTAATTCATCCAAAAACTTTAGTACAGAACAATTTAGGGTACAATGTGCGTATCCAAAAGATTACACAATGTACTAAAAATGATTTTCCCCCTTCTAGGCCATAACTTGAACATCGTTAAAACGATTTTCTCCACAAAGTTACGACAACGATACGATCCGATTAAGAAATATAACTCGTATAAAACGTCGTAAATTTAGCGTAGAGGGGGTTTCGAGGGGGGGGGGGGGGGGCTGAGGTCCCCATTGTGTTTAACCGTAATATTTATATCTTAGGATGTAAGGTGTCGTAGCAACCGAAAAACGCTATAACTTTTAACGCTTTTCTAAAATGGAGACCGTAAAATGAACATCAGGACGGTAAGAGGGAGGGAGGGGGGTCTTTTTCCCCCAAACACACGATAAACATTTTCACCAGGTTCCCTTTTCTCCCTAATTTCACTGCGAGGACGGGATTTTCAATTAGGGATATCGTGTGGACCCTTAAGACGTGTGAATTGCTCTCTTAGGACCTTAAAACTTTAATGTCCTTACTAAAAAGAATAAGTAAGGACCTACTAAAAAGGAAACATCCAGAAGGGATTTATTTATTTATTTTTGGATAGGAGCGCTGTTGGAGGATATTGCGGTGGATTTAGCAACTATATCTGTAGACTACAGAAGACAGAGTGGAAGAGATAAAGCCCATATAAATGGGCTTCTAAGATAATAAATACACGGACGCTGTTAAACAGAAACGCGTTGACAGGATTTTTACGATTCGAAAGATTCGGTTATTTTATAGCTTTCAAATTACTACATCAATATTTTTTTTATTACCGCCTTTCTGTCAAACTATACGATTTAGGACAATCTATTTTTAAAATCCAAATAACCAAGAATCGACAGGGACGGATAGGGGCACCGGAAAGACGGGAAATTTTCCGAAGCGCCGCCAAGCCGATTATAAGAAAGAAACATTGGGTCCGACAAATCGAATAAAACGTTCTTATATCCATACGATATTTCATCAGTGATGTGTAAGTGATGCAATAGCACAATTTTCACTTCTTAAAATATGTGTAAGCGACTTTTCAGACTGCAATATAGAAGGGTCATAAAGACAAAAATCACCAAGCGTTCTTATGCTGTAATAGGTACTCCTTCTGCCACTCCTACTATATGAGTGAGGCGCAGGGGCGCCTGTTGGAATATGAAATAATAATTATGATAAAAAGAATATCTATGCGACAATCAGGCGGCAGAAGGTGAGTATCACTTTGATTATTTTCCTCATTTGATTTTATTTTACTTAGAAAGCAAGAGCAAAAAGAATTTTAGCGTAGCAATTATGTAGCTTTATATTTCGTTGGAATCAGTTATTTAAAAGTTCAGTTATTTAAAATGAGTATTTGTGTGAAGGGTCATAACATCGAAAAAGCTATTTGAGATAATAATCTTTATACTTGATTTTTTGTATTTCCTGTTGCCATAAAAATTCACAGGGTGTGTTCGTGTTCATATTGTGTGTCCGAAAATAAATTTTTCTCAAGTTTTGAAACTCAATGAAGTATACTCAGGGTACAGGACTTGTAAAAAGATAGTGATACTTAATCTGCCAGGTAATAAAAGATTATTTGCTAATAATATTTTGTTCCTGGTTACTTACAATGTGCATTATATTTAACCGATGTTGGAACATAATTATATACTATACAATAGATCACTGACCAGCCTAGGAAAAAGACGTTGATGACGAGACAAAGAGCAGACTGTTATTACTATTATTATTTGTGTATTTTTTTGTCATCTATATTAACGAGTATAATAATATAAGATATGAGTGCCTCGCATGTATACTTGTTTAAAATTTTGATTAAAAAACTAATTTAATACATTAATTTAATATTACTTAAGTACTCTGACATACTTTTACGAAGAATAGCTTTGTCCTCCGAAAAAAAATGAAGTATAGATGAAATTTTCATAACGCGCGAGGAGGTGGAAGACATAATATACAAACTAAAATAGAAAAACCATTTAAAAAATAAACAATAAATAAGAACGGACCCGGACGGTATCACCACAATAAAACACACTCACAATAATACTTTTTTAAACCACTAGAACGGCAATTTTTAATGTTTTCTTATCTTACATTGTTAAAATAGACTTAGTATAATAACGTTCAAAGGTTGAAAAGTCTTATAAATTAATAATAATTTAATAATTAATTATTTAAAAAGTTGTGAAAATTGTCCCATTCATTTTACATGGGATTGATAACAGGTGATAAGGAAAAGGAACGTAACAAACCGAATCGAATAAATTATCGAAAGCTTACGTCATCTTGTGACGTCATTACTAATCATCTCTATATAATATTATGCTTATATACCAATTCAGTGTATTGAAAAATCATCTACCTCCATCGTGCAATGGTTAGCACTTATGCCTGCTGAATCAGAGGTCGGTGGATCGAGACTTGTCCAAGTGAAAATTTGTTTACAGGTAAATCAACTACCGGCATTTACCTATAAAAAATCTTTCACTTAGACGAGTCTCGAATCACAAACTTCGTTTCATACAAGCCAATTTACTCTAATTGTGGATAGTCTGATAGACAGACACGGTACCACAAAAATATTCCCTGATGTCTGCAACGGAATTCTGTCTTGGCATTTTTAAAATCGGAGACATAATTTCTTTCGTTTTCCGCAATGATGGCATATCTTCCGTTACCTTCGGTAACCTCAGAATCAATATTTAAAGTTACTGGACGGGGAAGGAATAGATGACATAGTGCAAGACGGTAAGAATAAAACTAAAATGTTTTATGAAATATTGTTTCCTCCTTTCCTAGTCAACATGTGAGAATTTGGGTTGGGACATCAATGTCGATGTATCGAAAACATCGATGTATCGGACTTGTAAACATCGATGTTGATCCTTCGATGTACCGGACAACATCGAAAAAGAAGGCCGGAAAAGGTCGATGTCACCAATGTATCAGACCCAAAAAAAACGTATACACAAGGGATATCGGGGAAACCGGTGACCTTTTTTGGAGGACCGATGTCGATGTATCGAAAAGATCGATGTTTTGGCTAACATCGATGTTTGTTCTTTCGATGTCGATGTATCGAAGGGGGGGGGGGGGGAGGGGCAAAATATAGCTTGTTTATGCAGTGATCTTCATATTTTTACACCCTATATGACCCAACTAAGTATTAACATTGATAAAATAGGGACATCTAGAAAACTTATGAAACTTATGAAAACATCGATGTTTAGCTATCGAATTCCCAACCCTAGTGAGAATGCTTACTTACTTATCAAACATTCTACGATTTCAAGTTTACCAACCCCAATACTGTCAATATTATCATATTAGACCATATAAGTGACAATTTTATTTCAGTTTAGATCCTCGACTGTGTTTTTCTCCAATTTGTGATAGCGAATCATCATGAATGAGGTGTGGTTCAATAACAAACAAATATTGTTCACACAATAAATTATAATTAAAACAATTTTATCTACTTGCGGCAGCAAAATGAGGCATTATTGAGACAGAGAAATGTGATTTTACTGCCTAGGCGGTAAAATCTTTATTGTTATAATGTTGGCAATAACAGTTTATACTATTATCTCTATCTTATAACATTATATATTATAGTTTAATAAGTAATATTTAATAAATAAACTTTTTAATATTTAAATAATTTGTTTATATTTGTTAATTCTGTTAAATAAGTTCAATGAATAGTAGATCTTTAATTTAAAAAATAGCGGAGTCACTGGCCACACTGACGCTTCATGTAAACATCCAACATCTATATTATTATTATTATTATTATTATTATTGAAGTCATTCTAGATTAGACTAGCTACTTTTCTTTATTTATCCTAGTTACTTTTTTTCTTTTAAGCAGTAGTATATATATCTTTAATACATTTAGTAATTTGTTAGTAAAATTATAAATAAATATTTTATATTGCGTGCAATATTCATTCAGAAGTTATGTATGTTATAAACGTGTGTTTTGTATTTTGTTATAGATTCAGTTTGCTATTCACAATTGTTATTATTCCCAAGCTTCATATTTGATTTCTTTATCAACATTAATTTTAGTTAATAGTTATGTTGTTATCTTATTAATATGACACATAGTAATTAACTATGTTATATCAATAATGATAGTATTTTAGCAGTTTCATTTTTCTGCCGCCCGTAGATAAAATATTGTATGCAACAAGGCAGTAAAGGAAACATTTCTGCCTCGTTTATTCATTGCCTCAAATTCATTGGTCAAACAGGTAAATTACCTGCCTCGGCTTCGCCTCGGCAGTTAATTACCAAAGCCTGTCCTCGCCTTCGGCTCGGAGGTTAATCTAGTCACTCGTCAGTAAAATTCCATTTTGCTGCCTAGTTACATAAATAACTATTGTTTTACACTAAATATTACACAATTAATTAAAAATATGCAAAATACAGTCCACACTGCTTTGCTTTGAATTTATTTTTGATTTAACTTGCCTTATGAATAGTCAAAATTCCATCAATAATACTGTCGATTTATTTTCGGAGAATAATTAAAAATGCGGTTTAATTGAAAAAAATAATTGTGTTACGCCTCATTTACCTGTTCTTCAATAATGTTTTACTTGGTAAACCTTTATCACTATTTTTTGCTTTTATCTCGAGTTAAAAGGGGTTTTCGATGTCCTATATTAACAGCTGAGCGTTTCTCTTTTGTCATCTCCATTTCATTAAATGTACAATAGTACACACGTGTACTATATGCGTTAAAGTTTAATATAGTATATAGAGGACTTTGTCACTCATATTCACCCTACTCTTTCTCTTTTTTTTTTTTTATTTAAAGTTATTTTAAGTCTAAAAAAGGAGCTAAAGTCCCCTTCTCTGTTTTTTTATTAAAAGCACTGACAAAATGCCCTTTGGGGCTTAAAAATACAGGACTAATAAAACCAGCAAGGGTCGAGAGAAAACCAAGGGAAAATTCTACCACCTCTGTGTCGAGCTAAACTTTATTGCCAAGTTTTTCCTTTTTTTTATTTGAAAAAAGACGGTTTCCCTCTCGACAAGGTGACGGAACATCTGTTTTCTACTGGCAAAGCAAGTACAAGTATAATACTGGCAAGCCAATATCCTGCCAGTGTGATCCCCCCCTCCCAACTTCAACTTGATTCGTAAAGTCAGTTTGCAAGTCTACGTACTTCAAAAAAACCACAAAAACTTTGTAATAAACATATATATTGAGATTTTTTTTTTCATATATGTATATTTTTGTAAGGAAAAAGTATTGGTTTTTTTTTGTAATATTTGAAACCAAAAATATATTAATATTCTTTTTACTGTCTCATATATACGTAGTAGATATTTACATAGAGAGAAAGTATTGCGATGTAATACTCGTTAGAAGTATTGCGCGCAAAAATCATATTTTGATATTTGGAATTTACATGTTTTAAGGTCCCCTTAGTTAAAAAACTAGGTCCGAGACAATTCAGACAAACTTTCTCATATACGAGTTCATAATTACTTAGCCCTGTGTTTTCCATTTACTAGTTTTCGTATGTAGATTTGATTATTATTCAACATTTTAGCAAAATGTATCATAAAAATAACTTCTCCTCGGCGGGGCATTGAATCCAGTCTGGCTCCGTCCACGTTTAAAGGTTATTTTCTCTGGAACTAGATTCTTCCCGTGCTTATATCGTTACATCTATATTTAAATGGTCTACATTTTAGAGTTTTTTTTTATCGAAATCACCGGAACCGTTTTCAAGAAATAATTTTTTTCATGTTTTGTCAGTTTTTGGGGGGGTAGAGGCCCCAAATTTGGAGCTAAAAAATTAATTTTTCAAAAAATGTCTGCACAGACAGACATTTTTTAAAAACCCACTTTATTGGACTAAGGGGGCCTCAAAACGTGTAAATCCATCAAAATACCAAAATTGAATTTTCTCGCCATCACAATACTTTCGTCTGTTTATCTTTTGGTAGTCTGTGCAGACGCGTGGAGACTAAAGTAGTCGACCGATTTTGATGATTTTGGTTCAATATTTGACTCCATAACCTGTATAAACCATATAAATGGCAGTCACTAGCCACTACTAAGTAGTTGGTAGGTACTTCACATCAGCAGCTACCCATATATATGGTGATGCTGGTGGGACCGTTCATTTTGTATTAAGCCTACATCTTTAAAAGTACTTATCCAATTTTTAAAGAAAGTTGGATGTTTTGTCGAAAGTACACCGCAGATAGTCCAATGATTATTGTAATTATCTGTGCACTTTTAATATGGAATAAAAATAAGCGTTACTCCACATGGAATTGAAACAGGTCCAAAGAAACACACTTTCAATTCCCATGTGACCATTCGTCCGATAATAGCAAACTAAGGAAACTAAGTGCCGCTCTAATTGGTAGAATATTTGTTTATATATTTATTTAACCATTTTTTAAAAATGTTATTTAACATTAAAAATTATATTAATCTTAGCTGTATTATGTATTATCCATAAAACTGAGTTGCCAGCTGGTATAATATTATTTAATTCTACTTCTATGTAATGTCAAAAAATAGTATTTAATTTACAAAATAAGAATACATATAATATATATATATATATATATATATATATATATATATATATATATTATTAGATATTAAGGGAAACCTGATGTCGTCTTGAGTCTTCCGCGGAGCAGGAAAGCAGGAAAAGCGGAACTCCTTCGAAAGATGGCCGCTGTCGCAACTCCCACGCTGTCCAAAACCAAAACTGTCTCTCGAGGACCTCAGCGCGATCCTCCCGCCGCTGCGCGCATGTCCGGTAATCCAGTGTCTTGACTACGACTTTCAACCAGCGTTTTCATTGGGAGAGGACAGACGCCATTAATCGTCGTACTTATTTAAATAAGTACGACCCGTATTCAAATAATAAACACATATATTTAATAATAAAATAGACCATCTAACACGGCCTTCCTGACGTAAGCTTCGCTCTCGAAGCTGGTGTCTCACATATAATAAGTAATAATAACAAACAATCCAACACGGCCATCCTGATGTAAGCTTCGCTCTCGAAGCTAGTGGCTCAGACAAAAGTAATGTTACGTCCAACCTGTAACATCGTACAACTGAAGTTTGTGATTAAGGTACGCATAAGCAAAAATGCAATTTTTTTTTTTTTTTTTTTTTTTTTTTTTTTTTTTTTTTTTTTTTGTAAATGCAGTCTACACAACAGGCAGTTCCATACATTACAATTCTTTTTTTTTTTTTATAAATGCAGTCGACACAAAAGGTCTGTTCCATACATTTAGATTTCATTTTTTTTTATAAATGCAGTCGACACAAAAGGTCTGTTCCATAAATTTAAACTTTTTTATAAATGCAGTCGACACAAAAGGTCTGTTCCATACATTTAAACTTTTGTTTTATAAATGCAGTCGACACAAAAGGTCTGTTCCATACATTTAAACTTTTTTTTTATAAATGCAGTCGACACAAAAGGTCTGTTCCATACATTTAGATTTCATTTTTTTTTATAAATGCAGTCGACACAAAAGGTCTGTTCCATAAATTTAAACTTTTTTATAAATGCAGTCGACACAAAAGGTCTGTTCCATACATTTAAACTTTTGTTTTATAAATGCAGTCGACACAAAAGGTCTGTTCCATACATTTAAACTTTTTTTTTATAAATGCAGTCGACACAAAAGGTCTGTTCCATACATTTAAACTTTTTTTTTTTTTTATAAATGCAGTCGACACAAAAGGTCTGCTCCATACATTTAAACTTTTTTATAAATGCAGTCGACACAAAAGGTCTGTTCCATACATTTAGACTTTTTTTTTTTTTATAAATGCAGTCGACACAAAAGGTCTGTTCCATACATTTAAACTTTTTTTTATAAATGCAGTCGACACAAAAGGTCTGTTCCATACATTTAAACTTTTTTTTTATAAATGCAGTCGACACAAAAGGTCTGTTCCATACATTTAAACTTTTTTTTTTTTTTTATAAATGCAGTCGACACAAAAGGTCTGCTCCATACATTTAAACTTTTTTATAAATGCAGTCGACACAAAAGGTCTGCTCCATACATTTAGACTTTTTTTTTTTTATAAATGCAGTCGACACAAAAGGTCTGCTCCATACATTTAAACTTTTTTTTTTTTTTTTTATAAATGCAGTCGACACAAAAGGTCTGCTCCAGACATTTAAACTTTTTTATAAATGCAGTCGACACAAAAGGTCTGCTCCATACATTTAGACTTTTTTTTTTTTTATAAATGCAGTCGACACAAAAGGTCTGCTCCATACATTTAAACTTTTTTTTTTTTTTTTTATAAATGCAGTCGACACAAAAGGTCTGCTCCATACATTTAAACTTTTTTTTTTTTATTTTTTTATTTTTTTTTTATAACTTCAGCATTAATTACTTTCCTTATTAGTTGTTTACAAGTTCGTCAACATATTAACTTCAACCAATCTGAAAGCAGACAACTATCCATATCCTTTAAACATTCTTATTGTAGTTTTCTTCGTCATGTCTTGTTATAGTACTTTTTTTTTTTCGTCGGGTTAGAACTAGCTGGGTTTTCTAGATACCGCTCGACCATTCTGACTTTACAGATGATTCGATTCGCAGGAGGTTCATAATGGTTCTCATGTACCTTTCAACTTGACCGTTACTTTGGTTTAGATCAGGTGTAACAAAATGGTACATGTATTTAGCTGCCCCAGACACTTTGGTAGAGTGGTGTTTTTAAAGTTGGTTCCTGAATCCATTTTAATTAATCCTGGTTCACCGAACAGCGAAAGAACTGTATTAATGCTGTCTTTAGTTTCGTCGGCCCGAACTGTTCTCAGGGGTGTCCACAAGCAATATTTTGTGAAGCGATCAACCACTACAAGCAAATATTTAAACTTAGAATCGGTGGTAGTTAAAGGGCCCAAACAATCGAGATATAAAATATATAAAGGTTCTCTAGGCTTCTCTGCAGATTCAATGAACCCATGTAGAGGTCCAGTACTTGTTTTCTTGACTTCGCATACTAAACAATGGCGCATATATATTTTTTTTTTTTCGTCGCAACTTCATTGTTTTACTTGTAGCCAAGTAATGTCTAAACGCATGTCTAACCCGTCGTACACCAATTGGATTTCTGCTGAGGAAGTCAGCGTGACGTAGGGAAGTCCTTTACGATAAATGATTTCGAAGTCTTAATCGAAGTCTTGAAGGTCCACCATCTCCCAACTCTTGGAGATATATCTCTTTTCAATTTAGTTTCCTTGATGGCGTTGCAATTTGTTATCAATTTAAACTTAATATCAAGTAAGTAAACACGTACAGTTTGTAAGGCTCTAACTATTGCGAGTGTGTCTTGCTCGTAAGATGGATATTTCTCCTCGCATTGGGTGGTACGCTTACTAAAATACCATATAACCCTCTTTGTGCCGTTACCTTTTTGAATTAGAACTGTTCCGTAGCCTCTACTACTCGAATCAGTGTGTAGTTCAGTTGGGAGTTCGGGATTGAAAACTATTAACAATGGTTCCGATGTAAGGCATGATATGACGAGGAGTTCCTAAACTTCACCCCAGATAAACTGTGTGTGTTTTCTTTTTAGTAAGCTCAGTGATACAAATAGTCTAACTATCAAAAGAAGGTATACATTTGCGAAAATATCTGGCCAAGCCCATAAACTTTCTCACTTCTCTTACCGAAGAGGGAGTCGGTAGTTTCACTAGAGCATCAATCTTCCTTGGACTTGGCTGAATACCATTCACAGATATGATCCGCCCAAGATGTTCGATGCTTTTCTTGAGGAATCGGCACTTGAGCTGATTCAAAGAAAATCCGGCACCCTTGAGGGCGTCTAAAACAATTTTTAGGTGGGATAACCCTTCTTCGATTTAGCTAGAAGGTATTAGAAGATCGTCCATATACACTAACACAAGTTTATCCTTTCGCTTGCCTAGAGCTTTGTGAACGGATCTTGGAAACACAGCAGGAGCGTTGGCCAACCCAAACGGTACTCTCAGGTATTCATAATGCCCGTCGGGAGTCACAAAAGCGGTTTTAGGTATTGCCGCATCGTCCAATGCAATTTGATTGAATCCTGATACCATATCCAGTGATGTAAAAAACGTAGCTTTGCCTAGTCTGTCCAACTTGTCTTCGATAAGGGGTAGGGGATACCTATCTTTCACGGTTATGCTATTTAGTTCCCTGTAATCAACGCACATTCTCCAGGTTCCTTCTTTCTTTTTCACCAGTAGGATAGGACTTGCATATGGACTCTCACTTTCTCTTATGATGCCATTACTCATTAGGTCAGCCACAATACCGCGTACAACATCCCGCTCAGCTGCCGACAACCTATAAGGAGCTCTATTAATGACTCTTTTCTTTTCCAGATTAATAGACATTTTGGTTCCCTCCACTAGACCCACATTACCGAACATATTCTCATATTGTGCTAATAAGTTAAGCAGTGTATCCTTGTCTTCTCTGATCAAATCGGTGTCAACATCTGTGCCGCTTTGGCAAGGAAGGTCTGAAGATATACGGTTCACGGTCTGTGGTTTTCGTAACACTCTAGAGCCGGAAAAATCTGTTATTGCAACTAACGAGGTTTCGTTCAATACGTCTTGGCCTAGATACATGTCATAATCCAATATGCAGTCGGGTACAAGAAAAAATGTTACGTTGCGGACCTGGGTCCCAGTCACCTCTATATCGGTAGTAAAACATTTATGCGAAATTATCGGTCCGGGACTGATCCCCTTCAACGGTACTTCGCACAATTGAATTTTGTCTTCGAACAGTTTTTCATATTTATTGGACATAAGAGAACAATCAGCTCCAGTATCAATTAGCGCTTGAAACTCTTTGCCACAGATTCACACGACTGAACCCTTAAGCTCTAGTCCCGAGCTGCAGACATTGATGTTCTTTCGTTTTTCTATGGCTGTCTTGGTAAAGCAGTTTGACACACTATGACCTCGTTTGCCGCAAAACGAACAGGTTTCCTCCCTAGAAGGTCCAGGGTTCGATTTTATATGACTTGCCACGTATCTCTTACAGTTAGATCGCATGTGGCCCAAAGCACCGCACGAGTAGCACCGTTTCTCAGCCAAAGGACGCCTCTCCACATTAACCAATGACCTTTTCTTATCACCAACAAATTTACTGGGTGAATGGTGATAATCTTCTCGAGGGTGAGGTCTCTTTATACCACGCCACAAAAAGCGGGGTTCATCAAATCTCTGATTTCTCTGAGGCTCCGGACGGAGCGTTTTCTTAAACGAGGTAAGGTACGATATTAGCTCCCTAACATTGGCACAATTTCGATTTATCGCCGCTGACTTAACATCCAGTTCACAAATATCATGAACGATCAGCTCGACAAGGTCTGCTTCTTTCCACGTTACCAGTAAGCACTTGAGCCTTGCTAATTTTTCGTGCACGTATCGTTCGTAAGAGTTGACTTGCGAACTGTTGAAGTCAGCGGCATCTTTGAACAGGTGTCCTAAGTTTCTTCGAAGGGGAATAGCTTCCAGAAAGTCGTTTTTAAAGGTGATCCAGTCCCTAAGGTCGGGGTCCCACTTCTCGAACCAGTGTCTAGCATTGTCTCTTAAAAACCCGGTTATTCTTGTTACTGACTCTATATCATTCCAGGAGAACTGATTTTTTATTGTTTCAACGTGGCATATCCACTTATTGGAATCATGTAATTCCGGACGGAACACAGGGATGTTGTAAGCATCGTTATTGTTCGTACGCTGCAATAATACCATCTGCCGGGTAAACTCCGTGATAGCCGACGCAAGACAAGATTGATCATTGGGGACGCTGGGACCAGTAACAGGGTCGCTTCCTCCGGGTTGGTCCTCATCAGAAACTATGAAATTACTCATGTTATTGCTTTTTTTTTTTTTTTTAATATCGCCGGTAATGTCCAAATGTAAGCGAACCCGCACTAAAAAAAAATCACATTCCTCTCAAAAAAAAATGTGAAAATAAAAGTCGTTGTCTAATAATAAAAAAAACTAAGAAAGAGAAAGATAAAGGAAAGGAAAAGAGAACTGTTCTTTAAAACCGTTCCTTAGAACCGTTCCTTTGAATCGTTCCGTAGAATCGTTCTTTTGAATCGTTCCGTAGAATCGTTCTTTTGAATCGTTCTTTTGAATCGTTCCGTAGAACCGTTCCGAAGAGCCTATAACGTCAAAAAAAAGAACCGACTCTCGAAAAGAACTATTACGTCGTTCAAGCACAGAAGGAACACATTTTATAGTTTCATGAGGAGGTAGTAAAATAGATGAATTTAGAGCAGAGTGACAGGGGGCTCTGTGCAAGTGTTAGTACTTCCACTAAATTAAATGCGTGAGTGTGGGGTAGCTTGCTGCTTGTAACAAAAACAACAAAAAAATCACGTAAAAATAAGAAAACCAGAAATTACGAAATACTTAATAAAAAAGAATTATAGACAAAGAAAATTAAACCACTTATCTAGAACAGTTCTTTGGAGAGAAAATCCTCAGAAAATATTTATGTATGACACTATACAACACAAGTAAAGATAATTATTTTAGATGAAACAATTGTTGTGATTTTCTTCTAAAAAAAAACACTGTTAAAATGACACTCTCGCACTTTTAATACAATTAGTTTTAAACTGGTTCTTTTTGAACAAACACAAACGAGTCAGGAAAGGGGGATTCTCTAACCACTTCTGATATTAGATATTAAGGGAAACCTGATGTCGTCTTGAGTCTTCCGCGGAGCAGGAAAGCAGGAAAAGCGGAACTCCTTCGAAAGATGGCCGCTGTCGCAACTCCCACGCTGTCCAAAACCAAAACTGTCTCTCGAGGACCTCAGCGCGATCCTCCCGCCGCTGCGCGCATGTCCGGTAATCCAGTGTCTTGACTACGACTTTCAACCAGCGTTTTCATTGGGAGAGGACAGACGCCATTAATCGTCGTACTTATTTAAATAAGTACGACCCGTATTCAAATAATAAACACATATATTTAATAATAAAATAGACCATCTAACAATATATATATATATATATATATATATATATATATATATATATATATATATATATATATATATATATATGTGTGTGTGTATATGTATATCATCTTGATTTGTTTTTAAACATAAAACTGATTTTTACGATTTTCTCTTTTCCCATTTCTCATTCTCTAAAACTGAATCAAATAAAATGTTTTTTTTTTTCTTAACTTAAAATCGTTTATCACTTTATTTTTATACTTTCTTCTTTTTTTTAGAGAACTTTTTTAGGGCTCCTTTCTTTTTTTAATTTGGATCGTGAGGTGGGTTTTGAATGGTTGGAAGGACCTAGAGGTCCTGGTGTGTTTGTAGTAAATACTAAGCTTTGTATCCTTAAAGTTGGAAGGAAAAGAAAAAAAAGCAATAAAGTGAAATCTTTGCAGATCATAAAGCCGTATCCTTGCTCCTTCTTAAGGTTCCTCAGGAAAGAGATTTCAGTAAAAGAAAGAGAAAGGGAGAGAAAGAAAAAAAAAAGGTTTTTATGATTGGCTCCCTTCCCCCTGTTTAGTCCTTAGGACCTGTTTACGTTTCTCGAAATACTCCTGGCAGGACCGTAGAGGGAAAGGACCTCCTTTCTACAGGACTTCTTGGGCTTGTTTTGCTAAAAGCGACCCCTCCACACAGGACCCTTCACTTGGAACGGCTTAGTATTTACTATAAAAAGAAGTAGAATGGTTGGAGGGAGGGTTTTTATCTTTACTGCCCTATTTTTACTCTCTTTCATCCCTTTTTCATGATTTCCAAAAGAGGTGGTGACGTGGAAGAGCCTCATAAAATTGACGAATATCGGAGTTGACAGACTTTCTCCCACTCCACCTTCATTTCTCTCTCTCCATTCTGCGTTATCCAAAATCTTCTCTTCCTTGGGATATTGGTATATGCCATTGGATAAACACTCTGTACTCTTCCTTGGGATATTGGTATATGCCATTGGATAAACACTCTGTACTCTTTCTTGGGATATTGGTATACCCCATTAGATAAACATTCGGTTCTCTTCCTTGGGATATGGGTGTATCTCATTGGATAAACACTCAGTACTCTTCCTTGGGATATTGGTATATGCCATTGGATAAACACTCTGTACTCTTTCTTGGGATATTGGTATACCCCATTAGATAAACACTCAGTACTCTTCCTTGGGATATTGGTATATGCCATTGGATAATCACTCAGTCCTCTTCCTTGGGATATTGGTATATCCCATTGGATAAACGCTCTGTCCTCTTCCTTGGGATATTAGTAGTTGAAGTAATTATCCCTTAGGATAAACACTCTGTTTATCATCAGTTTTTCCAATAATGACCAACTAAATTGATGGAAACAAGTTCACTGGTGAAGTCCAACTAAAGTGGTTGAAACCAGTTCACTCAACTAAAGTGGTCAAATTTACTACTGAAATAAGCAACTTAAGAGGTTGAAACTGGTCTAGCAACATTGGGGTTGGGGTTGTGGGGTGAGAGTGACTTCGGATACAACCTAAGGCTCTCCCCCTTCTAAGGTTTTATTAAACGAGGATACTCAAAAGCAACATTGAACAGTTCTGTAAAATAAGCCACGACAAAGGTAAAAATGACAAGTTTATTTATTATAGTATGAAACAGTACAAGTAACTATAATGTGAACATAAATCTAGCTATCTAGTGAGAAAAATGAAAAGTTATTGCAGTGGCGATGAAGACTAAATTGTTATCCTCTACTAAGCAGTTTCCTCAATAACTTTGTTTTTGATATACATTTATTTTTGAGATTTATAACATTTTTAAGTTTTTACTTCCGAGCTTACCAAAGTTAACGGAAGCTAAAAATCAAATTAAATGAATTTGACAACAATGGCACATAAAAGCATAGGTATTAATAGTATAAAATAATTAAAGTATACAAAATAGTGGAAGCTATGTGTCACACTAATTGGCAGAATATTATATTCTTGAAAACTATCAGTGACCTATAAACTCACAATGCTGGAGTAGGGAGAAGACTAGCAGGCTGGAGTAGGGAGAAGACCAGCATGCTCGAGAAGGGAAAAGACCAGCATGCTGGAGTAGGGAGAAGACCAGCATGCTGGAGTAGGGAGAAGACCAGCATGCTGGAGTAGGGAGAAGACCAGCATGCTGGAGTAGGGAGAAGACCAGCATGCTGGACTAGGGAGAAGACCAGCATGCTGGAGTAGGGAGAAGACCAGCATGCTGGAGTAGGGAGAAGACCAGCATGCAGGAGTAGGGAGAAGACCAGCATGCTGGAGTAGGGAGAAGACCAGCATGCAGAGTCGCCAGGATTAGTATCCTGAGGATGTCTAGTTTCAGCGACTTTATTATCACCGTAAGAGTGGCTCCATTCAAATACTGTTGTCGGCATTCTTGCCTCGTAGTACCTTTGTAACCTGATTATCCCTGTGGGAATAAAATAGAACGACCAATGACGATAATGCTCAAGGAACGTGAGTTGATGAACGTACTTTATGTCTGATGCAAAAACTTTCACTATTTCTAACTCTATCTTCACAAGATTTCTACAATAAGGGAATAACATTATATGTTTTCACAATAATCGTTCCTTTTTTTTTTTACATTTTCATCAGTTTTTGTTTTATTTCTAAATTTTTTATACGACGGAAGAAACAGTTTTAGCATGCATATGAGTATATTAAGGGGGGGGGGGTGCGCAGGCTGAGAAGGTTATAAAACTGTTTCCCCCTCTGGTTTAAGCAGAAGTTTAGTTGTTTATGGCGCCACGAAACTTCCCTTCAAAATAAAAAAAATCGTATTAAATCATTTGAAAGCCTTCCGAAATAAAACCCACTCTAAAATTCGACAATAATTTCGTTTCCAAGTTCTATCCCCCCCCCCTTTTTCCTCCGCAAGCTTTTTCCTTAAAAGGTCGTAAAAGGATTAGAATTTATAATTCCAGTATATCTCGTCACTCCAAACAACGAAACAAGGAGAAATTTAATCGAATATATTAGTACAACCCGCTCATTCTTAAAGTCTTAAAAAGCATTAAAACAAGGCATTTAAATATGAAAATAACTCAATAACTTTCACTTGCTCAAAACACAGGGAATAATATAAAAGGAACGTTTTCATGGCTGAAACATTTTCATTTAACAACGTATTTTCCCTTGTTTATTGCTTTGAGAAAACCCTATTTTTAATTACATCTTCCCTTAAAATTCTTCCTTTCTAGTTTATTACACTGTGTTACTACGGCTGATATTTCTTTTGCCAGGGAAATAGTTAATTTTTCCCCCAGAAATCCCATTTGTATAATTATAATTCTGTAAGGTGGACTTACACAAGGTAATTATTTTAGACTTTTACAGTTTTAATATTTCAAACTAATTGTTCACAGATTATAATAATGTTTTTAGTATTGCGTTATCTAATAATTCTTAAATTTATGTATATTTTAGCTGTTTCATTAGCTTAATATTTTTAACTTTATCATTAGGTTAAAGTTATTTCTTTTTAAATAAATAAATTAGTTACCTTTTAGAAGCATTGTGTATAATTAATTTTCTTGAGCACCCCAAGGAAATAGATTTTTATTTGTTAAAAAAAATGTTTCAAATATTATTAGATGATTTCCTTTAATTAATTTTAACAAAAAAAAATTCTAAGAATAAAATTTCGTTTTTATTCCAAGCTTACCAAAGGAAAGTGTAGTAAGACAGAAACCCTTTTCTAGCATCCAGTCTGTAGTGTGGATCATGTATCCCCTCTCTGGGATTCCAACTCACCAGATATGTCGGAGTTTAGACCTAGGATTCAGTGTGAAACATGTATAACCTCTCTGGGGTTCCAACTCACCAGATATGTCGGAGTTTAGACCTAGGATTCAGTGTGAAACATGTATCACCTCTCTGGGATTCCAACTCACCAGATATGTCGGAGTTTAGACCCAGGATTCAGTGTGAAACATGTATACCTCTCTGGAGTTCCAACTCACCAGATATGTAGGAGTTTAGACCTAGGATTCAGTGTGAAACATGTATAACCTCTCTGGGATTCCAACTCACCAGATATGTCGAAGTTTAGACCTAGGATTCAGTGTGAAACATGTATCACCTCTCTGGGATTCCAACTCACCAGATATGTCGAAGTTTAGACCTAGGATTCAGTGTGAAACATGTCTCACCTCTCTGGGATTCCAACTCACCAGATATGTCGGAGTTTAGACCTAGGTTTCAGTGTAAACATGTATCACCTCTCTGGGGTTCCAACTCACCAGATATGTCGGAGTTTAGACCTAGGATTCAGTGTGAAACATGTATCACCTCTCTGGGATTCCAACTCACCAGATATGTAGGAGTTTAGACCTAGGTTTCAGTGTGAAACATGTATCATCTCTCTGGGATTCCAACTCACCAGATATGTCGGAGTTTAGACCTAGGTTTCAGTGTGAAACATGTATCATCTCTCTGGGATTCCAACTCACCAGATATGTCGGAGTTTAGACCTAGGTTTCAGTGTGAAACATGTATCATCTCTCTGGGATTCCAACTCACCAGATATGTCGGAGTTTAGACCTAGGTTTCAGTGTAAACATGTATCACCTCTCTGGGGTTCCAACTCACCAGATATGTCGGAGTTTAGACCTAGGATTCAGTGTGAAACATGTATCACCTCTCTGGGATTCCAACTCACCAGATATGTAGGAGTTTAGACCTAGAATTCAGTGTGAAACATGTATAACCTCTCTGGGGTTCCAACTCACCAGATATGTCGGAGTTTAGACCTAGGATTCAGTGTGAAACATGTATCACCTCTCTGGGATTCCAACTCACCAGATATGTCGGAGTTTAGACCCAGGATTCAGTGTGAAACATGTATCACCTCTCTGGAGTTCCAACTCACCAGATATGTCGGAGTTTAGACCTAGGATTCAGTGTGAAACATGTATCACCTCTCTGGGATTCCAACTCACCAGATATGTCGAAGTTTAGACCTAGGATTCAGTGTGAAACATGTATAACCTCTCTGGGGTTCCAACTCACCAGATATGTCGGAGTTTAGACCTAGGATTCAGTGTGAAACATGTATCACCTCTCTGGGATTCCAACTCACCAGATATGTCGGAGTTTAGACCCAGGATTCAGTGTGAAACATGTATACCTCTCTGGAGTTCCAACTCACCAGATATGTAGGAGTTTAGACCTAGGATTCAGTGTGAAACATGTATAACCTCTCTGGGATTCCAACTCACCAGATATGTCGAAGTTTAGACCTAGGATTCAGTGTGAAACATGTATCACCTCTCTGGGATTCCAACTCACCAGATATGTCGAAGTTTAGACCTAGGATTCAGTGTGAAACATGTCTCACCTCTCTGGGATTCCAACTCACCAGATATGTCGGAGTTTAGACCTAGGTTTCAGTGTAAACATGTATCACCTCTCTGGGGTTCCAACTCACCAGATATGTCGGAGTTTAGACCTAGGATTCAGTGTGAAACATGTATCACCTCTCTGGGATTCCAACTCACCAGATATGTAGGAGTTTAGACCTAGGTTTCAGTGTGAAACATGTATCATCTCTCTGGGATTCCAACTCACCAGATATGTCGGAGTTTAGACCTAGGTTTCAGTGTGAAACATGTATCATCTCTCTGGGATTCCAACTCACCAGATATGTCGGAGTTTAGACCTAGGTTTCAGTGTGAAACATGTATCATCTCTCTGGGATTCCAACTCACCAGATATGTCGGAGTTTAGACCTAGGTTTCAGTGTAAACATGTATCACCTCTCTGGGGTTCCAACTCACCAGATATGTCGGAGTTTAGACCTAGGATTCAGTGTGAAACATGTATCACCTCTCTGGGATTCCAACTCACCAGATATGTAGGAGTTTAGACCTAGAATTCAGTGTGAAACATGTATAACCTCTCTGGGGTTCCAACTCACCAGATATGTCGGAGTTTAGACCTAGGATTCAGTGTGAAACATGTATCACCTCTCTGGGATTCCAACTCACCAGATATGTCGGAGTTTAGACCCAGGATTCAGTGTGAAACATGTATCACCTCTCTGGAGTTCCAACTCACCAGATATGTCGGAGTTTAGACCTAGGATTCAGTGTGAAACATGTATCACCTCTCTGGGATTCCAACTCACCAGATATGTCGAAGTTTAGACCTAGGATTCAGTGTGAAACATGTATCACCTCTCTGGGATTCCAACTCACCAGATATGTCGAAGTTTAGACCTAGGATTCAGTGTGAAACATGTCTCACCTCTCTGGGATTCCAACTCACCAGATATGTCGGAGTTTAGACCTAGGTTTCAGTGTGAAACATGTATCATCTCTCTGGGATTCCAACTCACCAGATATGTCGGAGTTTAGACCTAGGTTTCAGTGTAAACATGTATCACCTCTCTGGGATTCCAACTCACTAGATATGTAGGAGTTTAGACCTAGGTTTCAGTGTGAAACATGTATCACCTCTCTGGGATTCTAACTCACTAGATATGTCGGAGTTTAGACCTAGGTTTCAGTGTAAACATGTATCACCTCTCTGGGATTCCAACTCACTAGATATGTAGGAGTTTAGACCTAGGTTTCAGTGTGAAACATGTATCACCTCTCTGGGATTCCAACTCACCAGATATGTCGGAGTTTAGACCTAGGTTTCAGTGTAAACATGTATCACCTCTCTGGGATTCCAACTCACTAGATATGTAGGAGTTTAGACCTAGGTTTCAGTGTGAAACATGTATCATCTCTCTGGGATTCCAACTCACCAGATATGTCGGAGTTTAGACCTAGGTTTCAGTGTAAACATGTATCACCTCTCTGGGATTTCAACTCACTAGATATGTAGGAGTTTAGACCTAGGTTTCAGTGTGAAACATGTATCACCTCTCTGGGATTCCAACTCACCAGATATGTCGGAGTTTAGACCTAGGTTTCAGTGTAAACATGTATCACCTCTCTGGGATTCCAACTCACTAGATATGTAGGAGTTTAGACCTAGGTTTCAGTGTGAAACATGTATCATCTCTCTGGGATTCCAACTCACCAGATATGTCGGAGTTTAGACCTAGGTTTCAGTGTAAACATGTATCACCTCTCTGGGATTCTAACTCACTAGATATGTAGGAGTTTAGACCTAGGATTCAGTGTGGAACATGTATCACCTCTCTGGGATTCTAACTCACTAGATATGTAGGAGTTTAGACCTAGGATTCAGTGTGGAACATGCATCACCTCTCTGGGATTCTAACTCACCAGATATGTCGAAGTTTAGACCTAGGATTCAGTGTGAAACATGTATCACCTCTCTGGGATTCCAACTCACCAGATATGTCGAAGTTTAGACCTAGGATTCAGTGTGAAACATGTATCACCTCTCTGGAATTCCAACTCACCAGATATGTAGGAGTTTAGACCTAGGATTCCGTGTAAAACATGTATCACCTCTCTGGGATTCCAACTCACCAGATATGTAGGTGTTTAGACCTAGGTTTCAGTGTGAAACATGTATCACCTCTCTGGGATTCCAACTCACCAGATATGTAGGTGTTTAGACCTAGGTTTCAGTGTGAAACATGTATCACCTCTCTGGGATTCCAACTCACCAGATATCTCGGTGTTTAGACCTAGGTTTCAGTGTGAAACCTTTTTTACCTGGCCACAAATCTTGAATTTAAAATAAAATGTAGTTGAATGAACTATAGTTAATATGTAAATATATTTTAAATGGTGAATATTGGTTTAAGTGTTTGGTGTATGGTGAGGTGATGGGATGAGTAGGTGGTGATGTGATTGTCCTGAGTTGGTAGCTCTGAGCTGGGTACTTGCTTTGATGACAGAACTGTACTTCCCTGGGTAACAGGGCAAGTCTGAGTATAATTACAACTCTTTATGTATTACAGTTAATTTATTTTATTAAATTACTAGCTGACCCGGCGAACTTCGCATCGCCTAATAAACAATAATAACATAAGAAATGTATAGCTGCTACCTTTGAAAAACCTTGTAAATAGTTTATTTAGTTAAATAATGTTGCCTTATATAAAAAATGTATAATTAAAATATTGAATATATGCTTGTAAAATATACAATATTTGCATAAGAGACTTACAGATAAACAAAAATATTCATTCTTATTTTTATAGATATAGATTATAGACAAATTTTTCCTGTATTTTCCATTTCCGGCCTGTACCTTAAGTAATAAGCTTGGAAGCAATATAATTATTTTAAATAAACAGGTCAAGTGTGTGCTAGTCAGCAAACAGCGAGGGTCCGTAGGCCACACTATATAGTGTTTAACTGTAAAGTGTATAAACAGTGTTTTTTTAAAATGCTAAAAAGCTTACTTTGAAACTTTGAACCATTCTAAGGGTCTGATATTCTCAAAACACACTCTGATAAAGTATTTTTTTGCCACTGAACCGGACTACAACCATATAAATACATCGAAAAGACCATAATTATAAAAAAACGGATTTTGTCAATAAAAAATAAAATAATTTTTTTTTCGACATTTCCAAAAAGTGGTATCTTTACTTTTGGTCGAAGAATGTTCAGGAATTTTTTCAGATTTTTTTCACTTTACATAAGCGAGATAGAGGGGGGGACACGTTTCACACCCACTTCAAACTTGCCTACGCTCGCCCTATCAAAGTTATATCCAAAGAATTGTATATTTTTGTAATCAGCTCGACGTACCCTTTCATATGATACCTCTCACGGTGTTGAAAAAAAAAAAAAAAAAAAAAATGTTAACCCTTAAGCTTTTTTACCCTAATTTTTTTGAAAAATATTTTTTTTAAGTCGCTATATTTTTAAAATATGTGGGTAGGTACAAGACACATACATGCCAAATTTCAAAGTAATCGGACGAAAGGTGTAGCTGTGAGAGCACGCGAGAGGACGGACGGACAGACACACGCAGGAAGAAATAAGGGTCCTTGGTTTTGCCTACGGACCCTAAAAATAGTATGACGCATTTTTGGTCTTTATGTCATATATATATATTTATCTATTTATCCGGTTATTTTTAATCTTGGATTTACATAAACTAATATCTAGTTTCAATTACTATTTATGAATTTGTATGTATTATTAGTTATTATATAGTTATTTGATGCTAGTCACAAATAATACGAAAGAAAAAAATATCTTTCTTGGCTTTCCATGTCCAAACATAGGCTGTTTGGGAATGCTCAAGGAGTTTGCTCAAAAAGCGTCCACACGCGCACAAACAGCAAACATCCTTTGATGTACCGACTCTACCCGGAGCACCCGCGAACACAAACAAGCATTGGTTCATGCGTGCGGTGTCGTCCACACCGGCCGCGCATCCCTTAAAACGACTTAAAATGTTAAATTCCTTTTCAATCGCACTAAATTTAGATTAATATTGTAGAATCTGTTTAAAGATGATTTTTTTTTTAGTTTTTTTGGGGCAGTGCCCCCAAATTTAGAGCTTCAATTAATTTCTCTATTTCTCCTAGAAGTATGATTTTTCTGGAACTTTCTACCGAGATTTAGGATCCACGCGTCTCATAGACGTGACATTTGGAAAATATTAAAAACTGGTTTTAATAATTTTTTTTTTGGGCTCATTGGATCTTAAACGTGTAAATCCATTGAAATCTAAAAATCAATTTCTTGCGCAATTACATACTTTCTTTTTTATATGTACTACGTACATAAGAAAGTACATTCTGTCTTTGCAAAATAGGTTTATTTAGAAAAAAAAAAACGGCTTTCAAGTGCAAGCGACCATCATTAGCGCTAGATATAGATGCGGAGTCGGGTGGAACTATGGATCAGTTCATGTAGAGTTGTTGAACTTAACTCCTTTTATAGGAGAGCCGGGCGTGGCTGTGTACCTAGTTTGCTCGGCCATCACTGAATCAAGTGTGACAAGAGATCGTGGGTTCGATCCCTCGCCGTGATGCTCTGATTTATATGGTTCACTAATGATAATATCATGCTCGCTTGGGTGGTACAATGTACAGTATGATGTGTGAAATGGCTGCAAATCTCTACCACGAGGATAGTAAAATGGACCTAAAAGATGGCCTAATTGCTAGGTTCCAACATGTGTTCCCAACGGGTGTCTAGTACTATTAATAGGACCTTACTACTACAACTACCGTTTACAACTTGATAGTAAATTTCACAACATGAAATTGTCAACTACTGCGGTTGAATGACTTCTCGCGGTTGGAAGCCGGTTTTGGTTTAATAAAGCTATTGTGAAGAGACAGTTGTTGATATTGTTTTTACTAATTTACCTCAGTTAATAACTTAGTAACAGTTGTTCTTCCAAAAACCGAAATTAAACCGCTTAATCTAAGGGGAGGGTTATGAGTTTACTTGAGGCTATAAAACATTAGAGTAAGGTTGATGCATTTGAATGTTCATTTATTGAAAATCGTAAATGTTATTTGGTCGGCTAACTGTTAAGATAAAGGGGGGGGGGGGGGGGGGTGTTCTCATTCAAATGGAAATATAAAGTTTTGGAGGGGGAGATGTCGAGAGAAATAATTGTTTAGTACGGAAATTTCTTCGCTTGAAAATCCTTTAAACCGAAGTTGATCAATCTCTTGCGGAGGAGGCGAGTTTGAGGGTCGTAAAATAAGTAAAAGTGATCTCGTTGAGTGAGTGAGGGGGGGCGGTGACGCAATATGGGTCGGCTGCGTAGTGCGTAGCTTGGAGAGCGACGCACTAAAACTGCACTCGGTTTACCTTCAATAGTTTTGCGAGGGAATGAGTTAGGGTGCAATGAAACGAGAGTAAAAGGCAGCAGCCGTGAAGGTTATGACCGAGGGAATAAGGTTTCCTCTCCTATGCTAAGGTTATTTCATTTATATTGGTCCGGGGGAGGCGAAACAGAGGGGGGGAGAGATTTTACGATGGAGGATTTATCCCGGTGTTTTCAGCGCTACGCTTTCACAAGCTCGGTTTAATGTCTGGCAAAGCCGTAAAAACCTTTCGGGTGCTTCCATGAACAGTTCTAAACCTCCTCGAAACGCTACTTGCAACAACTGCTGCTACTGGCATGATAAATCACATAGTGACACACACGCATTCACCAAAAGATTTTATAGCACCTGTCTTTAAAAACCCCCCCTCCTGACGTTGAGCGCTATTAAAATCTAGCAAAACTCCCCGTAAACAATAGAGACCCCCAGAGACTTACATACACGCACCATTTTTACTCTCTTAACTTAAAACGAAAAACAATCCTTAGAAAGAAAAAAAATATTACATCATCACAAAAATATTATAACAATAATGTCCTTTTTTTTATTGAGAATCATAAAAAAATGCATGTTCTTGTCATTATTTTCAGATATTTATGCTGTGTTTATACATTCTAACATGAACATAAAAATATTGTGTCCTTACGTTAAAAGAAATGTGCTCGTTAGGGTCATGGTAAATCTCAGACAGTGACCGACAATAGAGAAAATCGCACTTGTTCATAACCTGCATCTTGAAACCTTCCTTTTCTTTAAACATTTCTGTGTTTTATTTATTTTACAGAATCTTACTAATATAACCCTCTCATTATCAATTTATAAGGATATGTAACCATCTCATTATCTATAAATAAAGGATGTGTAACCATCTCATTATCTATAAATAAAGGATGTGTAACCATCTCATTATCTATAAATAGAGGATATGTAACCATCTCATTATCTATAAATAAAGGATGTGTAACCATCTCATTATCTATAAATAAAGGATGTGTAACCATCTCATTATCTATAAATAGAGGATATGTAACCATCTCATTATCTATAAATAAAGGATGTGTAACCATCTCATTATCTATAAATAGAGGATATGTAACCATCTCATTATCTATAAATAAAGGATGAGTAACCATCTCATTATCTATAAATAGAGGATATGTAACCATCTCATTATCTATAAATATAGGATGTGTAACCATCTCATTATCTATAAATAAAGGATGTGTAACCATCTCATTATCTATAAATAAAGGATGTGTAACCATCTCATTATCTATAAATAGAGGATATGTAACCATCTCATTATCTATAAATAAAGAATGTGTAACCATCTCATTATCTATAAATATAGGATGTGTAACCATCTCATTATCTATAAATAAAGGATGTGTAACCATCTCATTATCTATAAATAAAGGATGTGTAACCATCTCATTATCTATAAATAGAGGATATGTAACCATCTCATTATCTATAAATAAAGAATGTGTAACCATCTCATTATCTATAAATAGAGGATATGTAACCATCTCATTATCTATAAATATAGGATGTGTAACCATCTCATTATCTATATATAAAGGATGTGTAACCATCTCATTATCTATAAATAGAGGATATGTAACCATCTCATTATCTATAAATATAGGATGTGTAACCATCTCATTATCTATAAATAAAGGATGTGTAACCATCTCATTATCTATAAATAGAGGATATGTAACCATCTCATTATCTATAAATAAAGGATGTATAACCATCTCATTATCTATAAATAGAGGATATGTAACCATCTCATTATCTATAAATAGAGGATATGTAACCATCTCATTATCTATAAATAAAGGATGTGTAACCATCTCATTATCTATAAATAAAGGATATGTAACCATCTCATTATCTATAAATAGAGGATATGTAACCATCTCATTATCTATAAATAAAGGATGTGTAACCATCTCATTATCTATAAATAGAGGATATGTAACCATCTCATTATCTATAAATAGAGGATATGTAACCATCTCATTATCTCTAAATATAGGATGTGTAACCATCTCATTATCTATAAATAAAGGATGTGTAACCATCTCATATCTATAAATATAGGATATGTAATCATCTCATTATCTATAAATATAGGATGTGTAACCATCTCATTATCTATAAATATAGGATATGTAATCATCTCATTATCTATAAATAGAGGATATGTAACCATCTCATTATCTATAAATAAAGGATGTGTAACCATCTCATTATCTATAAATATAGGATATGTAATCATCTCATTATCTATAAATAAAGGATGTGTAACCATCTCATATCTATAAATATAGGATATGTAATCATCTCATTATCTATAAATAAAGGATGTGTAACCATCTCATATCTATAAATAAAGGATATGTAACCATCTTTATAAAGTGCGTTTAACCATCAGGGGGCTGTAGTCAAATAGACCTATATTTATCTACTTCACAAATGATTAATGTAATTACGTTAAGTCTTGGTGGTGCAATAGAGGTCCTGTAATCGATATAGTTTATCCAATTATTATTATGCTGAAGAGTCCCTGTCCTGTAATCCTCATAGTTTACCAAACGAAAACTTGTTGACGAAATCAACAAGGCAGCTCTAAATCGTAATGATATAAAACAACATTAAAGTTTGAGTTAGGACGCGAGAACGCTATGTGCCATAGAAATTGGCAGGCTATTTTTTTTAAGTTATGCTTGACCAAATATCAAAACTTTTCGATTTATTTCCGCAAAATTTCCTTCTTATAGTTGGCAAAATATTTCCTTAGAATATAATCTATTGCTCTTGCAATGTGCTTGACTTGCAATGTTTAATACTTACAATGTTCCCTCAAAAATGTACGTTTCCTAACTAGATTAGTTCCACCCATGTTTCGTACCGTCCTCCAAACTGTTCCAACCTACGCATGGATCGTTTGAAACCGTTTATCGTTTAAACGATAATCAGCCACAACCAAATAACGGTTTTTAGTACAGTGATGTCAAGGTGGATTCACTGCTAGCGAATCCTAATTCATCTATGGCCTCTTTAGCGTCGCCGCGAAAATGTAGGTTCCAAACCATATTTTTCATGGAGCCACTTTATAAGCTAAAGGAAATCCTCCGCACTCCTCGCGCGTTCCGCACGCTTTTCTGTCAAGCGATTAACCTTTGCTGAAATGCTTTGTCGGCATTAAGGTGGCGGCCATTAAATTGAAATTTTAGTTCTCTAACTAGAAGATCTATTATTGTAAAATATACTTACCATGGTATCTCAAGGCAGAAGCTGCTCAAAATGGCCGCCACCTTGAACAATGCACATTCGACATCTTTTTGTCAAAGATGCCACAGCTGATAATGTCACGTTTCTTTGAACCTCCACCAGCTGCAAGCACGACATGTTTTTTTCTACAACGATGGTTTGTTCGCCCACTTAGAGTTGGAATATTGTGAAGTATTTGGTATCGTTTTAAAGCTTATTAAAAGCACCAACTTTTCCTAACTTTGTACGCATTTCTCCCATTCGGGTGATATCG
The DNA here is from genome assembly GCA_951217055.1 of Gerris lacustris. Taxonomy (NCBI): domain Eukaryota; kingdom Metazoa; phylum Arthropoda; class Insecta; order Hemiptera; family Gerridae; genus Gerris; species Gerris lacustris. Next base: position 3,101,812 of record OX578283.1, on the reverse strand, counting down.
ATAAGTGGGCTCAAAGATTTTCAGATTTTTTTTAAAAATCTAATTTTTTTGTTTTCAAACAGCTCTGGGTCACACTAAAAAGGCAACAACTCAACTAAAACATACACCATTTTATAGGAAATCTCCTGCTCTTTCCAACGATTGTTCATTCATTGTTCCAAGATTAATATATTTTGAGTTATTTCAGTTTTTTAAGGTAAAGGTCGATTGTTTTTAACACAGTCTATTTTCGCTTATAGCTCCTATCCTGTTGAGAATTGGACTATAGCTTATATGAACTTTTTTGCTCCAAATGACCTGTAGATATACCCCTTTTACTATGGCCATCTGAAATTGATACACCCTGTATATACAATACATTGCATTATAGTTATGCCCCCTCTTTCATTATGCAAACTTTTGCAATGATTGTCTTGTCAACACGCTAAACATTTCTTTTCCTCAGCGAAACAATTTTCCCTATTCTTAAGAAGAAATTTCCCTCACCCTGAACTAAATATCCTTGTCAAACAGCCTTGTATGGTGGGAAGTCTTTAATATCTTCACGAAGTCCTCTTTTCTCTCCTTTTGCCACTTCGTCTACTCACAATGTTCTTCAAAATCTCCTCAGTACGTAGCTGTGTACCTCCCTCATTTGCCTGCTCTAGTTCTAGTGCTTAGATTGTCCAAACTACTTCCTGTAGTGTAACCGAATTTTTAGAATGAACTCTTAAAATATTTTTCAGCCATTTTCGTCTGGTTAACTCCTATTACCAACTGATCTGGAAGGTGTTCATTAAGTCCTCGTACAAAAGAGGCAACGCAGTGCAGTACGTACAAATTTCGCTAAAAATTTGACTAAGCTTTCATCTTTCTTTCTAAATTGCCGGACAAAGTTCTTTCTTTCAGTAAAAATAAATTTGAGTTTTACATAGAAGTTGGATAATACCGCCTTAACATCGTCAAAATCTGCCTTCTCCTAAATCTGAATCCGAGAAGTGATCCATTATTTTTTTAAACCCCTCTGCGCCACTTTGCACATCAAACATTTTCGTTTTAAGACATAGATTCAAAACCCTCTAAGCCCTATACATCTCATTCCACCTCGAACATGTAAATGTAGTACTCCCATGACTCTTGGGATTGAACAAAAGGATCGAAACGAAACTTTGATACAATTCTTTGATTTGTAATAATTACATTTTCTTGTGCGTTGTCATTCAATTCCTTTTTCGTTCCTCTTCACCTAATCACCGTCGTAACTTTATTCTCGTCACCAATTATTATAAATAACTATAATAATATATAGTAGGTATTAAACATATATTATTAATTCACATACTTAGATATCAACTTAACTACAAGAAGACATGTTTTTGATTCACCTTGGCAATATAACCTTCTCGATATCTTTTACAACGCGATAAAAAATGAAATGGGACTGAATACGGAAAATCTGAGACTAGCGGGCAAATCTAGAGCTTTCATAGGATGATGAGGAAAAAGAATCAGGAAATTCCTTCAGACCGTTCTCCCGGAACAACTGTCGATAGAAAAACATGGCGTACCTATTAAATACAGATAGATTATTTATTATTAAATTATATTATTTTCAATTATATAAAGATATCTAACTACTATGATAAATGCTTCGTTTTAAATTTTTAAATTTTCTACTTTTTGTTTAAGGGAATGAATCGTAGCGATATTTTTAGGCAAAACAATTGTTTTATTCTAGTTTTGTCTTTTCTTAACTTGGTTTGAATGATGTATATTATCCTACCCTTCACATGAAAAGAAGTGCGTAAGTGCACTGTTTAAAAAGTTTATTGTAAAATCATAAGAAAAGTTTTAAAAGTGAACTTATTCCTTGAGAATAGCAGACAAAAAAGCTACGATTCGTTTTTTTTTTTGTTTATAACCTGACTGGCTTGATTGACGCATCCTTGGCTTCAATATAATAATATCTATATAGCCTGAAACGCTAGCTCAGTTAGCTGTGAAGCTACCTTTAGTCATCAAAATTGTCGAGAGAAAGGTTCCATAGATGTTAGGTTTCCCTGAATGTTATTAATATGGTTCAAAAGAGTTATAAACCTGTTCCAACCTGACGATGATATTGAAGGTTTGTTCCAACCTCTTATTTGTATCATCCTTTGAATCGTATCGCGGATCATTCGGAAATTGTTTGATACAGCTTTTATGCGCATGCGCTTACATCATACTGCAATAAAATCAACGGATGTGTGACTCTTTCGAAACGTATTAAAAACATTAAAGGAAACCTAACAGATAGGGAATCTTCCAATTGACATGTGTGCGACAATTGGAATTACTGCGCATGTCGTACAAACTAGTATTTGAGTTCGTCTGAGGATTGTTTGGTTTCCAAACGACCCTTGTGCCGAATGGATACATTTTGGAGGACGGTACAAAACACAGTCCCAAAACGGCTTGGAACTTTTATCCATTGCGCATGACTGTGACGATCCCGCGGACGGTTCACTGCTTGATTCGAACAAACAACGTTAACAGTACAAAGATAGCGCCTGCGCATAAAATCTGTCCTAAACGATGTGTAGGATGTTGTAAAAAAATTAATTTTCTTACAAGATATTTTTCACCCTTATTAATTAGTAATATCTAATTGAAAATCTATCACCTTCTGTTTCTAGAGATTTTATAATGTTGTATACTTGACGATTAGGTTTTCTTTATAGAAACTCATTGGAAGAACAAGAGGTAAAACATGTTAGAAGGTTGGCTGAACTGGAGATAGAGTGGAAAGTTTGCAGAAGGAGGTAACAAGGGTGTTGTTAAGTCTACAAGGAGTACTTTATAGTAGGGAAATGCGGTTAGATCTGGGAGGTGACAGGAAACGGAATTAGACCGGCTCTAGGAAGCCACTAGATGGAATCTCACGTGGTTTAAGTAAACCCCAATCTGTCAGGTTCAAGCCATGCTTGCAACCCATGTTAGACCAGCTAAGTTCACCAACATGTTGACATGTTCATTACAATGTTTCAGACCATTCAACACTCGGCAGACATCGTGTTAACGTCTAAACCTATTCACACAACTAAATGTCTACAAATGTTTCGAAAGCTCCCACAGATCTATTATAGAGTTCAGTATTCAACATGCTTTTCTAAAATCTAATTTAAACTTATGTAAGAGCATGTCAAGACTAGAAAATATATCAACTTTATAAGAACGAATATAAGTAACTTGTTTTATATTCATTAATATATATTACAAAATCTGTCCAATATAACTCTTACTAAATTTTGTTATATACGAGTACATAATTAATTACATAATTAATTGCTACATTGTTTTCCATTTGTTAGTTTTTTTCGTGTTTTTGAGGTAACATTTAATTGTCGTTAGGAATCACGTGGATCTATCATTGTTGGGAGCGTAATGCAATAAATATTAGATAATAAGAAAATAGTTAATCATGATGAGTTGCTAGTTAAAGAGAATGATTATAATATTATAATTGAGAGCCGTGTAGTGGGGGAGACGGGGGTGTAACGGGGGGGGGGGGGGACTTTCTACATATTCCTTAACTTACATGTTCCGGTCATCTTCATTTCAACTATTATAACATATATCACTTCACTACGCAAAAACTTCTGCGTGTATAAAGTTGAAATTTTACATTCCTTTTCAATTGTACTTTAGATAGTTTTTCATAAATAGTTTACTTCATTGCGGTGTTGCTGTTGGTTTTAATAAAACACAAAAATTTTAATAAAACACAGAAATTTTAATAAAACACAGAAATTTTAATAAAACACAGAAATTTTAATAAAACACAGAAATTTTAATAAAACACAGAAATTTTAATAAAACACAGAAATTTTAATAAAAAACACAGAAATTTTAATAAAACACAGAAATTTTAATAAAACACAGAAATTTTAATTAAACACAGAAATTTTAATAAAACACAGAAATTTTAATAAAAAACACAGAAATTTTAATAAAACACAGAAATTTTAATAAAACACAGAAATTTCACATCCAGAGATTTCAATTATACATTTGAGCGAGCGTTACCCGCGAACTCTTTGATGGATAACGCTGTCCAACAAAATTAGTTTGAGCATTGGTAAAAGGAACAAGTACTCCTAATTTCAACTAAATCGGTCAACATTTACCCAAATTATCGTCGCACACGTAAACGTTACTGACAGACAGGCAGACAGACATACAGACAGATAGACAGAGAGGATGCATAGTTTGTTGAATGTAAGAAACTCGCTTACGCTCGCTTCAATTAAACATTTTATCAAACTTTACCATAAAAAATAACTCCTTCCTGGCATGCTCTATTTTTAAAGCTATTTTCTCAGGAACTAGATTATTCCCGGGAAAACTACTTATACTATACATTTTTATTTGTATTTAAATGGAATTCATTTTAGATTTTTTTAAATGAAAATAGTGGGAATTAGTTTTCGGGGAAATATTTTTCAATTTAATATTGGTGAATAGAGCCCAAATTTAGAGCTAACATAAATTTCTCGATTTAGCCTATGGATGTGACTTTTCTGAACATTTACCTACGCCATATTTCATCAAAATCGGCCCAATATTTTGGGCACAATGAACCTGCACAGACAACAGACAGACTGACTCATTTTTTAAAACCGAGTTCAATTTTAACTTTTGACTTTACCGAATTTGTGAACTTATTGATTGTCTTAAAATAGTGGTCGATTTACTTCATCACACACTCCTCGCTGAAGAGTTCCAAAACAACGAAATAACTTTATGAATACAAATAATTCAAATTTAATATAAACTTGCGTCTCATAGAATAATTTTGTGTGATCGGGCCTTTTGTCAGAAGAACTCTCTTGGATAAACCGATCCACAACTTTGGATAAACCTTTACCATCCTTTGGAATTCAAAAGACTTGGAACTGAACCTCACTAACATTGTCCTAAATGGAATTGGTTTCATTTACTACGTTCACTCATCGTTTTGAAAGCGTTTCGGATCCAATTCGTTTTCAAAACGATTCCCGTTCACACAACAAAAAATACAGGTGATCAAAATATTTGTTTTCGAAATCTCGTAACGGTGACGTCACGAGTAAAACCTTCTTTCTTGTTACCTAATATGTCCGCGAATTTTTACATTTTAGTTACAAGTTATTAAAAGTTTTTACAGGTTCTTTATAGTATTAACTTTTGTTTAAAAACGTTTTTGCAGTTTAAAAAAAAAGAAACGGAAGCTCACGAAAACTTAAAAGCTTCAAGAACTTAAAAAGTGGGAAAGAGTAAAATAACCTGATATCTCGATCCCCTCCCCTCCCTGTTCATACGAGCGTTTTGAATTTCGATCCCCCGATCCGATCACGTATTTTTGGTGGATCGGATCTAAACCGATACTATCCGTCGATCTACGTTCGTACAGCGTTTTGAACTAGCGAATCGTTTTCAAAACCGTTTCCAAAACGATGAGTGAACGTAGTAATTGTCGTTTTTGAACATAATGGTTCTCCTCAGCATTCCTTCCTTTTTTGAAACAGCTGATTTTTTTTTTTTTTTTTTAAAAAATCACCATTTTGGACTGAGAGGACTTCAATATTGATATTTTCGCCGTCACATTAATTTTTTTTACACACTGCACATATAATAAGAAGGAAACAGAAGGAAATTGGTAATTTCTCGGGCTTAATGTTCTTTTATAAAATCTGTTTTGAGAAATTTTCTGAATTTCTCTAAATTGGTATTTTTTTATACTTTTTTTTTCACAATACCAATTTAGAGTATCTGTCAGAAAAGGACCAGAGGAAGAGAAAATTATGTAGGAAGGAAGAATTGGAGAAAAAAAAAACCTGCTTAGAAAATTAAGCCCTAGGTCAATTTCTGTATTCCGTGACGCGTAGAAAAAGCTTAAAGTTGAAGTTGCTTTACCATCTTCAAGATTCAACTCATCAAAGGGACTTAAAAGTAAAGAAGAGATGATTAAATCACCTGCTCTCGCTTTTCTTTGATATTTCCTCCCGACGTGGGGCTTCTTCATCAGGAAAGCAAAGAAAAAAATCTCTCCAACCTCGGAGTGCAACGCGTGTCAGAGCTTACCTAACTTGATTGGATCTTTCAAACTTTCAAGTCCCTCTTTCCTCAATCTATTGCAAAGTTAAAAAAAGGAGAATTAAGCACGAAGCATCAAATTTTCCGAAAATCTCCAAATCGATTTTCTTTCTTTTTTTTTTTTTTTACCTTGTAATGAGATTTTTTTTTCGTCCTAAAGAAGAAAAAAAAACTGCATTAACTTTTTTTTAAGATGCAGATAAAGTTTATATATATATATATATATATATATATATATATATATATATATATATATATATCATGTTCAAAAGATGACCTTTTTTCCCCTTTGGATGCTAAAAATAAGGTTTTTTTTTTCAAAAAGGAAAAGGGAAGAAAGACGTTACTAAGTCGTCGAACAATTTAGTATTCGGTAGAACTACTGAAAAGGATTTGGTTGATTGATGCGGAGTCTGTTTTACATCCCTCCCCCCCCCCCCCCCCACTCATCGCTTTATCTCGAATCCACCCATTTCAAATAAGAAACAAAGAAAGAAAATTTCCTTATTTTTACAAAAAAAAAAGAAGTAAGCATTGTGTTGGGTTTTCTTCCCTTATTTTTTCCTTTGCCCTTCTAATTAATACTTATTTCCCTTTCTTTTTCCCTGAAGAAAAAAAAAAAATCATGAAGTAAGACCTTTTTCCTCTTTTCGGGAATTTTTCCTTTTGTTCTTTGAATTGGTTAAGAAGGACATTTTTTTTGTTTAAATGCTAACCCAGCAAAGATAAGAAAGACAGAATAAAAAGGATGAAAGAAAATTCTCGAAGGATATTGGAAAATAGGGTGGAAATTTGCTAAGGATTTTTTTTCATGTTCTTTTTCTTTTTACTATGTCCTTAATGCGACAAAGGATATTTTCTTTTTTCTGCATTCCTTGCCCCCCCCCCCCCCCACCCTTCTATCCTTTATCACCCTATCATTCCAAAGGACCAAATTAAACGGTGAATATAATGTCTCTTTTTTTTCCTACGAAAGGTCCTTAATTCTTACTCCTTAATTCTAATTTTTTTGTTATTTTCCCAGGCCTTTGTTCAATTTCAGTTTGAAAAGAGGAATAACCCTGAATTTGTTATTGAAACGAGCGTAAGCGAGCTTCTTACATTCAACAAACTATGCATCTTGTCTGTCTGTCTGTCTGTCAGTAACGTTCACGCGTGTGACGATAACTTGAGTAAAAGTTGACCAATTTAGTTGAAATTTGGTATACATGATCCTCTTACTAATACTCAGGCTAAGTTCGTTGGACAGCGTGATCCATCCAAGAGTTCGCGCGCAACGCTCGCGTAAACGAGAGGTTCAAAAATTAAATTGGAATTTCAGGACGGATCATCTATTCGAATCATCTAGACGAATCATCATCTATTCGATGAGACGAACATTTTTTTCAAATAACATTTTTTAGTAAAACCAACAACGACACTGCTATGAATTAATAAAGATCGCTAAAACTATTAAAGCGGACCTAAACGTTTAAAATAGAGAAAACAACCTTTTTACCGATATCTTACGTTCTAACGTAACGATTTTAATAAAACTTCATAGACACCATCTGATGCACAATTGAAACAGGCATGCGAAATTTCAATTTGATACATGCAGTAGTTTGTTGGTAGCAAAGAGATACAAATTATAAATATTGAAATGGAGATGTGTGGTTAGAGGAATAGTAAGAATGCGGGGTGGTTCCCTTACTACTAGCCACTGTACTACTACCAGACCCATTATCTATCAACTCATCACGATGCACGATAATCTATTTTTTCAATATTCAATACATATTTATTACTATACGCTCGCTTCAATGAAAGAGCCACGCGATGCCTAGTATATATATATACTAGGCATCGCGTGGCTCTATCATTGAAGCGAGCGTATTGCAATAAAATATTGAATCTTGAAATTTGTTAATCATGATAAATGCCATAGTTGTAGATAAGTGGAAGAGGGTAGTGTGAGGTAGAGTGGGGGTACTCGGTACAAAGCTTTACTTCCTAAACAAACCTACACACAACAACCCACTCGCAGTAGCTTTTAAACTATTATTATAAATGTATCACTTCATTACTCAAATACTACAGATTGTATCAAGTTTTAATTTTACATGCCTGTTTCAATTGTACTTTAGACGATGTATATGAAGTTTTATTAAAATCGTTACGTTAGAATGTAAGATATCTGTAAAAAGGGTGTTTTCTCTATTTTAAACGTTTAGGTCCGCTTTAATAGTTTTAGCGATCTTTATTAATTCATAGCAGTGTCGTTGTTAGTTTTACTAAAAAATGTTATTTGAAAAAAATGTTACTTTGAAAAAAATGTTCGTCTCATCGAATAGATAATAGAATGTTTTCCCGTCCTAAAATTCCAATTTTAAATTTGAAGCTCACGTTTACGCGAGCATTGCGCGCGAACTCTTAGACGGATAACGCTGTCCAACGAACTTAGCCTGAGTATTAGTTAGAGGATCATGTATACCAAATTTCAACTAAATCGGTCAACTTTTACTCAAGTTATCGTCACACGCGTAAACGTTACTGACAGACAGACAGACAGACAAGATGCATAGTATGTTGAATGTAAGAAGCTCGCTTCAATTATTTTTCTTATATTTGATTTTTTTTTTTTTTTTTTATATTTGTTCCTTATTTTTTACCGTCGGAAGTTATCGTCGGACACGTAAACGTTACACACAGACAGACAAGATGCATAGTTTGTTGAATGTAAGAAGCTCGCTTACGCTCGCTTCAATAAAAGTGTTATATATGTACAAAATTTTAGTTACCATATAGTGAGAAAGAGAGATACACTATACATATATTTTAAATTTCTCCTTTGCTCATTAAATTATCACAAATATTTACAACTTTAGGCCTCAATTTTAATTTTTATATAATCGTGTTTAACATTTTCTTTCTCTTATACGTAGTAAACATAAAGTATTGTGGAAATTTTATGGAATTACACGTTTTAGGTCCCCTTATAACCAGCACTAACTCACCTTTTGTCCAAAATAGTGTTTTTACTTTATTGTAAAAACAACTATGTGGAGAATATATATTTTTTGGTTTTTAAGGGATTTATTACTTTCTTATTAAGTAGTGTATAATGGAGAGAAAGTATCGTGGTGGCACAAAAATTCAATTTTGAGATTTAGATTGATTTTCACGTTTTGACGACTTCATTTTGAACATCCTTCTGTAGTTTGCGCAGATACGAGGAGTCTAAATTAATAGACCAGTTATGATGAAAAAAAGTTCCTACTTATTTTCACTTAAAAAATCTCAAATTTAGACCATTTCAATACGAAGTCGTTTACCCGGAAACAATATAATTCGGGTTCGATTCCCCACCGGGAATAATAGTCCAGGAGACAATGACAAGACAATATAGAAAACAAAAGAAAATTGAGGATTCATTTTTTTATCAGACATCAAAAGAAAACATTATGAGATTATAAAAATTTAAAAAAGAAAAATAATTAAAGTGTAAAATAAAAAAAACTAAAATTAAGGTTTCAAATGGTTTAATATAACCCCTAAACACCTCTAACTACCTCTAGACACCTCTAACCACCTCTAGACCCCTGTAACCACCTCTAACCATCTCTAACCACCCCTAGACACCTCTAACCACCTCTAGACACCTCTAACCACCTCTAGACCCCTCTAACCACCTCTAACCATCTTTAAACCCCTCTTGCCACCTCTAGACCCCTGTAACCACCCCTAGACACCTCTAACCACCCCAAGACACCTCTAACCATCTCTAGACCCCTCTAATCACCTCTAGACACCTCTAACCTCCCATAGACACCTCTTACCACCTCTAACCACCCCTAGACACCTCTAATCACCTCTAGACACCTCTAACCTCCCATAGACACCTCTTACCACCTCTAACCACCCCTAGACACCTCTATCCACCTCTGGACCCCTGTAACCACCTCTAACAACCCCTAGACATCTCTATCCACCTCTAAACAGCTATAAGCACACGGCTACACTTGACGCTGTGGTGATGAGTAAAATTGAACATGGTAAATACACTGCCAATTAGTGTGGCACATAGCTTCCTCGCATCCTATCATGTACTTTATTGTTATATTAACATTAAAGTTTTATTAATTTATTGCTATATTGTTTATTGTGTAAGAGCAATTAACATTTTTTAGCGATCTTTAACACTTTACATGGGTGTCGCTGTAGGTTTTACTAAACAATTGTATTTGAAAAAAAATGTTCGTCTCACTGAATAGATAAGGTTTGATTTTTTTCCCGACCGAAAATTCCAATTTTAAATTTGAAGTTCACGTTTACGCGAGCGTTTCGCGTGAACGCTTGAACGGATAACGTTGTCCAACGAACTCGACCTGAGCATTGGTAAAATAAACATGTCTACAAAATTTCATCAAAATCGGGCAACATTTACTCAAGTTATCGTCGCACGTTTCACGATTCGCGGACACACAGACCGACAGACAGACAGACAGACAGACAGACAGACAGACACGGAACCAAAAATGTTCCCTGATGTCTGAAACGGATTTCTGTCTTGGAATTGTTAAAATTGGAGGCATAAAACTTTTTTGTTCTCAAAAGTGAACATAATGCTTCCGTTACCTTCGGTAAGCTCGGAAGCAAAAAAAGAATAAGAAAAGTAGAGTTATTTTAAGTTAATATTTAAGATGATATTATTTTCTATGGCGCCAGGAGACGCGAGATCCGTGCAAATGGAAGTTTTTTCAGTCATTATCTTTCAGTTTGAATCCAGTCGACTGGAGAAGGTAAGATTTATTTCCCTCTTTTTATGTCTAACTCTCGATTTTTTTTTTTTTTTTTTATGCCGCTATAATGATAGAGCCGTGGGTAAAGGTCTGCTAGGTTTGGTGTCTATTTAGGGAACGGGAACACATGGGGTTCGCTCCCCTATTATTGCGAAATTTCCAAACCTATTTTAGACGGCTTTTTTACATTTAAAAAAAAAAAAAAAAAAATATGGTCCTACACAGCTCACATAATAATGTTAATTTTCACGAATACACTCTCACACACACTATTATACTATATATACATACATTATATACAAAATTAAAATAATAATAATAATATATATGTATGTATGCGTGTGTAAGTTTTTTTTAAAAAAATCGATGTAAATATTTACTAAATTACAGCATTGGAAAGATTTAATTTCTGTTGAAGTTTTGATAATTTGCTTTTTTTTAATTTCTTAATTTTACTTCAACGTTAAATTAATTGACACATGCATATTTATATTATTGGAACAGCTTCAGAATATGGTTACCAAGCCCGCAATACACTATTTTCTAGAATTCACTTACAAAACCTTCACCTAATATATCGATATCGTAGCGTATGTATATTATTTTTCGATATATCGAATTTATTCTGTGTCATGTCTACTATAATATCGAATCCATTTTAACATAAAAATTACGAAAAAAATTACGAGTTGATTAAAAAAAAAGAAAACGGCACGGCATTAACCTTGTAATTTGACCTTATATTTTAAGCTTATTTTATGTTACCTTGGGGAAAACAGGTAAAAGTGAATTGTAAGGTGCTGTTTACAAAATTAATGTACAAAATTAATTTTTTTGCCCTAGAATTTTCGACGGCCGCTCCGCACCGCTTCTCGGTGCTCCGCTCATTTTCTGAAGAAAAACAACCCTGCTGCATATAGACCAGGTAGATGTCCAAATCGAAGTACAAAATTCGATGGCACCGTACATTTTTTGCGTAATTTTTATTTTTTTTTGGGGCCGGTAACTGCCGAACTTTCCCGTAATCGTGTAACAGTCCAGTGAATGTGAATATCCCTAATTAATAATACTTAAAAACTTAATAAATCTCTCTTCGTTTGTTTGTTTCAACCTAGTAAACATTTAAGTACGTAAAAAATGCAGGTAGTCTATTCTAAGAAAAACTCGTAAATATCCAAGTAAAATTAAAAATGGTGGGACGAAAATGTTAAGTAATGCTATGAGAATCGATTGTACGTAGTATATCGATTATAACCTGAAATCTTAGCGTAACCTACCCATAATAGTGTGTTGCGGGCTTGGTAACCGCATTCTAAAGCTTAGTTATATTATTTTCTGAGTTTATCGAAAGTTACAGAAGCTATGTGATCGTTCCGAAAAACTATTTGCTTTTATGTTCCGATTTAGAAACTTCCCTGACAGAAAACTAGGCAACTTCATTGCCTCATGTTTTTTTGTCGTTCCACCGTTCAACCTTTTTATGAACCACTAGAACTTAAAAGCCACTAAAATAAAAAAAATAAAAAATAGATTTTTTGAAAAACTGGTTTGTTGAAAGAAGATCACAGATGGCCATATATTAATTTTAATAGTCTGTGCTGATTTAATGTTGAATAAAAATAATTGTGACCGAACTGAGAATAGAACCCGGTCCATGCAACCAAGCTTTCAATTCTTACGTGACCATTGGTCCAATAATTGGACGCTAAGATGCTATGTAACTCAATAATTAGCTGAATATTTTTCTTTATTATTCGACCCTGAAAAAAAGTATTTAAACAAATTAGAATATTAATTTGTAAACTTTTATTATGTCTTCGTTAAAAGAAAATATACAAGTTTTTCTAAAAAGAAGTTTAATTTTTACGCTTCACTGTATTTTATTTAATTATATTAATTTATATATATATATATATATATATATATATATATATATATATATATATATATATATATATATATATATATATATAGACTAACAAGGAAGGAAATTAAATTTAAGGGACTAGAAAGGGTGAATCTTTTTTTTTTTCTACGTGCTATTTTAATTGGTCTAATCTGTTTAATTGTAAACATTTTGAAATTATAGGAGATGAGAAGGTTTTGGATTTTTTAGGGCCAAAAAAAGAGAGAAAAACTCTTCTTTTGATCAAAAAGAACCCTTAGAAAAAAAAACCAGTCGGGGAGGGGCCTCCCCCTTTTTTCCTGGCCGGTAATGAGGGTTAACTTTTTAATAATTCAACAAGAAGGGGGTTTTAGGGTGAGGGGGTTTCTCAGATCTGATTAGAACTCCTTCCTCGTCTAATTGTTACAACCAACAGCCCCTAAAAAAATTTCAAGGCCCCCCCCCCCCCCCCTTTAAACTCTTTTCACTCTCCTGCTGAAGATCCTACTTGGAATAACCAAAAAAGAGCCCCCTCCCCTTTTTTTAAGCAACTTGTCACCCAATTTTTCATCCTTCTTCTGGGAAATCCTGATTAAAAAGTTTTTCTTAAGGATTTAAAAAAAAATAATCCTTGATTAGGTTATAAGGTAAGAAAAGGATGTTCTCAGGATCTCTTTATTCGAAGGATCCAAATAACAAGGACCTCTTTTTTTGTCAGGATATCTTCATTTTGTCATTCTTATCCTTTCCTTTTTTTTTGGTGGTTTGGGGGGGGGGGGGGGGGGGGTTGAGGATATACTTTTTTTGTGGATCTAATTTCGTTTAAACCTAAACAATTGAAAAGGTAAGGTTATCTTTTGTCAGCCGAACCTTCCCTTTTCAGTTGTACCAACCTTAACACCCACAAAAGAATAATGTTGATTAATTTCAAGTTGGTTTTAGATTATCAAATTAACTTCTATTTCACAGCTTATTTTTATTTTTTTATTTTATTTTTATGATTATTGAATTAGTAATTGAGAAGTTTTGCTGTGTCTGTCTGTCGGTCTGTCCACTAATATTTTTGCGTACCACATACATTAAAAATTATTGAGTCTAGTTCTAGTTTTAATGAAATTTAGCATTAATGTCATAATTTGCCCATAATTATTTCCATATTGATAAATTTTAACCATATATTGGTTTCTTTTAATTTTTCTTTTGAATTTTTTTTTAACTTTTTTTTATTAACACCTACATGATTAAAATACTCATTACTCATCCGATTTTTAAGGAATTAAAATGGTTTGTCAAAAGTATGGGCCTTATATCGTCCAAGTATGGGCCATAATATTGTCCAAGTATGGGCCATAATATCGTCTAAGTATGGACCTTATATCGTCCAAGTATGGGCCATAATACCGTCCAAGTATGGGCCAATATATCGTCCAAGTATGTGCCATAATATCGTCCAAGTATGGGCCAATATATCGTCCAAGTATGGGCCATAATATCGTCCAAGTATGGACCATAATATCGTCTAAGTATGGGCCATATATCGTCCAAGTATGGGCCATAATATCGTCCAAGTATGGGCCAATATATCGTCCAAGTATGGGCCATAATATTGTCCAAGTATGGGCCATAATATCGTCCAAGTATGGGCCATAATATGGTTTGTCAAAAGTATGGCCCATAATATGGTCCCATATTAATTTCAAATTTCTGTAATATGAAAGATTAAACAATTGTCTGGCAAGTAATGTGGCATATAGCCTCCTTGCGTTGGCGTCGTACCTTGTACATTTTTACAACACAATATTGTCTAATTAATTTCATATTTTCCTTTTTAGGTGTCTGTACGAAGTAAAAAATAACCTTATATAACGTCTCTGTCTGTCTGTCCGTAATGTCCGTTGGTGTCTGTCTGTTAGTGTCTGTCCATTGGTGTCTGTCTGTTGGCTTGTTTCAATTCATAAACTACTATAGCTAGGAACATGAAATTCAGCACACAGTGTCATCTCGGCATTTGTGACAACTGGACACATTTTAGAGTTTTCACACTTAATATTTTCAAGATGGCGGCCAATATGGCGGGCGACTAAAAATAAGTTTTTAGTCACCATAACATTTTATACATCAATTTAAAGGTATTGAAGTGTACAAAAAGAATATGCAACTATTACACTTAATAATTTGAACTTAATCCTACAGAAACCGGTGATTATCGCCTCACGTACTTACGTGAAGCACTCCATACTTGTTTATTTTCGAGCTTACTGAATGTGATGGAAGCACTGTGGTTATTCTAAAGAGTGAATTATTTATAAATCTGTTAAAATTACTTTTGTTTTATACTTGAACGAAGATATTACTTTAGCACAATTTAATTAGTGCAGATGTTTGAAATGATTATGGGACTATTTATGGGCCATATTCAACAAACCATCCACATTTTTTACACATTGGATGAGAACATTTATAGATTATGGTGTTAATAAAAAAAACGGTCCGAGACAGCTCAGACAAACTTTCTCATATACGAGTTCATAATTACACAATTTGTGAGAGACACCAAGGGATGTGCCACGCAAGCGTGACACATAGGAACTGTTCCAACATCAGACATTACGTCATTAAGATGTTGGCTCGGCATTACACCATGTCCTGCATCGTTTCGTCGCGTCCGACTCTTGGTGTCTCTCACAAATTGTGTAGCCTATTGCAGAATGCAAACACGGTATTAAATTTCTGTTATGTTTTGCCAGCCAAGCAAGTATGGCGGTATGAGAGCACGCTCTTCTCTGATAAGTCCTATATCTGATCTTCTTGATCTAGTATAGGTCCAGAGTTGGGTGGGCATCGTCGGGCCCCTTATGAGTCGGACGCGACGAAACGATGCAGGACATGGCGTAATGCCGAACCAACATCTTAATGACGTAATGTCTGATGTTGGAACAGTTCCTATGTGTCACGCTTGCGTGGCACATCCCTTCGTGTCTCTCACAAATTGTGTAGCCTATTGCAGTGTGCAAACACGGTATTAAATTGCTTTTGAATTCATAATTACTTAGCCCAGGGCTTTCCCTTTATTAGTTTTTGTGTCTTCATAGGTACATTTAATTATTATTGAACATTTCATCAAAATTTATCATAAAAACAACTTTTCCCCGGCGGGGAATTGAACCCGGACTCTCTCCATCCGCGTTTAAAGCTATTTTCTCAGGAACTAGATTTTTCTTGGGAAACCAGCTTATAACGTTTGATTCGTATTCAAATGGACTACATTTTATAATGTTTTAATCAAAAACATCCGAACTGTTTTCGAAATATAATTTTTTCAGAGTTTTTGGGGGGTAGCACCCTAAATTTAGAGCTAAAATTCATTTCTCGATTTCGCCTCGGGGTATTGATTTTTCTGAACATGCATGCCGAATTTCGTCAAAATCGGCCTACTAGATTAGGCTCCACGCGTCTGCAGAGAAGATGACAGACAGACATTTTTTAAAAACCACTTTTTTGGACTAAAAGGGACCCTAAAACGTGTAAATTAATCAAAATCTCAAAATGGAATCATGGCATCACAATCATTTATACAAAAGAAAGGAAAATACCATTGCCTAATTTGTTTTTTTTTCATTGTACAAATTGTCCTTAAAAAATAACCATACCATTTTTTGTTCAGAAAAATCAAATTTTGTATCTTTTGCAGACCCAAAAACATATAATATGTTCTGAACCAAAAAAAGGGACAAATGTATAAAGCAATGTGACTTATTGTTGTTAAAATACTTTTATAGCGATGTATATTTTTATATTACTCATTTTTCTACCCTAAATTATTTTACAAATAAAGAGCAACAATGCCTACCAACATGACAAACAAAAGTATTAAATGGCGTTGGGTTAGTAGGGTAGTTATTATTTTTTCGGAAGGGGGTATGGGCTCCCTCCGAGTTTTAAGAAAAAAGCAATAAAAAGCAGTTTTTTTCGTTCAAAAGTTTTAAGAGGGGGGGTATTGTATAGCTTGATATAACTATGTGGAAGGGGACAGCACCCCATGTCGTAAAATATTTATGTTCTTTTTCTTCTCGTGTTTAGGGAGGAGATACGGTAGCGCTCACCCTTATACTATAAGGATCTACGTTTGACGTTCCTTATGTAAATTTCCTTCTTTTTTCTAAATACAGAGCTTGGACGGCAGTAAAAAGAAAAACATTACGAAAAATAAAATAGGTAATATAGGTTCAATTCTTTAGGTAAAGATGACAAAATCATTAAGTAGTAAAATTGGTACATTGTTAGACTAAATGCGTAGATCCAATAATATCTAAATTTAATCAATTTATTTTTAAATGAATTTAATAAGAATTTGGAGACTGTATACCAGGGGCGGCCAACCTTTTTCGATCGTGGGCCACAATCATGGTTCCACATACTCGAAGGGCCAATACACCCCCCCCCCCCTCCCCCGCCCCACACACCATCTTAAAAAAAGGAAACATCAAAGCGAACGCTTCATCGGACTTTTGCCGCCTGGGTCGTATGCACCGGGAGATCAAGAAAAGCGGTGTCATGCGATATCATTCGTTATCAAATCACCTCTTCCCCTATCACACTAGCAGACACTTACCAATTTTCCTAGACGTTTACCAAATCACTCGATTGTGGGTCTATTGTGAGGCACAAGTGCCACAACACCAGTTGGGTGCCATCATTCAGTTAATTCCGACATCCATTTATTAAAATATTAACAAGTATATTATGATTATTTTAATCATAAAATATAAATCATTATAAAAAATTTGGGTAAAAATTTAAAAAAAAATAGTGGCAAATTGGACGGCGGCCACCCCAAAAGGCGGCGCGGGCCACTTCCCGGCCCGCGTGCCGCGGGTTGGCCACCCCTGCTGTATACGCTTTGTTGTTACTTTTTTACTTAAGTACCCCCTATATCCCTTTGTTTTGATGGGTATTTAGACAAAGGAACATCCGAAAGCAGAACATATACAGAGTAGTATACTAGGCTTCGCGTGGCTCTATCATTGAAGCGAGCGTATTGCAATGAAATACTGAATATTGAAATTTATTTTTCATAATGAATGTCATAGTTGAAAATAAGTGGAAGAGGGTAGTGTCGGGAAGAGTGGGGGTACTCGGTACAAAGCTTTACTTCCTAAACAAACCTATACACTATACGACTATAACAATCTTCACCACCCGCGGTAGCTTTTAAACAATTATTGAAGCGAGCGTAAGCGAGCTTCTTACATTCAACGAAATATGCATCTTGTCTGTCTGTCTGTCTGTCAGTAACGTTTACGCGTGTGACGATAACTTGAGTAAAAGTTGACCGATTTAGTTGAAATTTGGTATACATGATCTTCTTACTAATACTCAGGCTAAGTTCGTTGGACAGCGTGATCCGTCCAAGAGTTCGCGCGCAATGCTCGCGTAAACATGAGCTTCAAATTTAAAATTGGAATTTCAGGACGGGAAAAAATTCTATCATTACCTACTCGATGAGACGAACTTTTTTTTTAAATAACATTTTTCAGTAAAACCAACAACGGCACTGCTATGATTTAATAAAGATCGCTAAAACTATTAAAGCGGACCTAAACGTTTAAAATAGAGAAAACAACCTTTTTACCGATATCTTACGTTCTAACGTAACGATCTTAATAAAACTTCATGTACATCGTCTAAAGTACAATTGAAACAAGTATGTAAAATTTCAACTTGATACATGCAGTAGTATTTGAGTAATGAAGTGATACATTTATAATATTAGTTTAAAAGCTATTCCGGGTGGTTAAGATTCTTATAGTCGTTTTGTGTGTAGGTTTGTTATGAAGTAAAGCTTTGTACCGAGTACCCCCTCTCTACTCCTCACTACCCGCTTCATCATGATTAACAAATTTCAATATTCAGTATTTTATTGCAATACGCTCGCTTCAATGATAGAGCCACGCGATGCCTAGTTATAAATGTATCTCGTCACTACGCAAAGAATTTTGCTTGTATCAAGTTGAAATTTTGCATACCTGTTTCAATTGTGCATTAGATGGTGTATATGAAGTTTTATTAAAATCGTTTCGTTAGAACGTAAGATATCGGTAAAAGGTTGTTTTCTCTATTATAAACGTTTAGGTCCGCTTTAATAGTTTTAGCGATCTTTATTAAGTCATAGCGGTGTCGCTGTTGGTTTTAGTAAAAAATGTTATATGAAAAAAATCTTCGTCTCATCGAATAGATGATGATAGACTCTTTTCCCGTCCTGAAATTCCAATTTAATTTTTGTACCTCTCGTTTACGCGAGCGTTGCGCGCGAACTCTTGGACGGATCACGCTGTCCAACGAACTTAGCCTGAGTATTAGTAAGAGGATCATGTATACCAAATTTCAACTAAATCGGTCAACTTTTACTCAAGTTATCGTCACACGCGTGAACGTTACTGACAGACAGACAGACAGACAGACAGACAGACAGACACGGAGCATATTTCGTTGAATGTAGGAAGCTCGCTACGCTCGCTTCAATTATATTCTTTAGTCTAAATTACTATTAACCCTTTAAGAATCAGGGAAAAATAAATAAATTAATAAAACATGTACAGTTGGTGGTGTCGGCGGTTTACCACCTGGCCATCTCTACACGTGTGTTTTGGATGACATGTCTCCAGTTTTTTCTTTATTGTGGCTCATAGAAGCAATTTCTTAGAGCGGATATTTGTCAAAATACTCATTATACTACCAGTTTCGATTTAATATTGAGTTTTTATAATAAATAATTAGCGTTCTCGAGTTATTTGCAGATTTTTAGCTTGAGTTGTGAAGTTTTAATAAATTACGTTGTCTTAGAGGTTTGGTGGTTTATTCCGTTAACCACCTACTTTAAGGTGGTTAAGGATGTAAACCACCAAACCTTAAAGGCAATATAATTTTTGTCAAGGTCATCAGAAGTACAAATCCCTAATTGATTGGTGGCATCTCCTAGAAACTACCTAAAACATTGTTTTTTTTATGGGAGGGGGGCTAGAATTTTTATAAAAATAATTTTCTGGGGCCATTCATGATCCCACAGATGAGATTTGCAACTCTAATTTTAGAAGTTAGAAAAAAACAGTTGTATGTCATTTGGAGCAAAAAGGGGATGGTTTGCCAGGCAAAGCACCAATGATTAAAGGGTTGGAAATGGGATATTAAGTCCAATGTACCTTGATGGGACAACGAAATATCAAACTTTTTTTTTACTATATACTATAATAAAGATCTTGGTGAGTAGGCTTCCGCGGGTAGATTCGTAATAAAAAGCATGTTTTTTCGGTGACATTTTGTCACAAAGGGGTTGAAGTCCTTGGTTTTGCTTCCACTACTGGAAGCATCTTCAGGGGTGTGCATCGTGATGTTTACTTGAAGCAACAAGACATCCTGTCAACTGGAGTGAAGGACAGCGTATTATAGATCCTTTCTGGAACGTAGATTATACCCTCGGGGAATCCTGGTATAATCTACGTTATTTAAATTTAACAATACTTGGTTTTTATGACATAAAATCATTAAAGTATCAACTATAGGATGCGAGGAAGCTATGTGCCACACTTACATTTTTTTTTTCTTTATAAAAATAACTAAAATTTCATCGATCTTGAGATTTATATCAATTTATTGAATTATTAATATTTTATTGCGTCCGAGCTTACCGAAGGTAACGGAAGCATTGTATTCACTTTTGAGAACGAAAAACTTTTATTTCTCCGATTTTAAAAATTCCAAGACAGAAATCCGTTTTAGACATCAGGGGACATTTTTGGTCTCGTGTCTGTGTGTCCGCGAATTCTGAAACGTGTGACGATAACTTGAGTAAATGTCGACCGATTTTGATGAAATTTGATAGACATGTTCATTTTACCAATTCCCAGGACGAGTTCGTTGGAGAACGTTATCCGTCCAAGTGTTCACGCGCAACGCTCGCGTAAACGTGAACTTCAAATTTAAAATTGGAATTTTAGGTCGGGAAATAAAGTCAAACTTCATCTATTAAATGAAACGAACATTTATTCAAATACAATTTTTCAGTAAAACCATCAGCGACACCGCTATGAAGTGTTAAAGATCGCTAAAACTATTAATAGTTTTTACACGATAAACAATATAAAAATAATGTTAATGTTAATATATTTCTATGTCTTATTTATATTACTCATGTCATTTACTACGTTTTTATTAGCTTGCTTTCTTGTTTGTTTGTTTGTCCAGTACAAATCTTGCAATCGATTTTCAACTAACTTCCCGAGTAGCTAGACATTTTAAACTTTTAGAAAAGCTCAGAACACGATGACAATGCATTATTTTAATACTTTTAGCCATCTTTCAGCAGAATTCAATTAGTTTTTAGCAAATTTTGCTTTATGGAAAGTTAGTTTGAAAGAAATCTGCAAATAATTTTATTTGTTTTGGCATGAGCCATATATTTACAATATTCATTTTGACAGGTTTCAAATTTATGATTTATGACAGAAAATATAAAAACGTAGAAATATAAAATAGTACATTACGCGTCAAGTGCGGAAAGTAGCATTTTGCATGCGAGTGTGGAGTTTGCCTTCAAAAGTTAGCCTTCAAGCCGTAGGTGAGGACAGGCTATGAAAATTTACTGGCGAGGCAGGCAATGAATACACGACGCAGAAATGTTTCCTTTGCTGCTTTGTTGCATATAATATTTTATCTACTCACGCTATTTAGATAGAAGCTTAGGTAATAGTATATTACGCGTCGAGTGCGGAAAGCAGCATTTTGCATGCGAGTGTGGAGTTTGCACCCAAGCGATAGCGAGGGTGGTAAAACCACACGAGCAATGCAAAATGCCGTTTTCCCACGAGTTGCGTACCGTACTTTATCTACGATTGTTAGATTTAAATAATAAATACAGAAAAAAATAAACTTGCTGTATGTAAGTTCGTAACTCTCTCTAGATAAAGATGGCATTAATTCGTGAGTTGTATTTTTTGCCGAATTAATTATTTCTGGAGGAGTATTATTCACCACATTTTCGTCAAAGTCACTTGATTCACTCATTGTTTTTCACTAAAAAAAACAGTTACTTTAATAAAATAACAGCAAATTAGTTTTGTTAAATGTAAACAAACTAGCTAATCGTGCGTAAAGCAGAAGAATTCCTCTTCTTTACCGCGCTAGCGTGGTAAAGAAGAGTAATTCTTCAGAACTATGAGACGCGCATGCGCAATGAATACAAGTACGTAAATGATTACTTTATACGCATCTAAACAGAGATACAATGTTTATATTTCGTATCAATCGTAGTTAAAAATATATTTTAAGGAGTTAAATTAAACTTAATTTAAGAGTACACCCTATTTTCAATTATATATATGTAGTTATGATGGACGATGAGGTGTAAGAAGGTACTAAAAACTCAGAAGTTATTTCATTAGTGAAGAGACGTTTCGACTCATAGAAGAGTCATCTTCAGTCAATTTATTCTAAACAAATCATCAATACATTAATTAACGAAAATCTTAATTTTTTAATTTTGTTATGATAAAATTATATTCAGGAATTAATATGATCTACTTTGACTTGGAATCATTTGATCTTTTGAAGCATTATTAAATTTTGAGAATGAAAGCTTTCAAGCTAGAATGAGAGTTATATTTGTGTTTACGATACGTTTATATAATGCACTTGTTTTGTCAACGTAGTGGGGGGGGGGGAAGCATTATATGAACCAACGTTGGACCAATTTAATTTCATCTTCAAATCGAGAGAGAGGGGGAGGTGTGGGGTAGAGGGGGGGGGGGGGGGGGGTACACTTTAGTCTCTGTAATTGAGTTATATAGAGGACAGTAACAAACCTGGTTTTTGAAGTGAACTCAATATAGGACAAGGTTTTATCAACCCCCCCCCCTGCCTCACAGTTTAAACTATAATGGACGGGGAGAGGTTGTGTCCTACATTAAAATGCAATTTTCCTGTTAATTTTATATCCTCTAAGGACAAAACCCCTTTGTACAAAATTTTGTTAATAATTAAATCATAAACATGAATCATTTTGAAATTTGAAGAAATCTTATTATTTTGTTGATTATATTTGTTTAAAGGAAATTTATTATTGGGAAAAATTTGATTAACCACTAAATTAATTTTCTTTTTTCAGTCTTGTATGCGTAGTATTATGAAAGGAGAAAGTATTTTTATAGCACTCTAATTCGAATTTCGTGATTCCATGGATTTACACGTTTCAAGCCCCCCTGAGTCTAATATGAGTTGTTGTTTTTTAAATACCAGTCTCTCATTAGTGGAGACGGGTAAGTTTTAACTAGTGGGGGCGATTTTAATTAAATGTAGTTGGTAAGAGCACCTGTAACGGATTATTAGGAGGACCCGTGGTTCAAGTCCCGGTGCGGGGGTCTATTTTTCTCTGTATGTCTCCCGTAGTTATTGATAATTATAATTTGATTTAAAGTAAAATTTAATCTTTCCGTAGTATGAATACTACCAAAAACTTAAAAAAAAAAAATTGAAATTTAATTATTATTCACAATTATCATAATATATATTTATTAAAAATTCTATAATGTCAATTTAAAGACTAATTCGTAGTTTTCACTGGGGAAATTGTTCTTGCGTTTACCTGTCTGTATGTATCTATGTCCTGTTTGTCAGTCTGTCTGTATCTATGTCTGTTTGTCAGTCTGTCTGTATCTATGCCTGTTTGTCTATTTGTCTGTTTATCAGTCTGTAACGCTCCTGATCTCCGCAAGTGACCAACAAAAAACCAAAAAAAGAAAAAAGAAAAAAAAAAAAAAAATAACAGATTAACATCAACCGTTTCAAACACTGAAAATATTGCTAAACTGATACTTTTAAAAATGTTAAATAGACTGCCAATTAGTGTGGCACATAGCTTCCTTGCATCCTATCACCAACTTTATTGATGTCATGCTTTTTCAAGCCATTATTGTAAATAATTTATGTAATTGTTTCCCCTATTTTATTAATATGTCCAAATTGTTTTGATTTTTGTCATGAATTAAAGTACCAATTAAAGTGCGAAGACAGTTGAAATTAATCTGGTGCTATCTGCGTTCTACTTTCGACAAACCATCCAAATTTCATAAAAATCAGATGAGTACTTTTAAAAGTATAGCTTTAAAATAACAAAATCTATGTTTGTGTGAATGTTTAAGAAGAACAAATGAACGCAGAAGGTTGAAACTTATATGGAACCAAAAATGGGCTAATTATGACCTACCATTATAATTTCATGAAAATCGGCCGTGTAGTTTTTAAAATATGTCGGTTCGCAAAAACTGAGTGACCGATTGGAAACAAAAATCAAAACAAATTTGACAGATTTAAAAAACGGCGGAAAATTAAATAAATTTCAGGACTAGGTATCGTTAACAACAGAGGAAATTATTCTTCAGTGTAGCTTAGTTGGTTAGAGCGTCTATACTGGAAATATAGGAGGCCCGTGGTTCGAATCCCGGCGCTGGAATCTTTTTTTCTCTGTCTGTCTCCCGTTGTTAAAAATAATTATAATATGATTTAAATTAAAATTTAAATTTTCCGTAGTATGAATATGTACTACCAAAAACTTAAAAATTGAATTTTTATTTTTATTACAATTTGTTTTTAAATTTCATCTGGATTGCTAATTTTATTAGAATGGGAATGCAATGACGCCTTGTGGAAGGTGTCGCTAGCGACGTCTCACTGTGTCAAGAGAAGTCCCAAGTCAGATTGTTGTTAGAAACTAATTTGCCAGGATCAAGTTTGGTTTGTCCGATAGAGTTTTGACTAGCTAGTATCCGAACTTTCTCTCTAAGGGAGGGAAAGTCCCTTAAGGGAAGTCGGTTTGAATTTCCTCGTTATTCTATTAATAAGGTTTTCTCCCTTATGAATTCCCTCTAGAAGGTCACATTGTTTCTATAATCTCAGCTTCTTGACCCTTTCCGACCTTTAGACTCCCCTTGAGACCTTAGAAAATCCGGCAAGATATCGGACCTTCAAACCTCTTAATTAGAAATCAAGGGAAATTCCGAACTCCACCTTGAGAACTAAACCAAGATGTACAACCCTTTCTCAGCCCTTTCAAACAGTTATAATAGGTAGTCTTCATGACAGCTCCTCAAATAAGGGTCTATATCTTCACCCACAAACCTCCCCCCCCCCTTACCTTTTCAACAGCATGAAAGGGAATCCTTAGCCCCGAAATTCCGAAAGGTGTTGAAATTAGATATAAATGTACGGCATCCTGGAACCAAAGGCTTCGGCTCCTCCCAATTATAATTTTCTACTCGAAGAAACAAGAACTTCCTAGTTAATTACTACTACGTTCTCTTATTAAATTCTTGAGCTGCCCAAAATTCAAAGTTCTTCAGTTACCCCAAAAAAATCTCTAATCACCAAAAATATATTTTTTTTTGTTTTGCAGTCTTTTAATACCTTTGAATGTTTGTCTGGGACAAATCTTTTAATACCATTACTACTACTAATATTAATATTTATTTATGTATATAAATATATATATACAATTTGTGTGAGTGAGAGACACCAAGGGATGTGCCACGCAAAGAATGGCACATAGGAACCGTTCCAACATCAGACTTACGTCGGGCCCCTGATGAGTCGGATGCGATGACACGATGCAGGACATAGCGTAATGCCGAGCCAACATCTTGATGATTTTTTGTTTGTTTCTGTAATCTTCACCTTAGTTGTATCTATGTGCAAAATTTGGGGAAGATTGAATGACGGTAAGCGGTTCAAAATTGGGGTAATAGGTGTGGGATGAAACTTAAAAAGCAAATAAATTTGACGCCTTTTTTTTTTTTTTTTTTTTTTTTTTTTTTTTTTTTTTTTTTTTTTTTTGGTTTCTGTATTCTTCACCTTAGTTATGTGCAAAATTTGGGTAAGATTGAATGACAGTAAGTGGTTCAAAATTGGGGTAATAGGTGTGCGATGAAACTTAAAAAGCAAATAAATTTGACGAAATTTTTTTGTTTTTTTGTTGTTTTTTTGGTTTCTGTATTCTTTACCTTAGTTGTATCTATGTGCAAAATTTGGGGAAGATTGAATCGCGGGAAGTGATTCAAATTGGGGAAACGAAGTGTGCGATGAAACTTACAAAGCAAAGTAATATAAGACCAGTAAAAATAGATACAAAGAAGGATTCAACTTTCAAAATAAAATATTAAATATAACCACGGCTACCCTAAAGAATTAACAAATGGAAAACAGGAGGAAATAATTATGTACTTGTATATTATAAAAAGTTTAATGCAACTTGTATCGGATCAAATATTTTAAAAAGTTATGATTTATTTTTTGTGATAGAGTACATTCTTTGTTAAATCAATATGGTAAAATTGATATTAATTAATCTGGATAAATCCGAAATTAAATATTGTTTCATAATATTATCATTGTTAGCTTGTCAAAAATATTTCGATTCGAAGCCTCGATGTATTGTTAGTCGTTTGTTATAATGACTAATACGAAGGACTAACAACATTTTCCATACACACCAATTTTCCCAGTGGCTCTTGATTCCGGTCATAATATGGATATGGTTTCTACCAACAAGAGACCAGGGGGGGGGGGGTCACGTTCATTAAAACTTGGAGCATACAAGCGTGCATTGTACGAGAGGAGGGGGGGTCGGAGTTAGTTTGATAATTGGGCACTGCGTGATACTTGACAGGGGGAGGTGGGGATGCGTTACTAACGAACTTCCGAACCTAACACAAGAAAATCCGTTGTGCAAACAGTGTCCATGTTATATTAATAACAATTCTCTATTCATTCCACTCTAAAAACAGAAATAACAAAATTTAACGTGACACAGTTTCTTGTACACAACCAGATTTGATCATTTATTCAAGTAATATAAAATAATAACTAAATTAAATTTTTTAAAAAAGTTAAAAAGACTAAATTTTAGAATATTTTAGTCAAATTTGTCTGATCGATTTAGAGATATAATAATTATTTCACGTATTTCAGGGTAATTGGAGAGCAGCACCCCCAAATTTAGAGCTTACATAGTTATTTCTCGATATCGTATCGGAGTAAGATGTTTTATGCTTCCGAGCTTACCGAAGGTAACGGAAGCTGTGTTATCGTTTTGAAGAACTATAGTTATTTATGTAACTAGGCAGCAAAATAGATATTTTTGAATGATATTTATTTATATTTGAAATGATATAAATAATATAATCGATATATTTCCTGTTTTGCTGTCAAATTTGAAACCCGTCAAAATGAAGATTGTAAATATGGGACATGGCAAAACAAATAAAATAACTTGCGGATTTTTTCCGAACTAACTTTCCATGCACATGCAGCAAAATTCCCTCGGCTGCGCCTCGGAAATAACTCTAATTAGCTCCCGAGGCGCAGCCGAGGGAGATAATTATCGCGAGGGGAATAATGACACTTTACTCACGAGGTACATATAATATTTTATCTCCAGTAGGAAGAAAATACACATTTTCGTCCATTGCACAGTTTTTATTTATTATTTTAATAAAATACAATAATTATTAGCACTTTTAATAGCAGATATAAGATATTCAATTTTAAAATCAAATAAGAATTGGAATTAAACTCAAATAGAAGGTTATTTAGATGCAGGTTATAAACAATGAATCAATGATAAACATGGTCAATAAAGCGCAGTGCCGCCAACCTGATTTAGACAACTCCATTACATTTGCCATTCATTTTCTACTATTTATAAAATAATTAAGTTGCAATCTTTCCTTTTTTGCCCTACTTTACTTTGTCGCCCTACTTTTACTTTTTCTCCCTACTTTTTGAGTTCAGGGATGAAAATATCTGTTTTAGTCCCTCTAAACTAATTCAATATCATAACTTTTTCTCCCTACTGGAGATAAACAAACGAACAAACAAGAAAGCAAGCTAATAAAAACGTAGTAAAAAAGTATAAAATCATTAAAGCACACAAAACAGAACTCGAGGAAGCTATGTGCCACATTAATGGTCAGAGTAGTTTAGGCTTGACGCGTCTGCACAGACGACAGACAGATATTTTTTAAAAACTTTTTTTGGACTCAAAGCAACTCAAAACGTGTAAATTCATCCCAATACTTTCTCTTTATATGAGAAAGTAAAAGAAGGGAAAAATAAAATAAAATTGACAATACTGAGTTGTAAAAGCAGAAAATTTATTAATATACGCTATAAAACTAGAAGAAGCTATGTGCTACACTAATTGGTTTATTGCTTTTACTAATATTCTTAAATTATTTTTCTTTTCTTTCTCCCTTATACTTCCATTATCCATTTTCTTGCTCTTTCCTCACCTCCCAGATTCAACATCATTATTTGTTATCGTGTCTTGCATTCATTTGACAATCGTCCGGTCAAAATTTCGCAAACAGCCGCATTTCTGTAATTTACATTTTTCTCAAGTTGAGTTCAGAGCTGTTTTAACAACTCAATTCTGAAGAGTTAATCATTGAAAGTTTTCCGGTCGGAGTGTTTGTTAGATAGAAAACAGTGAATTCGATTTAACAACCCTAAAATTTAATCTCTACTATAAACTCTCGGTAATAGTTTAGTTTCGGGTGGAATTTCCACTTGAAGCTGTCGATGAAGGTCTACTGCAGAACTTTAGAGAGGATGTGGCTCGGTAGAGGGGGAGGTATCGAAGAAAAGCTCCCTCCCCCCCCCCCCCCCCCCCCTGATACGGAATCTGTTTAAAGTTTCAAGTCCTACTTGTTGTCATCGGTTAATTAAGTCTTCCCTAAGCGTCTCCGGTTCCTAAAGTTTAAAACTTGGTTTCTACAGGGAGGGAGATGCCCCTAGTATTGCAGTCTGCAGGGGGGCGCCGAATCAGGAGACCTATTGATAGGGTAGTTTGGAGGGGGGCTTGTTGAAGAGAAATCCCGGGCCGATATATAGAAGAGCGAAGGAAACCCTTCTACCTAACTCGAAACCGACTCTTGCCCCAAAACACACATAGGGGGATTGGGGGAAAGGAGAAAATGGGGCAGGGAAACCTCTGCTCAGTATATTTTCACTTAACACTCCCAAGTAGAGACGAGTGTGTTTTCGGTCCGTCGAAAATTGGTTTAAATAGGGAGAAGAAGGAACATTCTCTAAACCTCAATTTCGAGTCCCCGAAAATTTCTAATTGAATGTCCTCCCCCCTTCTCTGTCCCCTTGAAACCTGGGTCCTTTTAAACGCCCTCCGGGGAAGACTGGAGTGTATATTGTTTCAAGCCCTCCCTATATACGTGTGTAAGTTTTAAAGTCATTTAAGTCCTCCCCACGTGTTCCTACACGTGTGAACAATACATCTCCGACCCTCTCTTAGCTTGACCGGGACTTTTTCCACCAAAGTCCCTTGATACTTTTTTTGCCTCCAAGCTTAGTTAATTGTCAAGCCACCTATTAGTTTAGCAGCCAGTTCTAACACCTTTTTTTTTATCAAGTCCCGAGCTTAAGTTTTTTTTTGTTAAAGTGCTTTCACACTCAATTTTTTCCTCTGTTAAGTCCCACCCTCTTTTTTTGTAACTTAATTTTTGGTCTATATATATAATTTTTTCTTCCTAAGCTTTTTACACACTTTGAACTGACCCTATATTTAGGCTTTTAGATTTTTTCTTCTGTCACACTTTATATACCTAAAAATGGAAAAATCAGATTCAAAGAATACCTATTTTTTTTAATCTTTACAAAATGAATGAATCAGAGTACACGTAACTGATGTGGTTACCGTACTCGCACTCGACTGAAGTCAAAGTGAAACTAGCGACATATCTGGTTCGAATCTTAGACAAGTAATACTTGTTTTTCTATGATGATCACATTCTTCGCCATAACCAGAACTTAATGTTTAAAAAATGATTTAAAAAAAATTAGGTTCAAAATGGTAAATTTTGGGCCTTTTTTTAGAGCTTTTTCAGCTAAAAAAGCTATCACCTAAAAGTTTGTTTAAAATTGTTTCTTCAGAATTTTTGAAACATTTATTAACTAAATCAGTTTTTAGACTAAAAACAACAACAATTTTTTACCTTTAACGCTATAATATTCTATTAATTATTCCTGATTCATTATGAAATACCTTCACAAAGTCCTATACAGCAACTGAACTAGGGGATACACACCTGGGTACACAGTCAACTGAGTATATAAACCAACAACCATTAAGGTATGCAAATGAACAAACATATAAATAGTTTAATGTTTGTATCCCACATAAACATGTAAGTGGGAATCCCAGTTTTAAATGTTAAAATCAACTTGACTATTGATCCATAAACAATAATCATTTATTAGCAAAATAATTATACTATTAGTTTTAAATGGTATGAAAAATAATAAAACAAAAGAAATGTCCAACCTTATTTTATTCAATTGATAATTTTTTTTGTAATTTTGTTGTATTGGGGGGGGGGGGGGGGGGTTCCCCCCTCATGCATCCACCCCTGAGATTTCTCCTAATTTAAGTTATTCTTTCTTTGTAAAAACATTGACTTCTTGGTGGGCAAGTATTTTGCGGCGCCCCTCTGGCCCTAGTGCTCTAGGTGGTCGCCTTATTCGCCTATACGGTCACGCCGGCCCTGACAAGGACAGACTTATTAAGATTAGATCTTTCATTGAAACATTCTGTATTCTTAGATATAGCTCTTTGAATTTACAAGTTTTCTAAAAGGTCTAATGTGTAAACATTAGACTTTCTAAGTTTTAGTTTAATCTTGATTAATACAGTTAAAATTGACCTGAACAAAGGTATGAATAAAAAAAAAGTAAAACAAAATTGGTCCGCACTTGAAAATGCGCTCCATTTGGCATACGTTTTAAGTATCTGAATATTCCCTTAAAATTGAGAGAATGGAAAACAATTTGTGGAGAGGAAAAATAGATTTATTGGTACCAAACAAAAGGGGATTAAAATCTCCTATGGATTTTTTGCATTCCGAGTCGAATAAAACAAAAATTAAGTCAATGAAAAAAAAGGGTTTAAAAAAAAAAAAAAAATAATAATAATAGTAATAATTTAAGGATAATAATGCGAGAAATACAATATAAATAAATGACCAACATCTGGGATACAACTTAATGAATTTAATAAAAATTTTACTGACACGGGATGACGTTGTGTGTTTGAAAGAGTTTTTGAAATAAATAAATTTAAGCACAAAAAACATCGATTTTACCCTCCTAACATTTGGTAAGATTTATTTTTTATTGATTTGTTAATTTTAGGCGTGGAACTACATGGTTAAAAGCACCTGTACAAAAGTAATGTTTAAATGGTAGTTTTTAAAATATAATAATTACAACCCTGTAATGATTACAGTCAAACAAAACAAATAAAAGGGGCTATCTGCGGGCTACTTTCAACAAAACTTCCAAATTTCAGCCAATCAGATAAGTACTTTTAAAGATACAGGTGTAAATAAATGTACGTTTGTACGCATGCAGAAGAGAAGCAAATGGGCGCAGAAAGTTAAAACTTATATTGGGACCAACAATGAGCAGTTTTTGAGATAATGCTGGTCCGCAAAAATTGAGCGACAGACAGACACGGAACAGAAAGTATTCCCTGATGTCTGAAACTGATTTCTGTCTTAGAATTTTAGAAATCAGGGACATCAAAAATGTTCGTACTTCAAAACAATAGAGAAGGAAAGCTCGGATGCAATAAACCTATTATTTTTTAACAAAAACAAAACAAAAAAACTTTATAACCATTGGAAGCTTGTTGCTGCATCACTTACGAACATGAAAACATTGTGCACTGTTTTTACGAATCAAAAAAACAAATATAAACAAGTGAGAATTGTTACCAGGTTTACAAACGAAATAATACCAAAAAAAAAAAAAATCATAAATAAAAGTTAAAAAAACGATTGACTATTGGACAATACTTTGCTGATGAAGTGCTATTGAAATGTTACGTGTTCATGGAGTATAGAAATCTATGTTCATTCATGTCAAGTGCTTTAAAAAAAAGGCTCCATTAGTCCAGTACTGCTATGTTCCGTAGCATCCCCCCCCCCTCCATGTGATGCTATAGCTAGAGCGCTTCCCTTTACAAAATTACCTTTCTGTTGAAGTATCTATTTTCTGTTCAACGTTTCACTTCACCCCCCCCCCCCCCTTTCACCCCTTCCTATCAGATTTTTATTGGATTAAATGACGCTACAAAGCACGTGCTGTGTAACAATCATGTTATTTTATTTAGTTAAAAATATCTAAAAGGATTTTCAGATGAAATATTTCGATTGAGGGGGGAGTCAAAAATAAATCTAATTTTACTAAAATTGCTAATTTCGAGATTAATTTGTTTTTTTTGTATCAAGGAAGAAGGTGGGAAGAGATGATAAAAATGTACTGTGTCGCCAGGTATCGATCCCCAAATACGCCGGGGAAGTGTGTCGTCACTTACGTAAAAAAGTGTGTGTTGTTAGGTCAGCTGGCTCATAACATTGGATATACGACTGAGTTTTATCAGTGCTATTTTATTTTATTATTATTTTTTAATCAATTATTTGTTTTATCATCTATAATGTATACATTTATTGGCTTATTAATGATGTTACTGATCAGGGCCGTCCCTAGGGGTTTAGGCGCCCGGGTCAAAGGCATCATTGGCGCCCCCTCCCCCTTATTGCCAAATTCACCTAGTAGTTAAGAAGGGGGCCTGGCGGCGCCCCCTAGACGTGGCGCCCGGGTCAGCTTGACCCGGTTGACCCCCCCTAGGGACGGCCCTGTTACTGATACATGATAAGGTTAAAAACAGTTAAAAAAGCTTTTAATAGAGTAAAAAGAGCACATCTGCAAGTAAGTTATTTTACATCTTATTTGAGTTATTTGTGAGAATTATTTGTTTTATCACCTATAATGTATACATTTGTTGGCTTATTAATGATGTTACTGATACATGATAAGGTTAAAAACAGTTAAAAAAGCTTTTAATAGAGTAAAAAGAGCACATCTGCAAGTAAGTTATTTTACATCTTATTTGAGTTATTTGTGAGAATTATTTGTTTTATCATCTATAATGTATACATTTATTGGCTTATTAATGATGTTACTGATACATGATAAGGTTAAAAACAGTTAAAAAAGCTTTTAATAGAGTAAAAAGAGCACATCTGCAAGTAAGTTATTTTACATCTTATTTGAGTTATTTGTGAGAATTATTTGTTTTATCACCTATAATGTATACATTTGTTGGCTTATTAATGATGTTACTAATATATGATAAGGTTAAAAACGGTTAAAAAAGCTTTTAATAGAATGAAAAGAGGAAAAAACTATAAAATGCTCACAGAACTCTAGTAAACAATGGTTTGTTATGAGCCAGAAAAGATAACCTGACGAAAAATCGTGGAGGGCGCATGACGTCACAGCAGCCTTTGTCACTTTTACGTCACCTCTCTGACACGACGTATAATTATCTCTGTGTTTTTACTACAATGATTCGTAACTCATTGTGGATCATGAGCACGCCAAGCACTGAGCTACGTCTTGTTGTGAACAATGAGCACACCAACCATTGGTCTACGACTCATTGTGGACTCAATGTTGACAATGTACGCAGTGTGTGTTGTAAGTCTTCGACTTACTGTGTACTCATTTTAACAATGTGCAGTCCACATTGTGACACACGACTCATAGTGTATTTAATGTTAACAAAGTGTAGTCTAATGACAGCTACGACTCATTGTATACTGATTTTAAACAACGAACAATGTACTGTCCAATCACAGAGCAACGACTCATTGTGTGCTCTAACGACTCATTGTGTACTCCAACGACTCATTGTGTACTCCAACGACTCATTGTGTCCTTCAACGACTCATTGTGTGCTTCAACGACTCATTGTGTACTCCAAAGACTTATTGTGTACTTCAACGACTCATTGTGTACTCCAATGACTCATTGTGTACTCCAAAGACTCATTGTGTATTCCACCGACTCATTGTGTACTTCAATGACTCATTGTGTACTCCAACGACTCATTGTGTGCTCCAACGACTCATTGTGTACTCCAACGACTCATTGTGTACTCATTTTGAACAATGAACAGTGCAATCACTTTTGCTATGACTTATTGTGAACAATGATTACAATAACAATTTAGCTCCGACTTATTGTGGACTTATTATCCTTTAATTATTCTTCGTTCGAAGGTAATTAACATCTTATACTAGTGAGTTTAGCATCCAATTGGAAATTTTTAAATTAAATTATAATTATTATCATCTTTTGACTGTAAATGAAAATGTTTCCGCTATACATACAGGGTGGTCCAAAAGTCCCCCCCCCCTCTTCACTTTTGAACAGTTTGAGATAAATTAATGAAACTTGGGGATCTCTACCATGCAAAGGAAAGTTTGTTTTCATTCAATCACCCACAAAGGGCAACCACCCACTTTGCCCCCAGGCCACCTAACTTTAAAATTTCAAATTGGAGTGTATATTTTTGATAGCATATTTGGATTCTACAGTGAAAAATAATAAACTTTTACTTGTAACTTTTTTTTTCTATTTTCAATATTTTGCCCCCTATAGGTGGGCAAAGTAAGCAAAATTACCCTTCCGATAATACTTTGTAAAATCTAAACGGTTAGAGATAAATTAATGAAACTTGGGGGATCTCTACCATGCAAAGGGAAGTTTGTTTTCATGCAATCACCCACTAGGGGAAACCTCCCATTTTGCCCCCAGACCACCTAACTTCAAAATTTTGACTTGGAATGTATATTTTTGATAGCAGATTTAGATTCTACGGCAAAAAATAAAAATATTTTACTTTCCAACTTTTTTTTATACCTCCAATATTTTGCTCCCTATAGGGGGGCAAAGGTGTAAAAATCGTAGATTTCAGCGTCTGGGGGCAAAATTGTGGTTGCCCCTAGTACGCGAGTTGATGAAAACAAACTTCCCTTTACATGGTACAGATCCTCCAAGTTCCATTACTTTATTTCAAACCGTTTAGATTTTATAACGATTTAAGTGTTATTTTTTTACTATTTCGGAAGGGTTATTTTGCTATCTTAGCCCACCTATAGGGGGCAAAATATTGAAGATAGAAAAAATAGTTTCAAGTAAAAGTTTATTATTTTTCACTGTAGAATCCAAATATGATATCAAAAATATACACTCCAATTTGAAATTTTGAAGTTGGGTGGCCTGGGGGCAAATTGGGTGGTTGCCCCTAGTGGGTGATTGCATGAAAACAAACTTCCCTATGCATGGTAGAGATCCCCCAAGTTTCATTAATTTATCTCAAACCGTTCAAAAGTTAAGAGGGGGGGGGGGGGAGACTTTTGGACCACCCTGTATAACAAACCACTGACTTAATTTTAATATCATTTTAGCTCTTAAGCTATGAATAAATCAGGATATAAAGTGTTGGCAACACCCATCTGCATGTTGCTAATACTTTGTTAAGATACAAGAATACCACGAATACAAGCAACCGTTACTGTAGGAACGCCGAGAGAATGTGCATGGAAAAATCGATCTTGGGTCGAACTTTTAAACTAACTATCGACTTAGCTTCTAGATATATCGATGTTCCTCTAGGCAGAGTCCCCTCTAGGTGTGTCGACCTTTTCTACCTTGTTTAAAAAGTGACATTTTTTCGGCACATTTTCACAATACCCGACTTTAACATCTCACTGCTTTAAGAGTTCTTATCCAAATCAAACCAAATTGAAAGGGAGGTGATTGACCTTAGTTTGGATTGGGATAAACCCTTTATTTTTTAAAGATCAATCTTTCATGGAAAATTGTAAAAATTTATACATAATTTGCAAGAAAATAATCTCATAATACAAGCCGCTTTCCTTTCAACAAACTGTCCCGCTAAAAATGAAAAAAAAAAAAAAAAAAAAAAAAAAAAAAAAAAAAACATATTATTAGTCAGTCTTAGGACAATCGCTTTGTCGATAACATCTTATATTTCCGTGATCATATCTTTCGTATCTGGCATCTCCTTAGAAAATTTGAACTGGCACTCTTACTTGGATTTCTCTGCTCAACGTTTTGTTTTTATCTGTAAGTTCATAAAATTACTTACTTTGGTACATACGACATACGAGTGTACATCCCATCTCAACGTATAGTTTTTTTGTGCGTGTTTCTCATTTTCGCCTTAATTTTCAATTGTCATATGTAAATAGTTCTACATTAAATAATGGATAACAATAGAAATATTTGTAAAAGAAAAAGAGGAAAACCAATTCACAGCGATTTTTGGGTTCATTTGGATATCAGATCCCATTAAATTCGTTAATTAACGTAAAACTAATTAACTTTTTGACTTGAAACTTCGTAGGCTTCTACATTTATATGAGTTCTAAAAACCCTGTGACTTTGGTTTGATTTGGGTAAGAACTCTTAAAGCAGTGAGATGTTAAAGTTGGGCATTGAGAAAATGTGCCAAAAAAATGTCACTTTTTAAACAAGGTAGAAAAGGTCGAGTACCTAGAGGGGACTCAGCCTAGAGGAATAGCGATATATCTCGAAGTTAAGTCGATAGTAAGTTTTAAACTTCGACCCAAGATCCATTTTTCCACGCACATTCTCTCGGCGTTCCTACAGTACATTTCACTTCAATGTAATGCCATCCTATGTTGACGAGTATTGTTGCTTGGTGGCGAGATACATTTCAGTAACATTACCGTCAACATATTGTTGCCTCGTGTGTAGGTACTAAGCTTTATGATAAAGTTTTGATGCTCGAGAGTAATTGAGAGCAATCGTGATATGTATTGGTGGATAGAACATTACTCATACGTCATGAACAAACTATTTGACACAATAAAGTTCCCCCAAGTTTACCGGTCTGATGGATCATTGTAGTGGCTTATTTCAAATGTCATGTTTAATTGGTTATCCTTAAGAATTTAATGCTATTAAAAAACTTTAAAATGAGGGTTCTAATTGATAATACTCCATATTATATACTTGTATATGCTCTTTGGCAGGACTAAATTTCACGGGCTGTTAAGTTACATCATGGATAATTTTAGCTTATTAGTTAGCAAGTGTTAAAGGATGCATTGACCGACTTGTGAACTTTCAATAATTGGCAGCATCTTCGTGACAAGTTTATAGAATAGTTGTTCCATTTGATGGAACATTTGCCGAAAGTTGGAACATGGTGTTATGTACGGCCCAGCGAGTAGTTATAGGAACCTCTGTCGTGACCATCTCGAGTGTCAAATCGTGGTAGCCAGTTTATAATTAAACTAATACCAAGTTGATTGGGGAGGAATGCGGTGGGTCCTCTAATGAGAAATGGTTCAGCGGAGGGTTCTCCGTTCAAGTCTTGCCGTATCCAAGTCCCACGCTTGACTAAGTATCAAGTCCCTTGTCTGACCAGATGTTACCCTTGCCTCTAGTTGTCCTTGTTAGGCTTTAAGGCCATGGAGTTACTCGATATGGCGACTACACGCCGATAGCACAACACTATCCAGCTTGGTATTAACACCCGAGCCGAAGCCCCCCCTGCCACCAACTCTCCGTCATCACCCTCCCCCCCCCCTCAATTATCGATTATTACATAAAGGCCACCCAATTCCTGTCTTGTACACCCATTACACACGACTTACACATGCATAAATTACATTCACTAAGGCTTTTACACCCTCTGCCACACTCACGTGTTTAAACATAGCTTCCGAGTCGAAAGGTTACGAATTTAATGCTGATATTAGAAATAACGGCTCATTATCTTATGAATACAATTGCAAATGTAATTTCTCGATCAAATTAATTAATTTGTAGCCCTACAAGATTTGTAGCGATACTTCGATCACAGCATAAATACAATTTGACTACATAACATAACAAACAGAGAGCATGGTAAATCGTCAGCTGACATTACTAGAAATCAGAAGTTAAACCACTATGCTTGAGTACTAATTAATACAGCAGTTCAGCGAAAATCAAACCAGTGGCGTAAGAATTCATTTTTGATGCGGGAGGAGCTCAGTACCTCGCACCATGTTAACGCACTAGACCCGTTAATATAAGATTCCTTAACAAAGAGGGTCCTTATCGTGAAAGTTAAGTTTTTAATTTAAATCAAATTTTAATTATTATTAACAACGGGATATGGACAGAGAAAAATAGACTTCAGCCCCGGGACTCGAACCACGGGCCTCAATATGAAAGTTAAGGATCCTTAACTAACGGGTGTTAGTTGGATCCTTAACTTTCGTGATAGTAAACACCGCGAATGTTGTCATTAAATGTATGGTAAAATATACAGGGTGGGCCAAAAAAACCGCACTTTTTTTAACACTTATAGCTCAGCTTCCGTTATAGATAGAGATATGGGGTTTGCGGGGTCTGAAAACTACATTCTTCTACTTTAAATTTCATATCTATAACTTAACAAACTATTGGGTGAACGCCATGCAATGACGGTTTGAATTGGGGTCTTAAATAAAGTCGCTTTTGATGAAATGAATGTAATTAAAAAATGAATATTTAACAAAATTACAAAATAATTTCAAGATAAAAAAAACTTTTTATATACTACGTTTTTAAATTTTCTGTTGAATCGTATGTAATGTTGATAATATAATTGTTATTTAAGTTGCTTTTAGGGTACCCATAATAATCTTAATTTAAAGTAGTGGATCCATTTGGGTAGAAAGAAAAAGACCAAATCTTTACATTTGCGGCAACGTTTCGGCCTAGCCGGCCATTTTCAAGCCTAAAACAAAATATATTTGTTGATAACTACAATATTGAACACGAATAAACCATATAGTACGGACTAGAATGAATAATAAATACCTTCCAGTTTAACTGGAGTCAGTGAAGTCACAGGTACATAATGAGAGTAAAATTTTATTAAAAAACTAAGTAGGAACTATACAGGGCAGTTCCGCCGTCTAAATATCACAATTTCCACTGACTCGTCGCAAAACCGGATAACAATAAAACAACAAAAACGATTGAAACATGATAATAAATTAAGTAACAATAGGTAACAATTAAGCTAAAATTAAAAACGATGATATTTAGACGGCGGAACTGCCCTGTATAGTTCCTACTTAGTTTTTTAATAAAATTTTACTCTCATTATGTACCTGTGACTTCACTGACTCCAGTTAAACTGGAAGGTATTTATTATTCATTCTAGTCCGTACTATATGGTTTATTCGTGTTCAATATTGTAGTTATCAACAAATATATTTTGTTTTAGGCTTGAAAATGGCCGGCTAGGCCGAAACGTTGCCGCAAATGTAAAGATTTGGTCTTTTTCTTTCTACCCAAATGGATCCACTACTTTAAATTAAGATTATTATGGGTACCCTAAAAGCAACTTACATGTCAATCTACTGGACGATCCAAGTAACCAGTTAAAGCAACCTTTACTTCATGAACATCATGGAAGAAGTGAACTACGATATGAACTCCGAAGATAAACTTATCAGTGATTTAGATAAGAATATTAAGAAGTGTTTTGAAACCCAAGCCACTAAATCAATTATTTGGAACATAAAACGCAATATTATTCTACTTTGCAAAACGAAGGCTAGAAAATCTTATTTATATTATCATTCCAACAACAACATTTTCCCTCTACACTTAACTAACAATTTAAAAAGAATTACAAATATGTTTGATGAACAATTTATTAAAACACACCAAGCAAGATTTTTCAATAATATTATCAATAAAATTCTAAAAACTGAAATTAAGTTTATTCATTGGAAAGAAAAACAAAATAAATCAACCATTGATAAACTTTGGAATCAAATCAATGATATGAATTTCACTAAGCTTTCCCAATTAAAATCTATTTTTAATGATTTTCAGCTTCATTACAGTAAAATCCTCAACAACAAACACACTAATAAAATTAATAAAAGAAATACAACTCTAAATAAATGTACTGATTATGACCCAAACCTCTCGGACTATTCTAATTTACACACCAAAGGTTGGACTATTAATTACAGTGATGTAGATATCCCTACAGGTGTTTTAAATGTATTGAGCCTAGGCCCCAACTTCAGTGCCCCTTCTAATAATAATAATAAATTTATTAATGAATTCATTGTAGACATTGAGCTACTATTACTGAATCTTAACACTTCTGATAATCATATTAGTGCATTGAGAAGCCACATTATCAATAAAATCATTGATTTCCAACGTAAGAATGTTAACAAAAAATTCCCGAATGGTAGTTTGGAAAAACAAATTATTCAAGATATGGCACTAACTAAACGTTTTCTTCAAGAGCACCCTCATTTGTTAATAACTAAATCTGATAAAGCGAATACCACCGTTATCATAGATAAAAAGACTTACAACAATAAAATGACTGATTTACTTAATGACAAACATACATATAGAGTACTGAGAACTGACCCTACGGACAGAATCAAAAAAGAATACAAAACAATTATAAACAAACTTTTTAATAATAAATATATAGACAAACATAAGCGTGCCGCCCTCAATAATAATAACACGTATTGCCCCAGAATTTATGGATTACCGAAAACTCATAAAGCCAATCTCCCGCTTAGACCGATCATCAGCCAAATTAATGCACCTCTGGAA
Organism: Gerris lacustris; assembly: GCA_951217055.1. Classification (NCBI taxonomy): domain Eukaryota; kingdom Metazoa; phylum Arthropoda; class Insecta; order Hemiptera; family Gerridae; genus Gerris; species Gerris lacustris. The sequence continues at coordinate 3,061,462 of OX578283.1, read as the reverse complement.
AAATTTGCCAAATTTATGAACCCCTCATTAGACCACTTTAACAGAAACAATAATTTTGACGTTACCAACTCTTACATAGTAAAGCAGAAACTTAAAGATATCATTATTAATGCTGACGAAAAGATGATTTCGATCGACGTAATGTCCCTGTTTACTAATGTTCCTCTTGAAATCTTTTATCAAATTGTCAGGAACAACTGGGACCAAATTCTACCTTACACTCCGATCAAAGATAAAAATCTATACATAGAATGTCTGAAACTTATTCTAAACAATGGTACCTTCAAATATGACAACCATTTTTACGCTCAAAAACAAGGAATACCGATGGGGGGGGCCATGTCCGTTAACGTCAGCGGGATCGTCTTAAATCACATTTTTAACACTATAAACAATAAATTCAAACATAAATTTTTAGTAAAATATATTGATGATTTATTTCTTATTATCCAAAAGACTGAAATAGAACCCCTGTTAAACTATTTGAATAATTTTCATCCGAGACTAATGTTTACCATTGAAGAAGAGAATAATAACACACTCAATTTCTTGGACATTACGATTATTAGAAATAAAAATGGCTCAATTTCAACCAAATGGTACGAGAAAAACATTAAGAGCAATAGATTTTTAAATTTCAGATCCTTTCATCCTACACACCAGATAAAAAATTCAGCGAACAATCTTATTAAGAAGGCTGTTTCACTTACAGATCATGATCACCTTAATACAGTTAAGTATAAGATCTTCAGTAAATTAAAAGACAATTTTTACCCCTTGCATGTCATAAAAAGGCTCTGGCATAAACATACAAACCCCAACTACGTCAATCACTCCGCGGTAGAAATCCATGAAATGAGACCATCCAAACATGTGAGCATGACTTATATAAAGGGATTGTCGGATAAGGTTCAGAATTTAATGGGAAAATTTGATTGCCCCGAAATCAAATTCGGTTTTAAACCCCTTAATAAAACGGGAAGAATGTATCACAACCTGAAAGATAAAATACCCTTTGAACACTCCATTGGCACCATATATGAAATACCGTGTGGACAGTGCAGTAAGTCATATATCGGGGAAAGTAATCAGCTTATTATAAATAGGATTGAGCAACACAAATACGACCAGAATAAGGGTAATACAAACACAGCTTTATCTAGTCACAGTTTGGCCACCAATCATAAATTTGTATTTGAAGAGACGAAGATCATAGGGAGAGAGACTAAAACGAACAGAAGAAAAATGAAGGAAGCTCTGAACATCGCAATAAAATCTGACAAGACTGTCAACATCAAAACAGATTCTCGGTCTCTAAACAAATTCTACAGTGGAATATACTACGATCACTCGAAGCAAAATCCCCGCCGTGGACAACAAGCTATGCCTTCTTGATTACGTGGCCGGTTGCAGTTATCTTTAAATTTGTTTCAGTTAAACGTACCTCTTTTCAAATTTATGATTAAAATCCTAGTCTTATACTAACACTTATTTTTATATTATGTAATTTTATTGTATACTTAATTTTTTAACAACTTAACTGTAGTAATGTAAACACAACAGGTGATAACAGGATGATAAGAGACAGGCATGTTATCACTGCTTGTTTGGTTTTTTAATTCATAATCTGTGATATCGTTTTTAATTTTAGCTTAATTGTTACCTATTGTTACTTAATTTATTATCATGTTTCAATCGTTTTTGTTGTTTTATTGTTATCCGGTTTTGCGACGAGTCAGTGGAAATTGTGATATTTAGACGGCGGAACTGCCCTGTATAGTTCCTACTTAGTTTTTTAATAAAATTTTACTCTCATTATGTACCTGTGACTTCACTGACTCCAGTTAAACTGGAAGGTATTTATTATTCATTCTAGTCCGTACTATATGGTTTATTCGTGTTCAATATTGTAGTTATCAACAAATATATTTTGTTTTAGGCTTGAAAATGGCCGGCTAGGCCGAAACGTTGCCGCAAATGTAAAGATTTGGTCTTTTTCTTTCTACCCAAATGGATCCACTACTTTAAATTATAATTGTTATTGTTATATAATATATAATGATAGTGAAAAAAAATAGTTCCGAATTTATTTACTTCACATAAATGACAACCATCTAGAGAGCTGATCTTAAACCTATAAAAGGATAAATCTTTGTACAACGGATCTCCCCAACACCAAATCTAAAGCGTGCCATCGATATATTTGAAATAATATAATCTATAAATAATGTAATCGATATTTCCTGTTTTGCTGTCATTCAATGTTTTTCTATCACAAATTTGAGACCCGTCAAAATGAAGATTGCGAAAATATTGGATATGGCAAAACAAATAAAATAACTTGCGGATTTTTTCCGAACTAACTTTCCGCACAGCAAAATTTGCTGAAACTAATAAATTCTGCTGAAAGATGGCTAAAAGCATTAAAATAATGCATTGTCATCGTGTTCTGAGCTATGATAAAAGTTTCAAATGTCTAGCTATTCGGGAAGTTAGTTAGAAATCGATAGCCAGATTTGTACCAGACAAACAAACAAGATTGCAAGCTAATGAAAACGTAGTAATAATAAAAAGTATGTATATTTTACAGATTTACTTGTGGTATGGTTCAATATGTCCTTCTTGTTCATGTACGACAGCTCGCACTCTCCTTCTCCAGTGGGATATATGACACTATCATATCATCCCAGGTACCAAGAATCCTTTTTCCAAGGTCATCAACGTCCATTATCCTGCCTCCCATGTACACTCATTGTTCTAACCAACCCCAGACAGAGTAATCAATTGGATTTAGGTCTGGACAATTAAGCGGTCACTCGTCTGGCTAAATGAAGTCTGGTCAATTCTTTTGCAAGTATTGAATTATTTGTGAGAAGCGATGGGACGGTGCACCATCTTGCATAAACGTGTAATTTAGCATTTGATCTTCAATTTCAGGCAACATTGTGCTTAACACATATTCAATGTTTGTTATAACCCTGAGGGACTCCTCCCACTTACCTACAAACAACCCCCACTTCACATTATGGTTATTTATTCTATCAAAACTATAATACCAGACAAAGATTACTACTCGGGAAACGACTTTTTTAAGACCCTAATTCAAACCGTCATTGCATGGCTTTCACCAAATAGTTTGTTAAGTTATAGATATGAAATTTAAAGTAGAAGAATGTAGTTTTCAGACCCCGCAAACTCCATATCTCTATTCTTCTACAGATGCTGAGGTATAAGTGTTCAAAGAAGTATGTTTTTTGGCCACCCTGCATATTTATGAGGTAAAGTTAACTACCTACGATAACACTATTAGATAAAATAAAATTAACAACTTCTTTTTTTTTTTTTTTTTTTTTTTTTTACTTTTTCTCACTTATGGTAGGAAAACTGATCAAGTAAAACTTTGGTACGAATGTATCTCTCTGTATGTCAAACAAATCCACCAAATTTAATTTTGATCCTGGCCGCCATTTTGAAGTTATAGATTTTTGAATTTTGAAACTTTGACGCTTCATAATACCGAAAGTATAAATACGTTTTTGACATACAGCATATCGTTGGAACCGGTAAAAAATGAGGAACAAATTTGTATATAAAAAAAAAATCAAATATAAGCAAAATAATAATAAATAAATCAGTTAGTTAAAACGGTCACCAATCCAAGTACTGACCCCACCCAATGCTGTTCCCACCTGCTACAAAGCAGCAGGACAGGACACTATAATGGCCTCCGAAGTGAGGAAAAGTTCCGAGGTACTCCGTACCCGATTTTTTAAACATGGGCAGATCATACTGTGTGCCATGGAATAACATAACTGGCTTTCAACTTTAATTCAAAAATTTTGATTCCGTTGAAAAAAAAAATAAAAAAAAACTTTCTGCTATAATAGTTGATGGTTTAGCATGAGTTTGTAAAATTTGTCAAAGGACTTGTGTTTAGATTTCAACAATCAAGCAAACATCTACAAATAAATAAAAGGATACAAATTGTATAAAGGACTCGCAGTTGAAAATATAAGGGCTTAGATGGGCGAAAGGGAAAATCAAAGTAAATTAGATGCAAGCGGTCAGTTTGGAAGCCATGTCAAGTCTCGAGGGCTTGATGTGAAGCCCCTACCACGTGCTTTGTGTCGAGATCAAAGCCCAGGGGGGTCTGACCCTTGCTATATCTTGATACTATTGTCCCCCCCCCGGACTATTCTAAGCATCCCTTCATTCCCAAGGTCCATCCATTGTCAACTTTATTATGTAAAGCTCCGTCTCTTTTGACCGACAACTTCATCGGGACTTTATTTTCGGGTACAATAGGATTCCCTAGAAAATCATGATTCATTATTTGGTACGAAATTGAAGAAACGAAGAGACCCGAAGAAACCCGACAAGTTATTTCGATGTAAGGGGCATATGATCTCATTCTATTAAAGTATTTTTTTTTATTCAAAATTAAATTTTACTTATAAATTCTGTTACGTCCTCTTATGAGAAAGATGAAATATCAGAGACCTAATAGCAGTTCAATTTATAACAACTAATAACTTTAAATCAAATTATAATTATCATTAACAATGGGAGACATACAGAGAAAAATAGACCCCAACACCGGGCCTTGAACCACGGGCATCATATATATCCGTTACAGGCGCTCTTACCAACTAAGCTATACTGGAGAAAGAATGAAGAGCGCCTGCAACAAATATATAGGAGGCCCGTGGTTCAAGTCCCGGTGCTAGGGTTTATTTTTCTCTGTATGTTTCCCGTTGTTAATGATAATTATAATTTGATTTAAAGTAAAATTTAATCTTTCCGCAGTATGAATACAACCTAAAACTTAAAAATTTGAACAACTGATAACTTAAATTGCTTGCATTGCAAACATAAAATTCAGTTATTAGCATATTCAAACTAAGTCCCTCTAAACTAATTCAAAATCATAACTTTTTTCCCCTACTGGAGATAAAATTACTTACTTACTTACTTACTTACTTATTTACTATAAACTTCAAATAACATGTGTAATCAAAGCTCCGTTGAATATTTTCAATAGAATTAGATCAAGTTAGACTAAAAACATTCCACATAGGAGAAAAAATGTTCGTCTCACCGAATAGATGATGATAGAATCTTTTCCCGTTCTGAAATTCCAATTTAATTTTTGAACCTCTCGTTTACGCGAGCATTGCGCGCGAACTCTTGGACGGATCACGCTGTCCAACGAACTTAGCCTGAGTATTAGTAAGAAGAAAATGTATACCAAATTTCAACTAAATCGGCAAACTTTTATTCAAGTTATCGTCGGACACGCAAACGTCACACACAGACAGACAGACAGACAGATAGACAGACAAGATTCATATTTCATTGAATGTAAGAAGCTCGCTTACGCTCGCTTCAATTAAAGAAAAGGTTATTAACCCACTTATAGCAGAACTAAAGTTAGGACTTTTAATTTTGTAACCTAATTCTTCATACTGATAAAAAAAATCTGTGAAAAAATGTTAAATTTTCATTTAATTTAATTTTAACGCGAGTCGATATTAAAGTTTGATTGAGTTAGAAAAGGGGTCCAAATTTACGGCTTGAAGTTTTTACCGCCTGCATTGCAGATTATACTCCCCCCCCCCTCGGTCTCCTGATTAAAAACTTTCCCCGTCTCCATGCAATTTCCCCTTCAACTTAAATGCACAAAATGCAGTTTTGTAGGGGAAAATAACTTTTACTTTTTTTTTCTTCTTTTTTTTATTGTTGTTATTGCCCTATATTCCTTTTGAATTAAATATATTATGTTAAATAAGTTTAATTTATTACTTTTAATAAAACTTTTCTTTTAATAAAATTGTTTTTTTTTGAAAAATTACTAAAATAAAACTTATAGACTCATTGTTGTCACGTTGAAGTCAAGTCAATAATAATTTACTCATTCATAAAACTTTGATATTAACTTGATTTCGATGGAAATACAAATAAATAGGAGTTAATAAATACATAATGACGTAAATAAATAATTTAGAGCTGTGGATCCTTCAGGGTATGTGTATAAAAACTGCAACAGTTTTTAGGGTCCGGAGGCAAAACCAAGGACCTTTATATTTTCCTGCGTGTGTCTGTCCGTCCATCCGGTCGCCTGCTCTCACGGCTACACCTTTCGTCCGATCACTTTGAAATTAGGCATGTATGTGTCTTGTACCTTTCCACATATTTAAAAAAAATACTACTTAAACTATACGCAGGGTTGCCTACGATCCTTCGCTGTGTGCTGACTAGCACACATTTGACCTGTTTATTTTTTAACAAATTTCGGGATTTACTGGAACCATAATATATAGGTGCATATATACTATATACTATAAATTAATATAGAGTTCCTATAATACAAAGTAAAAGTAAAAATAAATAAATCAGCTGTTTCTATTCCCATACATTTGAATAAAAGGGTTTAATGTAGACGAGATGGAGTTTAAAAAAGAACTTAAAAAACATTCTAGTCAATATTAGTTTAAAGGGCTTTTAAGAATCGGTAAAAAAAAGAGGATGATTTGTAAATGCTTAATTCCACATTTTTTTCTGTTCTCTCGCCATAAAAAATAAATATTGATGTATTTTTACATAGAAATGGGAAACAAATAGAACTGAAATAAGAGTCGAAAAAAAGGGGACTTGGAAGGGTTTTGTTAAAAGGAGAGAGCTTAACGGCTTAATGCAACTTGGAAGAGAAAGTGCAGCGGTGCGTGACTAGGCACGCGTTTAGTTGCATTTAGTTCGTGCCTTGCGGTGTGTTCATTGCTGAAGCTTCAATGCTTCTATATAAGCTATACGATGAGGCACTGTGACATGGTATTACGCTGTTTAATAGGTTCGCAAACCCTGATGCGTAATCTCCTGGGACTTGGTGGAACACGATGCGTTCTGCCAGACCTAATGCAAACCTAATAAACCCTCTATACTCTACACTTCTCTATGAGATTGTATACTCTACTGCAGCGCGAGACCGAGCCAGTAACACAGCATTACATTATCGCTTGATATCCGAATGTGATTTGCATAAAGGTGAAGTACCATCACGTATGAAATATTTATATTTTGATCAAAGCCGGGCAAATGTAACAGACCATCAAATAACTAATAATCTTTTAACCCCTTTTACGAGTATTATTAAAACTCTTGGTCTAATCACAACCAAACATTAATGTTCATTTTAATACTGCATTAGTCTACTTATAAATACATAATTAGGGGCACACAATTAGGGATCGAATGTGGCCAAATATATATATATATATATATATATATATATATATATATATATATATATATATATATATATCGTCACTATGTTACAATCCCGACGTTTTGGTTTTTACTTAAAACCTTCTTTAGGAACGAAATACAAAAAACCCATGAAACAAACACTCATGTCTATCAAAACGGAAAAAACTAAGAAGCTACTACACAATAAATACTAACCCAAGACCTAAACTCACCGTAAAACATCTAAACAACGACTGAAAAATTCTCACGCGCCGACACCTATATATACGGAGGAAAACCACAGCCTTCTTGATAAAAAACATACATTAATTTTTTATTGATTTTTTTTTTTTAATTTTTAAAACAAAAAAAATAAAAAATAAAAAAACTAAATAAAATTTGAGAGAAACCTCCAAGTTCATAGGTCATATCCTTGGCCCCCTCAGCTCTGTTGGCAAACCTGACTCAACTGGCTGCATTGGGAAATTGGAGGGAAAAGGGCTAGTACATGAAGATAAGGGATACAGCTGTGTGTGCAGTTAATGCCCTCAGTGTGTGGTCTAGTTGGTTGCAATTTTCCTTCTTTATTTAATCATTTTTGTCCATCTGTTATGGATAGGTAATTTACCTATTTGACTACTGAGGCGAAGCCGAGGCAGGCAATGAATAAAATGAGTCAGAAATGTTTCCTTTGCTGCCTTGTTGCATACAATATTTTATCTACTCACGCTATGCAGATAAAAAATAGAAGCTTAGGTAAGAATTATTAGTTTGAGATGAATTGTCAACAAAACAAACTCAAACCAAATCAAGTCGTGCTCCAGTGTTGCCACTTCTTACTCGAGATTAATTATTCAAAGACCTACAATTAAAATACTTTTTCAGTTTATCATTTTTAAACTTTTAAATCATAATATAACACTGCTTTGTAATAAAACAAGTATGAAACTGAATTAAAATTACACAGATTAAAATAAATCTAAACACAAACAAAATCAGAGGTAATGACACGCAGTGGTAAACACTGTTACTTCCTCTGCCTAGGCAGGGAAATATTTCCCTGCCTAGGCAGAGAAAGTACTTTCCTGACTGTTTTAACTACTTTCCTGCCTGTTTTTAATAATTTTATGACAAATCAGAGAAATAGTACTTTCCAGCCTAAAAACAGTTAAGTGATGTTTAATTTTGCTGCCATGAGTGGATAAAAGAAATTGTCTATATAATTACAACTATGTCTTATCTCTCTTCACATAATGACATTATCTTAACGTTAATTTTACCGTTTCAAGTCTGCAGCTCCAGCGTTGCGGCGTAACAATGGAAACCCCCACCACCAAGGACCAAGGGGTGGGGGTACCACATTACTTAATGTATAAGAATCTAATGATTTCTAGTTATTTCTTACGCAGTAATCGCATTGTTTCAACCTGACCTCGTCTCTCTTTCTCACTTCTTTTCTAGATTGTTTCAATGATTCCAGTCTCGGAAGCTAACTAACAAATGCCATTGAGTATTATACTCGAAAGCATATTCTTACAATCTTTTATTTCTCTTTTGTATATTGTTTAAGAGCGGTATATTTGTTTGATATTCTATCTCACCATATAAGGTAAGTACTTGAAATTTATATTGTTCCCTAGTTGAAGTACATATATACTGCTTTATATACTCTTAAAGAATAATATACTGACATGTAATACATACTGAATTGTTGGGTCGGATATGTATTGGGTTTATTATTAGGTACTTGAGTTTTTATTCAACCTGTGTCCTCTTCAAAACGCTACTCGAATGTTTCTTTATTGAATTATATCATAAGAAAATTGGTCGGATAAAATTTCACAAAACTTTGTCATATGTATTGTAATACTGAAGTTTTATTTATTCATTTAATAATTTTTAACAACCCCCTAGACGGCACAACCATGGGTAGGGCGTTCGGTACAAATAAAATAATTTAAGAAATTACAAAATAGTAACACAGCATTTTTAATATGAAAATTCACTATTGACAAAAGAGAGGACAATTTATATAACAATAATTTAGTAAGGAAGCTTATTAAAGAAATAGTAATAATAACTAGCTGGTCCCGTGACCGCGAAGAATATTATGGGTAGATATATTTGCAGGATTAAAGGTATAAGGGAATTAAGGACAGCAACCAGACGTACAAGAGGAGACATGAAGAGAGTTCTGTAATTACGAGCATCGTAAGAGAGTGTTACATATGAGCTACGTAAGAGAAGGTTAATTACGTGCTTCGTTAGAGAAAGTTACGTATAAGAGCTATGTAAGATAGAGCTACGTTAGAGAAGGTTAATTACGAGCTTCGTTAGAGAAAGTTACGTATAAGAGCTATGTAAGACAGAGCTACGTAAGAGAAGGTTAATTACGATCTTCGTTAGAGAAAGTTACGTATAAGAGCTACGTAAGAGAAGGTTATTTACGTGCTTCGTTAGAGAAAGTTACGTATAAGAGCTGTGTAAGACAGAGCTACGTAAGAGAAGGTTAATTACATGCTTCGTTAGAGAAAGTTACATATAAGAGCTATGTAAGACAGAGCTACGTAAGAGAAGGTTAATTACGAGCTTCGTTAGAGAAACTAACGTATAAGAGCTATGTAAGACAGAGCTACGTAAGGGAAGGTTAATTTCGTGCTTCATAAGGAGAAAGTTACATATTAAAGCTATGTTAGGAAAGAGGCATCTATGTAGCTGGGGATATCGATTGCAAAGTTTATACATCTATGTATAGTGGATGACAGGCAAATCCCGTGTTATCCACTACAATTAAAAGTCCATAGACAGGTCAAAGTCTTATAATAATTTAACAGGCTGTCACAAGGATTAGTTTTGCTTAAAAATACATATCGATTTATCATTTAGTCGACTTGAGGTGGAAGAAGAGATGGAAATATCTTAGTTGAGAATTTGTTGGCAATATTCCGTAAAAATAACAGATTTAAATTTCGCTTTCGCTTTCCTTAAATTGATTTTATATTTAGAAAAATGTCTAGCTACTGCTACAAACGTCTCGATTTAAATACATTGTTGGTTAGAAAAGAAATCAAAGACAGATTGAGACAGTTTCTAATTTATAACTATTTTCCTCATTCCAAACTGGATTAATTATTCTAGATCGGTAACTTATATGTACTTATACACACAGACACACACACACACATATATATATTTATATATAAAGCAATATATATATACTGTGTTTGCACACTGCAATTAGCTACACAATTTTGTGTGAGTGAGAGACACAAAGGGATGTGTCACGCAAAAATGGCACATAGAAACTGTTCCAACATCAGACATTACGTCATTAAAATGTTGGCTCGGCAATACGCCATGTCCCTGCATCGTAACGTCGCTTCCGACTCATCAGGGGCCCGACGATGCCCACCCAACTCTGACTTATACTAGACCAAGAAGATCAGATATCGGACTTCAGATATAGGACTCATCAGGGGATTAGTCGGAAACGATGCAGGACATGGCGTAATGCCGAGCCAACATCTTAATGACGTAATGTTGGAACAGTTCCTATGTGCCATTTTTGTGTGACACATCACTTGGTGTCTCTCACTCACACAAAATTATTTATATATATATATATATATATATATATATATATATATATATATATATATATATATATATATATATATATATATATATATATTAAACGTAGAAGGAAGCTCTTAATTTTGCTAGATAATTGAACAGAAACCCGTGATTGTGAGATGTATTAATTATCGAATTGTTTTTATTTTTAAAATGGAAAAATCATCTCTGAAACAAAGTATTTATTTTGTTTCCAAACATAGTAAAGTAACCAATGTGAGTATGTATTTTCAATAAGTTATTCAAATATTACTCCAAATCGAAGTGGTCACCTATCAAGTTACAAACTAACAAGTCGAATTTTGGTATCCTCCACCAAAATGGGCTCAACATGGCCGCTCTCCTGTGTATTTTTTTTATTGACTATTGCTAAGCCAGGTCCCGCAGACGAATTTAGCCGATCACATATTTTTAAAAGGCACCAAGATAATAATTTCTACACAAAATGGTAGCTTCGTGTTTTTTAGAAACATTTTTGCACGCTGTCTCCTGGACTATTATCACATTTGCCAAAGGTCAATTAAATTTAATTAAAATTAGTCCAAAAGCAAAATTGATCAACGAGTTTATTCGTTATTTTTCCATTTTTAGGGTCCGTAGGCAAAACCAAGGACCCTTAGATTTTCCTGCGTGTGTCTGTCCGTCCGTCCTGTCGCCTGCTCTCACGGCTACACCTTTCGTCCGATCACTTTGAAATTTGGCATGTATGTGTCTTGTACCTACCCACATATTTTAAAAATATAGCGACTTAAAAAAAATATTTTTCAAAAAAAATTAGAGTAAAAAAAGGGTTAATTTTTTTTTTTTGTTTTTTCGACACCGTGAGGGGTATGATATGAAAGGGTATGTCGCGCTGATTACAAAAATATATAATTCTTTGGTTATAACTTTGATAGGGCGAGCGTAGGCAAGTTTGAAGTGGGGATGAAACACAAAAAATACTTTCTCCGTGGTAGGCTGTGAAATAGTAACTTTAGAGCCTAAAAAACATAGCTAAAATCAATTTTTCATTACGTGGACTTAAAAAATCTTTTCGTTACTCCTAGCTGTAAAGAAAAAATCTTTTACGTCCTAGGCACTAAAAGATTTTTTCTTTACGGCGGGTAGTTGTCAAAACTTCCGTTAGTAGTGCTGCAGTCTTTATAGAAATGCTTCTAGTACGATAAAAATCCGCTAGATGTCAATGCTTTTTGTTTATCTTTTCTTATAGTGTAACCTCATTTTAAGGTTTCTTTTGTTAAGTCTTAAGTATGTACTAATATTTGTTATTATTATATATTGATTAGTGATTAATATTTAATGTTTTTTCATTGTCTGCTACCTCGGAAAAAATAGCATATGCTACGCGACTTTGAAGTGTTTTTTCTTTACCTTGGCATATTTAGTGTCTCGCTTCGCTCGACAGTAAATGTAATTGCCGCGGTAAAGAAAAAACTCACTTCACAGCCTTGTAACATAATATACTATTATCAGAGTGTGTTTTGAGAATATCAGACCCTTAGAATGGTTCAAAGTAAGCTTTTTAGCATTTTAAAAAAACACTGTTTATACACTTCACAGTTAAACACTATATAGTGTGGCCTACGGACCCTCGCTGTGTGCTGACTAGCACACACTTGACCTGTTTATTATTTATTATTTTAATAAATAACAATAATTATTAGCACTTTTAATAGCAGATATAAGAGATTCAAAATTAAACACAAATAAGAATTGGAATTAAACTCAAATAGAAGGCTTTTTAGATGCAGGTTATAATGTTGTAAACAAAGATAAACATGGTCAAAAAAGCGCAGTGCCGCCAACCTGATTTCGACAACTTCATTACATTAGCCATACAACACCAAGTTAAACACTACATAGTGTGGCCTACGGACCCTCGCTGTGTGCTGACTAGCACACAATTGACCTGTTTATTAGTATATGGGTATCATCTTAGTCACTTTTATTAGTTGCTAATAACTGGCAAACTATTTATGCTGCAGAGACTTCATCTGAATGTAAATATATTAAAGCTGCATCGTTCATAGATTTGAAAAATAAAAATATCTCTAGCAGATTCATGAGTTTATTATAAATCCGACAAATGTAATATATATATTAGAATAGCCAAATACGCAGCGACTGACATCGTTGAGCTTTTGGAGATTGAAAAAAAAAACATTTTTATTTATAAAATTTGTAATTTATCGCATTATTCTTCACAAATTTTCAAAGGGTCCTTTATATATTTCGGGGATTTGTTTCTTATTAATAAAGAATTATTATCTTTTTTACTTTATCTTCTCTAGTTGGTGTGAAAAACCCGAAAAGTAAAAAGTTATTTATTATTTGTTTGTTTTTGTTAATTTATTAATTTACATAAAGATTAGGTTATTTCAGTAGATTCTCCACAGTGACTTCCCCTCTTTAACCTGGAGAGTTTAGAAACACAACGGATGTCTCAGAAAGAAAAAAGATTAATTCCTTTCTACTAGGCACAGTATTGCCAACCTTCCCTTCTCCAGTTGATTTATACCCTAAAATAAATTCCGTTCTTTCTCTTTTCTAAACAGAGATTGTCAAACCCCTTTTTCTCTCCTTACTTTTTTGATCTAATTAAAGCAAAGCTTGGGATGTTGTGAAACTGAGGGAAATTTTTAAGTGGGCTCACCTCCCTAAAAGAACACGGGGGGGGGGGGGAGACTGGATAATTCGAAACGCGTATTGAGAGCCTTGAAGAGAGGAAAAGAGTAAAAGAAAGTGGTAAAATTCCTCCTGAGATATATTTAATTTTGTCTTTTCTTTACTGGGGTTTATACCTCGGTTTAATTGAAACTTGTCTTTGAATAATAGGGAAAATTCTGCCGCCACGTTTTCCTTTATATCTTAAAAAATAAAAGAAAATCCTAAAATTAAGGTAAAGATAACACTGATGAAAAACAAAATTTTCAACAACTTTTTAATGATTAATCATGGAAAATGTTTGAGAATATAAAACAAAACGAGAATTGATCATTCTACTGTTATTTTATAAAGGTAAAAACTTTTTAGAATAATATTTACGATATAATCTTAAAAAGTACCGAAAAACAAACTGGAATTAACAGTTATTATTGTTAAATAATTAATAAGTTAAAAACAAGGGTTTTAAGGTTCTTTGCTATTCCGATTCTATAAATCAAGCCCATAAAAAGCTATTTCTTCTTCGGATAATAACACTTATGTTACAGCAACATATTTTTGTTATTTTTCTGATGATAAAATGATAAAGTTAATCAGTTATATTATAAGTTTTAAATATTTACCATCTCCTAAATATGTAATAAAGAGGAGTACAATTATTATACAAATACAATTTTTTTTTTTTTTTTTAATGGATAAACAACTTTTTGAGTTGAAATATGTGATATTAGAATACATCTTTTGACTAGGCATGAATATTGCCAGAATGTTGGTGGAATGATCCTGTTTACCGAGAACAGAAGATGAGATAATTTAATTTCAATTTAGAATTATTACCCAGCAAATTAGTTTTGTTAAATGTAAACAAACTCGCTAATCGTGTGTAAAGTTGAAGAATTCTTTTTTTAGGGTTTCGTTGGTAAAACCAAAAAAAAGAAACCCTTATAGTTTCGTTCCTGTGTCTGTCTGTCACTCTGTACGGTTCCAATAACTTTTGAACCAAAAGAGATAAAAACGTGAAACTTTCCAGTATAAAAGATCGTTTTGACGCGCACATAGGAAAAATATAGCGAACTCAAAATTATCAGCTCTTCAAATTCAAAATGGCGAATAATTCACGACGCGCGAAAAAAAGATTTTTTAAAAATTTTGAGTGGGGTATCATATGAAAGGTATTGAAGAGTAGATTACAAATATATATACCACTTAGGGATAGTGTTTAATTTTCGGCGCCATTTTGTCAAAAAACATCGAAATTTTTCGTTTCCCCCCTCCCCCCCTAAAATCGTAGTTCCGCTGTTACTAAAAATATAGAAAAATATGCAAAATGTGTGGTCTGCTGGGCCATAGAAAAAATAAGATTAGCAATTTGATCTGATCTACGGGAAATCCAAGATGGTGGATAATTCACGTCACTCGAAAAAAAATATTTTTTTAAATTTTGAAAGGGGTATCAAATGAAAGGTATTGAAGAGTAGATTTCAAATATATATACCACTTAGGGATAGTGTTTAATTTTCGGCGCCATTTTGTCAAAAAACATCGAAATATTTCGTGTCCCCCCCCCCTAAAATCGTATTTCCGCTGTTACTAAAAATATAGAAATATATGCAAAATGTGTGGTCTGCTGGGCCATAGAAAAAATAAGATTAGCAATTTGATCTGATCTACTGGAAATCCAAGATGGTGGATAATTCACGTCACTCGGAAAAAAATATTTTTTTTTAAATTTTTAGTGGGGTATCAAATGAAAGGTATTGAAGAGTAGATTAAAAAAATGTATAACACTTGTGGTTAACGTTTAATTTTGCGTGCCATTTTGTCAAAAAAACTTTTCTCCCCCCCCCCCCTCCCCCTTCTAATTTTGTGTTCACAATACCAACGAAACCCTTTTTACGTGAGACTTCACGCCTTACCAATTTATTTTTACCGCCCTAGGGTGGTAAAAAAAGAGGAACTCTTCAGAATTATGAGACGGGCATGCGTAATGAATACAAGTACGTAAATAATCACTTTCTACTCATCTAAACAGAGATACAATGTTTATATTTCGTAACAATCGTAGATAAAATTATATAATATGGTTTTCTTTGTCGCATATAGAATAATTAGGTATTTATTTATCCATCTTATTTTGCTATATTCTTAATTAGTACTTTCATTTTGGAGGGAAAATGTGATACCAACATACAAACAAAATAAATAAAAGTATTTTAATTTTTCCCGTTGAACTGACGGTGTCTGTTGTAACAATGACACTATAACTCGAAATAAAGGGTGATGCGAAGGAAGTAAAAAAAAGCCTGCGTCAAAATTAGCTTTTTAAAACACACTTGACGACGCCCCTCATTGTTTTAAATGACGAGTCGAACCCCCCATTCACCGGAACCCTTTCAAAATTATTCTAGACCCCTTTCTGGTTATAAAACCCCAAGTTTAATATCCCCAGAATGTAATTCCCCTCTTCTATACATTTAGGAGTTCTAATGTAAATACTTCAACATTGGAATTACGTCATGTAATTTTGTACTGGAGAATTACGTGCACGATAACGTACATTTTTACACGGTTATACCTTAAAACTCTGTCACAGTTAACCCTTCTTTTATTTGAAACGATTATTCTCGCAATTATTTGAATAATTCTTTTTTTTTAATTCCTATTACAGTTTTCAACTTCCCCTTTAACATAAGAATACAGCAAGAAAATTTATTGATACGTCACAAAAGTTGCCAATTTTAATGAATTTACACATTTCCTGATGTCTTATAACACTAGAACGACGGCGGCGGTTATTTTGACCGTTTTAGACTTAATTTCAAAAGAAATTGTACATTATGCGTCAAGTGCGGAAAGTAGCATTTTGCATGCGAGTGTGGAGTTTGCACCCGAGTGACAGCGAGGATAGTAAAACCACACGAGCAATGCAAAATGCAGTTTTCCCACGAGTTGCGTACCGTACTTTATCTACGATTGTTAGATTTAAATAATAAATACAGAAAAAAAATAAACTTCCTGTATGCAAGTTCGTATTTCTCTTTCGATAAAGATGACATTAATTCATTAGTTGTATTTTGTGCCGAATTAATTATTTTGGAAGGCGTATTATTCTCCTCATATTCTTCATAATCATTTAAATCACTCATTGATTTTCACAAAAAAACTCGATATAAACAGTTACTTTTATTAAACAAACAGCAAATTAATTTTGTTAAATGTAAACAAACTCGCTAATCGTGCGTAAAGCTGAATAATTCCTCTTCTTTACCGCCCTAGGGTGGTAAAGAAGAGGAATTCTTCAGAACTATGAGACGCGCATGCGCAATAAATACAAGTACGTGAAGAATCACTTTCTACGCATCTAAACATAGATACAATGTTTATATTTCGTATCAATCGTAGATAAAATAAGTTATATTTATGCAATTTTATGAGTTTACTTGTTTTAGCTAGATTTAACGATACCGAAATTTTTTATATTATTTAAAGCATGTGTTATACCTTTAAAGACGGAATACGGTAATTTTGACCGCTACTAAAAATATACATTATTTCCTTTGAAGAAGAAATAATGCTATAGCTTTGTTTAGAATGGAACATAGTTTGATGATAAGCAGGTGAGGTGGTTTTCTTATCATTAGTTTTATGGTTTACTGATAAACTGTGAATGAATGGTTTCTGTTTTACTGTCCATCTCTGTGAGACAAGTTTCTCCAGTCGGAGGCTATAACAGTTTTTTGACATTTTCATGTTTTGGCTATGGCACATAACCTCGAAAAGAGTTACCAAACTAGCGTTACACGAACGAGACGGGGTTCGATTCCTCGCCGTGACACTCTGATTTATATGGCTCACTATTGATCACATCATACTCGCTTTGGTGGTACTATGTACAGATGTATGATGTGTGAAGTGGCTGGAACTCTCTACCGCGGCGTAAAAAGGGCCTAAGTGATGGCCTAATTGCAAGGTTCGAACAAGTGGTCCGTCCTACCCGTCCTAGTAGAAAGTACTAGACTACTACTACTACTACTAGCGTTACACGAGTAGAGAAGATATAGGAACAGGGAGTTAGGAAGGTATAGGAGGTGTTCAATCGAGTCTTCCCGTCTCCCACTACCGCGAGTTGTAGGGCCTACCCACCCCTGCCCCTGCCCTCCCGATTGGCTACCTGCCCTACGTCTCACACTCTTCGCTTCTAGCTACTGCTCCAGTAGTCGCTCAAGGGCCCCAGCGGCGCCCCCCCCCCCCCAACTACAACTTCTTTTCTACTCCTCTGATTTGCATCGGACAAACGCCATAACCCTTAGAATTTTATTCCTAATAAACTTGCAACCATAAAATTTATTTTTTACATTATTATTTTATATTTTTGTTAAACTATAATTTTTTTCCATATATCATAAAAATATGGGTGAAGAAGCTAAAAGATTACTTCTTAATAAACTGAAAAAGAAGAAAAGTACTTTCTTTCTTCGTGCACTACATATGTCCGATTTAATTCCTAATTTACAAACGCAAGAATCTGCACGCTCGAATTTTTTGACATTTTTATGTCTTTACTTTGGCACATAAACTCGAAAAGCGTTACCAAAAAACGACACGAAAAAGCGTTAAATGAAAATGTCTCACTGTCTTGCAGACTCATATGCAAGCAATTTTTATTTACTAATCTTAATGCGTTTTAATCTTAGGAGATAAATATTTTTTTAATGATTATTATTTGTTTTTTAAGAAGAAACGTTTGATTATTTATAGAGGTAATCGAGAAAGCAGTGTTGCCACTATAATACAGTTATAACTGTTACAAAATACCCCAAGAGAAATACCCATCCTACTGAAAAAGGTATAAAGTCTCACTAAACAAAACTAAAAGACCCCACAAGGGAGTTCTAAACTAATTTTATCTTCAAATCTAAACGTAGAGTTTCTGGTGCATTGCAAATGCCGGATTAAAAGTACTTTACAGTATGGCAACACTGAACGAGTTCTAGGGACAATTTATAAAAGGTTGGAGAGGGTTGGTAGTGACACCCTGGGGTGTGATAAGACCTAAACATTCCTACGGAACCCTAATTACCTTTCTCAACCTCCAATACATTCCTGATAAGGGCGGTGTCCCCTCTACTATCACTGAAAACCTGATAAGTTAAAATGGAAATTCTCAGCAATACGAATGCGAATATTCTCTGTTATCTAAACATACGCTTTCTACCTTTTACCTTTATTATCTTGAGATCAATTAGGTTATTAAACTTGTTATTAACTTTGTCCTTTCATCTGAAATTCATGAAAGTACATTTATGTAATTGTTTTTAGTGTGCATTTTAAGTATCTAATTTATTAGTAATTGCTGCAAGTCATGATAATGAGATAACATTTGACTCGATTTAAACAAATTTTATAAAAGAGCTGGATGTGGGCACGGGCTATATAATCTTCGGCTCAAGGGCCCCGCAAATGAAGTCGAGGAAAACAAACTTTTTTTCGTTTTTCAGAATGATCACCATAAAGATTCTGTTAACTTGCTTCAGTTAAGTTGCTTGGAAGCAAAAAATGCTTTATCATAATAGAACATGCCCCAAAATGCTTGCATACATCAATAAAAATTTTGCACACAGTTGCATCTCATCAGTTAAGACAACTTACTAGTTTTTGGAAATTTCACTCCACTTATTTTCAAGATGGTGGCCAATATAGCGGACAACAAAACAAGTTTTAGAAATACCTATTGTCGAGTTGATAACTGGCGTAATGATTAACTGATTTCAACGAAATTCGGCACACATGCACATCTTAGCATTCCTGACAACTAAAATAGTTTTTGAAAATTTTCCACTTGGTGGCTAATATGGCAGACGACTAAGCAAGTAGTTATTTATGCACCTAGGGAGTAAAGTAAGCCATTATTCCCTGAGCGATCAAGTTGGTTCTTGAGGTGAAGCCAAAGGAACCATGGTCCCTATATCCCGAGGCGAAACCGAGGGAATTATAGTTTTAATAACGCTAATTAGCTCCCGAGGCGCAGCCGAGGGAGATAATTATCGCGAGGGGAATAATGGCACTTTTCTCACGAGGTACATACAATATTTTATCTCCAGTAGGGAGAAAATAAACAATTTCATCCATTGCACAGTTTTTATATATTATTTTAATAAATAACAATAATTATTAGCATTTGTAATAGCAGATATAAGAGATTCAATAAAAAAAAAAAAAAAAAAAGAATTGGAATTAAACTCAAATAGAAGGTTATTTAGATGCAGTTTATAAACAAAAATAAACATGGTCGATAAAGCAGTAACGCCAACCTGATTTCAACAACTTCATTACATTAGCCATTCATTTTCTACTATTTATAAAATAATTAAGTGGCAATCTTTACTTTTTCTTTCTACTTTTTGAGTTCAGGGATGAAAAAACTTACTTAAGTCCCTCTAAACTAATTTAAAATCATAACTTTTTCTCCCTCCTGGAGATAAATGTTTATTGTCAGCATAAGATGTTGCACATCAATTTAATAGTTATGAAGAGTAGACAATGAATATGTAACTTTTAAAATTTATCACTTAATATTTTCAAGGCGACCATTATGGTAAACGACTTAACAAATATGTTTACTCATTATAGTTATATTACTCTTTAAAATGATAGCTAACATATGTTATAATTATTGGGACATATGGATCAATAAACGGCTTTCTAAGACGGTTACTCTTAGAAAGAAAAAAACAAAAAACAAAAAAATAAAAAAAATGTTTAGTCAGTACGACATGTTCCTTTGTTTTAAAGGTCTTTTAAGAGTAGGTCAATAATATGAAACTATATTAGTAAAAAAAAAAAAAAAGAATAAAATAAATAATAATAATTTAAACAAAATAGTAATTTTTCCGGCATTATACAATCAAACTCGGCCAAAATGGGGGATATTTAAAAAAGTTTATGCTTGTAAGTAATTGTAATACGGCATTTTAAAGTTTTGTTTTTTTGATTAGACTAAAAAAATATTCATACTATGACAATATTTCAAACTAGGCGCCACAAATTTATTATTATTGTCCCCTAAATTTTAAATACACGAGTTCAAGCTGCAACACATTACCAGTATTCATAAATTTATGATTTCATTTTACATTTTTATTAAATGCAATGTGCCATATGAATTGTGTCACAGCACATACAAGACTACCATGTGTCTTCATTTTCGGCAATTTCCATGCAAACCCGACACAAAAAATAAGCCGCAACGCGAGGAAATTGCCAAAATGACTGAAAATGTAAAAGAGATGCAGCAACGCTCGTTTTGTCGGTCTTGATGGGTTGACTCAGTAATATTCGTTGATTTCGCTAAGAAAACCTTTAAATTGAAATTTTAATATATTTTTCGCTACCTTATTTTTTAATATTGTTATTACCTTTTGTTACCTATTTTACTGCTCTTTATTTTCGTAGATCGTAAAAAAAATGGAACAAAAATAATCAAGTCATAAAAAGAAGGCGCTATAGAATTAATTAAAATAAGAAAAGCCTTTAACTTTTTTTTCATTTCTTTCGGCTTCACTTCGAATTTTCTTTTATTATCTTCCATTCTAACCCTCATACCCCTTCTCCCTTAGAACACTTGATAAGTCGAAGAGGAAAGGATTAGGGTCTTAAGGTGAATTCCTTAAACACTCGAAGAAAGATCAAGTACCATGGAATAAGGGGGGGGGGGACGAAGTTAAGTTTTTACGATCGAAATATGAGTTTTTGGGAGATACTTAATCCATGGGACTTTATTAAAAACATGCCCTGAATGAGAGGACTTAACAATGAAGTATTAAGTCTCTTATTTTGACTTTTAACTCCTTTTTTTTCTGTACTTTACACAAAAAAGTACTCGACTATTAACTTTACAACTCTACATTTCACAAAAATTTTTATTTTTTTTTTATTTTTTATAAGCAATATTTTTTTACGACTTTTAATATTTTCAATTTTGATTTTATTTTCATTTTTTGAAAAGCTAAAATTAAGTGTTACACAATTTTTGTTTAAAAATTACTTTGAGAAAAAGTAAATAAATAAACATTTAAAAACGATGGAAGTCTTCCTTGGCCTTATCTCACCTCCCCACTCCTACTTACTTTTGCACCCAGCGTGAGCAACCTCTAAAGCCGCGTCCACATCAGACGCGCAAAGAGTTTGCAAACAGGGATGCGCGTCCGGTGTGGACGGCACAGAACGAATGCTTGTTTGTGTTCGCGGGTGCTCCGGGTAGAGTCGGTACATCAAAGGATGTTTGCTGTTTGTGCGCGTTTGGTGTGGACGGCAACGCGCGCACGAACGAATGCTTGTTTGTGTTCGCGGGTGCTCCGGGTAGAGTCGGTACATCAAAGGATGTTTGCTGTTTGTGCGCGTTTGGTGTGGACGGCAACGCGCGCACGAACGAATGCTTGTTTGTGTTCGCGGGTGCTCCGGGTAGAGTCAGTACATCAAAAGATGTTTGCTGTTTGTGCGCGTTTGGTGTGGACGGCAACGCGCGCACGAACGAATGCTTGTTTGTGTTCGCGGGTGCTCCGGGTAGAGTCGGTACATCAAAAGATGTTTGCTGTTTGTGCGCGTTTGGTGTGGACGGCAACGCGCGCACGAACGAATGCTTGTTTGTGTTCGCGGGTGCTCCGGGTAGAGTCGGTACATCAAAGGATGTTTGCTGTTTGTGCGCGTTTGGTGTGGACGGCAACGCGCGCACGAACGAATGCTTGTTTGTGTTCGCGGGTGCTCCGGGTAGAGTCGGTACATCAAAGGATGTTTACTGGTGTGCACGTTTGGAGCGTCCACGCAAGCGTCCACACGTTTAAACGTCCACGTTTGAGCGTCCACACAACATACGCTTGTGTGGACGCTTTTTGAGCAAACTCCTTGAGCATTCGCAAAAAGCCTGTGGTTTGACTTGGAAACCCGGGAAATGTATATTTTTTTTCATTTGTATTATCATCAAATAACTAGGCATCGTGTGGCTCTATCATTGAAGCGAGCGTATTGCAATAAAATACTGAATATTAAAATTTGTTAATCATGATGAATGTCATAGTTGAAGAAAAGTGGAAGAGGGTAGTAAGGGGTAGAGTGGGGGTACTCGGTACAAAGCTTTACTTCCTAACAAACCTACATGCAACACGACTATAAGAATCTTAACCACCCGTCATAGCTTTTAAACTAATATTATAAATGTATCACTTCATTACTCAAATACTACTGCTTGTATCAAGTTGAAATTTTACATACTTGTTTTACTTGCACTTTAGACGATGTATATGAAGTTTTATTAAAATCGTTACGTTAGAACGTAAGATATCGGTAAAAAGGTTGTTTTCTCTATTTTAAACGTTTAGGTCCTCTTTAATAGTTTTAGCGATCTTTATTAATTCATAGCAGTGTCGTTGTTGGTTTTACTAAAAAATGTTATTTGAAAAAAATGTTCGTCTCATCGAATAGGTGATGATAGAATTTTTTCCTGTCCTGAAATTCCAATTTTAAATTTGAAGCTCACGTTTACGCGAGCATTGCGCGCGAACTCTTGGACGGATCACGCTGTCCAACGAACTTAGCCTGAGTATTAGTTAGAGGATTGTATACCAAATTTCAACTAAATCGGTCAACTTTTACTCAAGTTATCGTCACACGCGTAAACGTTACTGACAGACAGACAGACAGACAGACAGACAGACAGACAAGATGCATATTTCGTTGAATGTAAGAAGCTCGCTTACGCTCGCTTCAACTATATATGTCACTATTATGTCAACTTATAACTTTATGGAATTCCATCTTTTTGCTGACTCAGCAAACTGGGTTCAAGATGGCAGAAAAAGCTGATTTTCCGGGCGGCACCACTATACAGGTAAGGACTGATTTTTCTGCCAAGTTTCAACTCTCTAGGTTAAATACCCTGGGCGCTATGATGGTAACACACATACATACAGACGTCATGCTGAAAACCACTCAGGAGGACTTGACACCCAAAACAGGTAATTCAGTTGAAATCTCTAAAAAATAAATTTGGGTGAAAGCAATACATTTTAGGGTCCGTAGGCAAAACCAAGGACTCTTAAATTTTCCTGCGTGTGTGTCCGTCCGTCCTGTCACCTGCTCTCACGGCTACACTTTTCGTTCGATCACTTTGAAATTTGGCATGTATGTGTCTTTGATAGGGCGAGCGTAGGCAAGTTTGAAGTGGGTGTGAAACGTGTCCCCCCCACCCTCTATCTCGCTTATGTGGAGTGCAAAAAATCTGAAAAAATTCCTGAACATTCTTCGACCAAAACTAAAGATACCACTTTTTGGAAATTTCGAAAAAAATATTATTTTATTTTTTATTGACAAAATACGTTTTTTTTTTTATAACTATGGGCTTTCAATGTATTTATATGGTTGTAGTCCGGTTCAGTGGCAAAAAAATAGTTTATCAGAAGTTTGTTTAAGTGTTTTGAGAATATCAGACCCATAGGATAGTTCAAAGTAAGCTTTTTAGCATTTTAAAAAACACCATCAATAGGGTACTACTTAAACTATACAGGGTTGCCTACGGACCCTCGCTGTGTGCTGACCAGCACACACTTGACCTGTTTATTTACCATAGGTGAGGAAAAGTAAAAATGTGTAACAACCTAATTACTATAATAGTTACGGTCGTTTAGAATTGTTTTGGATATCTAATTCCTCAAATGAGTAAAGTTTCATTAAGGTTTACGTACGTGTTATGAGTGATGCTGCAATAGTAAGATAAATCCAAACTTCGAGTTGATACTGATTATTTAATTTCCCTCTTTATGTCTTTTCCTTAATCTTATTTTCTTCTTCAAAAAGATTTTTTTTCTTTTCATATAAATAATTCGAAAACCAAGTTTATTTTCCAAGTGTAAAGTTTAGGCTTAAAACGCTCCCTTAGCGCTAGTTAGAACCTTATAAACTAAGTTTAAAAAAATATCCCCTTCAACCATCTCCCCTTTCAACACTTGAACCGAGAAGAAAAAGGGGACTTAGCTGGGACTTTTTTTTACTTGTTTACAAAGTTTATAAATAATTACAGTATTAGAGTCGCTCTGGGTGTTTTATATTTTGTAAAGGGCTAATTAATGCTGCAAGTGTTAAACCTGAGATGCTGTTTGAAAGAAGAGAAGTAAAAATAAAAAAAAGAACATTTTTATGGAATCATTTGAGAGGAAACCTGAAGTGCTTAAAAGAATCACTTTAAACATGATAACGCCTGCTTTAAACTCCAACGCATCTTTTTAAATTATTTATTAAATATTTTAATAAATAGTTTAGTTATTTAATAGTTTAAAATATAACCTGGGGGACGATAATTTTTGTCATGATTGTGTGTGTTTGCATAGAACAACATGATGTAGTCTCTTCTGATGCTAATAAAAATTTAAATTTTATGAGATTACTTTCGATCATACCGAAAGTAACGGAAGTTATTTGGAACGTCAATAAATAATTTCTAACAATTCTCAAAACGCAAGTTCCTTTACCAATATAACTGTAACAACTTGCCCCAATAATACCTGTAACAACCTACCCCTATAGCGGGGTAGGTTGTTACAATTTAAGTTATCTCAGATTATAAGTCCCTGCGACAAGAGAAGTGTATATTAAGAGTCGAAAAAAATAATTGAGATAGCCAAGAGTTGGTTTTAAAGAACTAATTTTAAATTTCTTTCATAAAACTTATGGCATGGCCAAATAAAAATTAATAATAAAAAGTGTAACAACCAGCCCCGGTCTCCCCTACTTATGTGACCATTCATTCAATAATTGGAAGCGAAGAAGCTATGTGCTACTCTTGTAGGCACAATATGTTCTAACATGTATACATGTATTGGATTTCAAGTATGACTAGGCATCGCGTGGCTCTATCATTGAAGCGAGCTTAGTGCAATAAATATTAGATAGTTAATCATGATGAGTTGATAGTTAAACAATATGATTGTAATAGAGAGCCATGTAGTGGGAGAGAAGCGTGCCTTTATACTCATTTCTTTACTTACATGTTCCGGCCATCTTCATTTCAACTATTATAAAATGTATCATTTCGCTACACAAAAATTTCTGCATGTATCAAATTGAAATTTTAAATGCCTGTTTCAATTGGGCTTTGCTTTAGACGATGTGTAAAAAGTTTTATTAAAATCGTTACGTTAGAACGTAAGATATCGGTTAAAACGTTGTTTTCTCTATATTTTAAACATTTAGGTCCGCTTTAATAGTTTTAATGATCTTTATTGATTCATGGCGATGTCAGT
Source organism: Gerris lacustris (assembly GCA_951217055.1). Taxonomy (NCBI): domain Eukaryota; kingdom Metazoa; phylum Arthropoda; class Insecta; order Hemiptera; family Gerridae; genus Gerris; species Gerris lacustris. The sequence goes on along the minus strand of OX578283.1, from coordinate 3,035,633 downwards.
TTTGATTTTACTAAAAATTGTTATTTGGAAACAATGGTGTTCTCTCATCGAATACGTCGCGTCAGAGAGGATACGTAAAAGTGACAAAGGTTGCTGTGACGTCATGCGCCCTCCACGATTTTTCGTCAGGTTATCTTTTCTGGCTCATAACAAACCATTGTTTACTAGAGTTCTGTGAGCATTTAATAGTTTTTTCCTCTTTTCATTCTATTAAAAGCTTTTTTAACTGTTTTTAACCTTATCATATATCAGTAACATCATTAATAAGCCAATAAATGTATACATTTTAGATGGTAAAACAAATAATTCTCACAAATAACTCAAAGAAGATGTAAAATAACTTACTCACAGATGTGCTCTTTTTACTCTATTAAAAGCTTTTTATACTGTTTTTAACCTTATCATGTATCAGTAACATCATTAATAAGCCAATAAATGTATACATTATAGATGATAAAACAAATAATTGATTAAAAAATAATAATAAAATAAAATAGCACTGATAAAACTCAGTCGTATATCCAATGTTATGAGCCAGCTGACCTAACAACACACACGTCACTTACGTAAAAAGTAAGTGACGTCACACTTCCCCGGTGTATAGGTGATGAAAGATTCATTTCCCGTCCTGAAATTATAATTTTACATTTGAACCTCCCGTTCTCGCGAACGTTTCGCGCGAACTCTTGGACAGATCACGCTGTCCAACGAACTTAGCCTGAGCATTAGTGAAATGAACACGATTACCAAATTTCAACCGAAACGTTCAACTTTTTCTAAAGTCATCGTCGGACACGTAAACGTTACACTCATAGACAGACATGTCTGTCTGTATGCATAGTCTCTGTATACTCTGGATGCATATTTTATTGAATGTCAAAAATAAAAATATTTTAGTTTGACATATTTTCTGTTTTATATGAAATCATTGACAAATTAACTTAAGTGGGACATATGTTACAACAACATATTTTCCATCTTTCTTTTTGTGAATTGTTTGCATCATTTATATTTTTTTTTTTGTCAGTTTCCCTCCATGTGAATTCATTCATTTTATTTTGTTCGAATCATTCATTCAAGTTTTGTTTTTATTCCAAGCTAATATGTTTGGAGAGAGTTCATTCATTTTTTAACTCTCGATTTTTCTTTTTTCATTTCCATCTCTCTGTCTCTCTCTCTCTCTCTCTTGAACTAGATATTTATTTTGTTTTGAAGGGATTTGGGGCAAGGGGGAGGGGGGCTAACAATTAGCCTCTAATTTTTTCTCTCTTTTTTTGTTTCATTTTTCGGTATCAAAACTCATTTGACATCCAGCCGTTGTTCAGGTCCCCCTCTTTTTTTTTAGAGGGGTTGGACCTTTTCATTTTCAATCGGATGTTGAGTGGAGGGGTTGGGGTAGGGGAGTGTTGAAAAGGGGACAGAGGAAAAATATGGGAGCAGAATGTTGGAAGGGATATAGAGAGGGGGGCGGGGAGTTATTTTTATGAAAAATTGGGAGTCCTTCCCTCTCGACCCAGCAAGGTCCCTAAACCTTCCTGTCATTAAAAGACTAATGTGAGAAAATTTTTCCTCAAATGAACAAAAAAACTTTTTTACACCCTACTTTTCCCTTTTTTAATTTGTTTTCATTTTTTTAATATATAATATATTCTTTTTAGTCCCCAAAATATTTATCTATAAGACTTCGCTTCAGCTCATTTGTTTTAATCAAACGATGTGTTGAATGAAAGCGAGCGCAGCGAGCATCACAAAATTCAACAAAATTAGCATCGTGTCTGTCTGTTTGTCGTTTATGCTCTCTAAAGATTTTGACGATTGAAGACAGGCATTAACAAACAAATAAACAATTCGAAGTTAATATAAAGGAATAAATAAGAGAACAGAGAGTGCATATCGTATCACAAACCAATTGAAGACACAAAACATTACATGTGGTATCGCGGGACACCTAGTAGAAACGAAGTTCCTTACGCTTTTCATTAAATATAAATGATAAAATTACAAGATAAAAAGAACTTTTTATATACTACGTTTTTAAATTTTCTGTTGACTAAATAAAAAATCATAAATTTGAAATCTGTCAAAATGAAAATCGTAAATATGGGTCATGTTAAAACAAATAAAAAAAACTTGCGGATTTTTTCCGAACTAACTTTCCATACAGCAAAATTTGCTGAAAACGAATTAAATTCTGCTGAAAGATGGCTAAAAGTATTAAAATAATGCATTGTCGTTGTGTTCTGAGCTATTATAAAAGTTTCAAATGTCTAGCTACTCGGGAAGTTCGTTAAAAATCTATTGCAAGATTTGTACTGGACAAACACACAAACAAACAAACAAGAAAGCAAGCTAATTAAAACGTAGTAAAATTACACTGTAAGTATACGATACTAACAATTTATACAAGGCGGAATTAGAAAATAGACAAAATTAAAAATAACTAACTATTTGTACTTAGCAGAGTTACAAAAGGCAATATTAAAAGAAAATCTTTTTTTTTCTACCTCTTTATTAGCTTGCTTTCTTGTTTGTTTGTCCTCTAACCAGGTTTGTTTACACTTGTGTCCTAGGTATCGGTTTAATTTTTCTGCATCTGAACTTCTTTACTTGTACACATTTTTCTTTTTCTTCTCTTACTGTCCCTACACGGGGGCATATCAATGGCACGGTTTAGATTTGTCCTTTTATAGGTTTAAGATCAGCTCTCTAGATGGTTGTCATTTATGTGAAGTAAATAAATTGGGAACTATTTTTTTTTTTTTCACTAACATTATATTATAACAATGACAGTTATATTATCAACATTACATATGATTCAACAGAAAATTTAAAAACGTAGTATATAAAAAAGTTATTTTTATCTTGTAATTATTATCATTGAAGCGAGCGTCTTGCAATAACTATATATTGAATATTGAGAAAATAGTTAATCATGATCAATTGATAGATAAAGAGGATGTTTGTAGTACAGTAAGGGAACAGGACTATTCCCGAATCATCGCGCCCTGGCCTACTACTCCATTTAAAATATTATAAAATACACCACTTCACAACACAAAAACTTCTGCTTGTATCAGGCTGAAATTTTACATGCCTGTTCTAATTGTACTTTAGACGATGTGTGTGAAGTTTTATTAAAATCGATACGTTACAACGTACAACGATATTGGGGAAAACGTTGTTTTCTGTATTTTAAACTTTAAAGTCTAGTCCAGTGGTTCTTAACCGGGGGGCCGCGACCCCCCAGGGGGCCTCGAAAGGTAGTTAGGTACTAGGTATATTATATTTGGAGATTTTAAGGGGGCCGTGGTTACCAAAAGGTTAAGAACCACTGGTCTAGTCCACACCAGTAGACACGTTGCGCAACGTGTCTATAGACGTCTTCTGAGACCGTTTATATTGTCTAGGTCTAGCGTCAACACTTGTAGACACGTTGAGCAACATGCCTACCGTTGCACCGTGTCTACCATTTTTGGAAAACCATAGACATGCGATTTTTGGTCTAGCAACGAGACCGTAGACGCCGTTTGTCTAGCCGATGTCTATATAGACAAATCACTAGACATGTCTCTGAGACCAAAATCGCGCAACACGCAACATGTCTACTAGTGTGGACTTGGCTTAAGATTTGCTTAGCGATCTAAAATACTATATAGAGGTGTCGCTATTAGTTTTGATAAAAATGTTTTATTAAAAAATTATATATTTTATAAATAGAATAATACTGTACGTATTGATTTTAAAATAATTTTTTAACATACATGTAAGATAACTAGATTTAGATTTTATATGTTGCATGTCACATATATTTAGAATTTCATTTTTTTTAATTGATAATTTGGAATTGCATTTCTGTGTTGATAAATAACAAATGGTGAGATAGTTGTTCTCCCCCTTCTCACCGGTATTTTAAAAATAAAAGAGATTTATCAATGCTATTACAAAAGAATAAATGGTTTTTAATCAAATCAAAAAGGGGGGAAAACTGCAACATATTTTTGAGTTACCTCCAATGTTAATTTACAAACATCCGATTCAACTTTGCAGATAAAACATTGCTACATTTTTCACCATCAAATTGAGTAATTTTGAAAAAGTATGTTGCATATTGTAACTGGCCAATAGCTTTATGAGTGTAAAATCAATTATTTATTTAACACTTCGGCATTGCTATATTGCTTTTAAAAAAGTAATCAGATCAATTTCACTTTGTCGGAACGAAGTTCTTAATGGCACGTTACAGCGTCTGGAGCCCGGGAGTGAACCAGAAAAAAATACGTGTGGTGTCGCGGGACACCCGGTAGGAACCAAATTCCTTACATTATTCATTAAATATAAATTATAAAATTACACTGCGAAGTAGAGGAGACCGGGGACGGTTGAAACATTTTTTACAAAATCGCTTCCTGCAAAAACATTTTAACCTCAATGTATTTGACAGTGGGCCTAGTCCAGGCAAATTAGTAAAAAAAACTGCAAATGGAGGAAATAATTTATTAAGTTTTGAAACTTTGTGAAAACACTTTTAAGGAGTGTAGTAGTAAGAAACAGTAAAGTTCCCCCCTCTTGAGGGGGCGCGTCCCCCCTCCCCCCTCCTTAAAGTCCAAAATTTACTTATTTTCCACTTTTTCCGCCAAACGGTTTATTTTTTAAGAGAACTGTTATTACCAAAATTATTCCTCACATAATTCTGCACAAAAAAGGTCCTATGCATGTTTGAAGTGGGACATACCGTTTTCGAGTTATTGTAGTTGGATAGAGATAAAACGTATTTTTGCGAACCAAGATATCTAAAAAACAACATATCCGATTTTAATGAAATTGGGATGGTAGGCTATGCTTAGCCCATTGTTGATCCCATATAAGTTTCAACCTTATGCGCCCATTATTTTATCCTCCACATGCGCACAAACATACATTTATTTAGACCCATATCTTCAAAAGTACTCAACTGATTATTATGAAATTTGGATGGTTTGTCGAAAGTAGTGCCTGTCTTTTATCGTCAAAATCTTGATGGTTTCACAGCAAGATGATCTCTGCGCTTATAGGGCTATTATATAGATATAGATAACAATATATTGATAAAGAAGTGAAAACGTCGTTGCTGGTTCCCCCCACGCTACGATCCGAGACAGGTTATAATCATCATATATATATAATAATATATATATAATAATAATAATAATATATATAAATATATATATATATATATATATATATATATATATATATATATATATATATATATATATATATATATATATATATATATATATATATATATATATATATAGGGAAAGAGAGAGAGAGGGAGAGGAAAGATCTAAATCACAAAAAACCGATTTCAATTAAATAAAAATTAATGAAAGTAAAGGCTTCACACGCAGAGAGATTGAAGAAGTATACACAATTGTATATTTTGAACAATTTTTACGTTTTTAATTTCTCATATTTCAGATAGTGATGGATTTCCACGTTTTGAGGTCCCCTGAGTCCAAAAAAGAGGTTTTTAAAAAATGTCTGTGTGTCGTCTGTGCAGACGCCTGGAGCCTAAACTACTGGGCCGATTTTGACGAAATTTAGCATACATGTTAAGACAAATCATACACCGAGGCGAAATCGAGAAATGAATTTTAGGGAAAAATCTAGTTCCTGAGAAAACAGCTCTAAACGCGGACGGAGAGAGCCCGGCTTCGATTCCCAGCCAAGGAAAAGTTATTTTTATGATACATTTTGATGAAATATTCAATAATAATTAAATTTACTTACGAAAACTAATAAATAGAAAACTCTGAGCTAAGCAATTATGAACTCGTATATGAGAAAGTTTGTCTGAGTTGTCTCAGATCGATTTTTTTTTAATCTTTATTTTTGTTCTCAGGTACTTGAAGTAGGTCATCACTTCCTACCTGTGGGAAATGGGACCAGGTGAGAGAAAATCTAGTTTCCTTCTATCAGGGATTCAGAAGTGAATAGGAGCTCACTCTCATACCATGTATCTCCACCTCTCTTACACGCAGTCTATCTTATACTACAAGTGAAACCTTATGCCTACGTCATATTCATTGACCATGCCTTAACTTAATAATAACTTTAAAAATAGCCAGCAAATTAGTGTGGCACATTTTCCTATCGCGTATTTTATTGATTTTATGCTTTTACATTCCTTTACAGTCAATTTCCTGCTCCTCTTCCTTTCTAACCTATCAAAATTGTTTGGCAATTTTACACAAATATAAGTATCAATTTAAGAATATTTAATGTGCGCAGTTGTAATAAAACTGGGGTTAATTTCGACCAATCATTTAATTTGTTTTAAAAAAATCGATTTTTTCCAGACTTTATTTTCCAGACAAAAAATGTATGTTTGCGTGCATTGTGCATGTGGAAGAGAAACACATAAGCGCAGAAGGGTAAAACTTATATGGGCTCAACTAGCCGATTTTTGGTTAACTATGAACTACTATATCCAATATTATTAAAAATGGACAAGTAGTTTTAAAAATAATTGCAAGATAAAAAAAACTTTTTATATACTACGATTTTAAATTTTCTGTTGACTAAATAAAAAATTATAAATTTGAAACCCGTCAAAATGAAGATCGTAAATATGGGTCATGTCAAAACAAATAAAAAAAAACGCGGATTTTTTCGTAACTAACTTTCCATACAGAAAAATTGCTGAAAACGAATTTAATTCTGCTGAAAGATGGCTAAAAGTATTAATATATTGTCGCCGTGTTCTGAGCTTTATTATAAAAGTTTCAAATGTCTAGCAACTCGGGATGTAAGTTAAAAATCGATTGCAAGATTTGTACTGGACAAAGAAACAAACAAGAAAGCAAGCTACTAAAAACGTATTAATATATTGGTTCGTAAAAATTAAACAACATAATATAAACGACCGAAGGGCAGCTACAGGGCCAAAAATGTTCTCTGAAACGGATTTCTATCCTGGAATTTTTGTAATCGGGGACATAATTAATTATAGTTCTTGACATAGCTTCCGATACTTTTGGTAATTATATTATAATAAAAATGAATTATATTAATTTGTTAAAATTATATTATTTATTATAATTGATAAACCTTGTTTAATTACTTTCTAATATAACGAAGAAAATATTGTGATGGAAATATTTTAATAAATTTTCATGTTTTAAGGTCCCCTGACGCTCAATTATTAAATTTCAATGAGACATAAAAGAGGGAGCTCAATTTTAGAACTTTGATTTGTATTTTCTAATAAAATTGAACTTGGAATTCCCTGTAACGTCAGTATTGTGGAAATCAATGTCATTCCAATCCCCCCCCCCCTTCACTCCTTCCTTTAACCCCCCCTCCCTACTTCGCTGATTCCATATTATTCATATTAAAAGTTAAAATATCTCTACTAAATTGTCAATGCATAGCAATTACTGTTATTGTTCCAAATTATTCAATAATAATTTCCAATTTAAATTAATTTTCTAGGAATTATTTGCTGCTTATCTATATTGAATGTGCATTGTAACGCTAAGTACAAAGTCAGCTTTATTATTACCTACCTTACCTTGCTTTACTATTCAAGTACTTCATCATTGGTTATATTTGGAGGACTTAATTTGATTATGGGTTATCAGAGATTAAAGTTAGTTGGTTCAAGTAGACTCAGTTAGGTATGCAAACTTACATTCCTAAACCTAAAACTAAGCACTATGTGAACCTATCTATATTTTCTCTACTCAAATATAATTATATTTTAGTGTAGTCGTTCGTTTGAAAATACTTGGGTTCAAAGGTTAAACTGTCACTCAGCTTAGAATAATACTATATATAGAAGAATCGGAATCCTTAGCAATTACTGATAAGAGACTGAAGCCAACTGTTGCCGAGAGGTTGTGTCCTTAAGACCAGGCTGCCAACATAACAACACTCATTTTTTTCATTTAAACAGGAGAAGGTTGGCCATGCTTTAGTAACTATTCAAAGCCCGCTCACAAACATCAAGAACAAAAACCCTGCCATTGGTTATTGCTTACGTTTCACTCTGACGTCATTTTTTACAACTCGCCCAGCATGATATAATAAACATTATTTTTAGCATATTTCAAGCTAAAATAAAATAAAACACAAAAAAAATATTATAATAAACTAAACTGACTATCAATAATTATAATTTAATAAAAAATTAAATTAAAAAACCGAAGGCAAATAATTTTAGAGTTATGACGTCACAAATTTCAAAAATGAATTTGAACGTGGATTAAGGGACACAACCAAAGTTGGCTTCAATGTTATCAGTGATCCTCCTTCTATATATTGTATTATTCTAAGGTTTATAGTTACAGGTTTTGGGCATTTTAATTTGATCAAGATGAAAAATGTTAGCTGTTTATTTTCATTTAAATTTCATGTATAGTATGTACGTATCACATTATTTAAACTACGTTCTATCTTTTTATGTATATAAAGATAGTATGACATCACACAAAGTACAAAGTTTTAAGATGGTCTCCATGCGGGCAGCAAACTCAGTGTAGCCAACCTATGCTAGACGTCAACAAAAAAAATCACAACACATCTATATAAAACTGAACTAATTTTTGTTCAACTTACTATCTTGATTTTGTGGAACTGATAATAGAGATTTTGTGGATTTTACTAACGAGGTTTTGTGGAACTTAGAATTGAAATTTTGAGGAACTTAATATTAGGATATTGTGAAAATTACTATTGAAATTTTGAGGAACTTACAATCGAGATGTTGTGGAACTTACTATTAGGATATTGTGGAACTTAGTACCAAAGAACTTACTTAAAATATGATGGTATTGAAAAAGAAATTTATTATTCAGGAGCATTTAAATTTAATGATTATCCTTACATCATATTATCTGGAAAATGTAACCATTTTGATTTTAAAAATATTTTAATAACTAACCTATCAATTGACAAACTAACATCAACTTGATTTTTCGGTCCACTAACTAATTTTACTACGTTTTTATTAGCTTGCTTTCTTGTTTGTTTGTTTGTCCAGTACAAATCTTGCAATCGATTTTCAACAAACTTCCCGAGTAACTAGACAATTGAAACTTTTAGAATAGCTCAGAACATGATGACAATGCAATATTTTAATACTTTTAGCCATCTTTTAACAAAGTTTGCTGTATGGAAAGTTAGTTCGGAAAAAAACCCGCAAGTTATTTTATTTGTTTTGACATGTCCCATATTTACAATCTTCATTTTGACGGGTTTCAAATTTGTGATTCTTTATTATAGAGATAAACATTGAATGACAGCGAAAAAGGAAAAGTAAACAAAGAAACAAATTAATTGACGTGTGACAACCAGGTTTGTTTACACTTGTGTCCTAGTTATCGGTTCAATTTTTCTGCATCTGTACTTCTTGGGTATACGTAAATTGCACCATTTTTTTTAGCAGAAATAAAAAAGATTATTTTACGAAGTAAGAAAAACAGTTTAAATTGCACCACTACTTCTAAAAACGAGGTAAGGAAAATAGTGTAAATTGCACCACTGCCTTCCAGAACGAGGTAGGTCAAACTATGTAAATTGCACCAATTCCTTTCAACCTCTTTTCTGAAATACCATCGATAAAGCCCTATTGATGGAAAAAGTGGTGCAATTTACACTATTTTACTTACTTCGTCTCAAGAGGTAGTGGTGCAATTTACATGTTTTGTCATACTTCGTTTTAAATTAGAGTGGTGCAATTTACATACTTTGATTTACTTCGTTCAAAAAAAGTGGTGCAATTTACGTTTCCCCGTACTTCTTTACTTGTACACTTTTCTCTTTTTCTTCTCTTACTGTCCCTACACAGGGGCATATCAATGGCATGGTTTAGATTCGATGTTGGCGAGATCCGTTGTACAAAGATTTGTCCTTTTATAGGTTTAAAATCAGCTCTCTAGATGGTTTTCATATAGGTAATAATATGTTAAGTAAATAAATTCGAAACAATTTTTTTTTTTCACTAACATTATATTAAAACAATGAAAATTATATCATCAACATTACATACGATTCAACAGAAAATTTAAATACGTAGTATATAAAAAGTTCTTTTTATCTTGAAATTATTTATATTAAGGATCATAAAAATAACATTGCCGATCAAGATGTATGTGACATGACCGCAGTACACCGGTCAACATATTTTCTATATATTTTAGCAGCCAATAGCCAAGCAATTATCTTGCAGACAAACTTAGCCTATATACGTATTCTTAAAGAGCACTAAAGGATTAATTTATAAACAAAATTCTAGCTTGATATAACTCAGTCTTGACTAATATGCATTGAAGTAGGGGCAGTGCTGGATGTAGGACTTTTGAGGCACTATGCCAAATTTTACTAGCCCCCCCCCCCCCCCCCTCCCCACATTGTTATTTCATCCTAGTTTTTATGAACTATAGAAGTTCTATAATTGGGTTTTCTTTGAATTATTTTACAAAACCGTTATGGTAAGTTAATATTCGTAGGCCTAACTTAACTTAATTGATGTCAAAAAGTAAATAAACTATAATAAATTGTATTTTTTTTTTTTTTTTTTTAACTCTTGAACTAAATTTTAATTTAGTTGTACTTACTACATAATATTTGGTTAGGTTTTAATAAATAGGCCGATAAAACTCAAACTTTTGATTGAATTTTATTTATTTGTAGAACCTTTTTTAAAAACTTATAAATACAAAATGTTTAGTTCAGGAGATAGCGTGCAATAGAGTGTTGGACTAACATCAAGTTAATCTTTTGGTGCCTGGAAAAAATGTGTGGTCGGCTAAGTTCGTCTGCGAGACATACGATCATCAGCTTGGCAATAGGCATTTGAAAAAAAATAAAACGATTGAGAGCGGCCATGTCCCGGACATTTTGGTAAACATTGTTACTCATGATCCTGAGTTCAAAATTAGTTAGTAGACCAAAAATCAAGTTGATGTTAGCTTGTCACTTGATAGGTCACCACTCTTATTTGGAGTAATAATTGAATAATTAAGCTATCAAATGACAAGCTAAAGTCAACTTGATGTCTAGTAACTAACATATAGAACTCAAAATCAAGAAATACTCCTTAGAATATGAATATACTGTGTCAAAGGAGCTGAGCGGCAAGCCATATCAATGTATTGCCCATATCTGCGGCCCCCTTAAGCCCGCGGCCCTTGGCCGCGGCCTAGTCGGCCTAGTGGTAAATCCGGCACTGAGTACCAAATTACCAAGAGTGCGTAACATTTAATTTGAACTTTCATTACATCTCGTTTAACCCAATATAACTGTCTAAACCCAGACTTCCAAACCTACACTATTCATTTAAAGAAAACACAGAATATTTTAAATCGAAATAAAATTTAAATGGATCGTTCTAAAAATTCCCTAAAACAACTCACAAATCCCCGTCACATTCCTCTTGACGACACTAAATTCACTTTCCCTAAAAATACACTAAAATTCTTTCTAATTCTAATCTCTCTCTATAATTCTTTTAGTGCCATTATTTTGTTTTTTGGATGTTTTTTTTTATCGTATTTCACGACCAAATTCCACTGTGCCTTGTCCCTCTGGGCGTTATCTACACCCCCCCCCTTCCTTTTTCACATGCCATCAAGTCACATTTGGACTAGCTATAAAGCTATGCTATTCTCACTTAAATTAATTGCACCTTATATATATATATATATATATATATATATATATATATATATATATATATATATATATATATATATATATATATATATATATATATATATAAAGAAAAAAAAAAATATATATATATATAAAAGGTTGTGAGGAGAGAGTTTTTCTGTTTAGTTTGCATGGGTCCGAGATGAGATAGGTTGGTTGGAAAGCAGTTATTTAAATAGGTTTTAGGTTGATTAGGTTTGTGGTTTGTTTTATGAATTCAAAGTTTCTCTTTTTAAGGGTCTGGAGTTGTTAAAAGTCTCCGCCAGACTTAAATCTAAAAACAAATATTTAGTTGTTGCGTTACATAACACTGATGTTTAGAATATTCAGTTTACTCATTGATATATATCAATAATTAACTTTCACCAATAAACTAATAGTTATTTATGCACCTAGGGAGTAAAGTAAGCCATTATTCCCTGAGCTAAAAAAGTTGGTTCTTGAGGCGAAGCCGAAGGAACCATGGTCCCTAAATCCCGAGGCGAAGCCTAGACTCTTCAATTCGCGAGGCGCCGCCGAGGGAATAACTCAAATTAGCTCCCGAGGCGCAGCCGAGGGAGATAATTATCGCGAGGGGAATAATGGCACTTTACTCACGAGGTACATACAATATTTTATCTCCAGTAGGAAGAAAATACACATTTTCGTCCATAGCACAGTTTTTATTTATTATTTTAATAAATAATAATAATTATTAGCACTTTTAATAGCAGATATAAGAGATTCAATATTAAAAACAAATAAGAATTGGAATTAAACTCAAAAAGAAGGTTATTTGGATGCAGGTTATTATGTTGTAAACAAAGATAAACATGGTCAAAAAAGCGCAGTGCCGCCAACCTGATTTCAACAACTTCATTACATTAGCCATACATTTTCTACTATTTATAAAATAATTAAGTTGCAATCTTTACTTTTTTGCCCTACTTTACTTTATCGCCCTACTTTTACTTTTTCTCCCTACTTTTTGAGTTCAGGGATAAAAAGACCTGTTTTAGTCCCTCTAAACTAATTCAAAATCATAACTTTTTTTCCCTACTGGAGATAAAATAATTTTATCTACGAGTGATACGAAATATAAACATTGTATCTCTGTTTAAATACGGGCATGTATCAAAGTGCAAGTGCTCCGATGTATAAGGATGGCAAGTGTTAACAATCTATGTAAAGCCCCCCTCGACCCCCGCTAATGTTGACCATCTCATGTATCACAGACTTGACCCTACAGTATTGCCAACCTCTCCACAACATAGTACGCTTGCTTTACTTAGAAACTATTATACTTGACCCCAACTCTACCCAGTTAAGTCCCACCTATATATAAGTAAGTAAACCTTGCCCTGACCTAGTGCCCTACTTACTTGTTTTTTCATTCAATGTAAAGGACTTGCTGACCTACTTATTTAAAATATAATTTCCGTGGTATTTTCTTCTTATTCTATTACCTTTCCTTTCAGTTTAGGTAATAGACATTTTATTTTTTTCATTTTTACAAAAAAAAAAAGGATCAATTAAGTAATTTTAAATTGATTAATTTTAAATTTAGTTATTGAATTGCATATTGCATAACAGGAACTCTAGGCATAAAGACAATATAGTGCTGCTAGTTTGTCGCACAGAATTATATAGATCCTCCCCATCAAATTCATCTATAATTTTATTTAATCATCTTCCAAAATCAATAAAAACTGAACCTGCTGACAAATTGGCTAACAAAAAGATAAAGCTTATTATTCAGTTTCAGAATATTTATCTGATAAGGAATATAGTTAAAGTTTTACTGTTTTATTTTATTTAATTTATTTTACTTATTTGGTTTGATGGTATTACCATTGTTGAGTTAAAATTGTTAGTTTTAAATTGTTGCGTTGAATAAGTGTTAGTTTTAAATTGTTGCGTTGAATAAGTGTTAGTTTTTTAAAATAATGAATTTCACATTGTATATTTATTAGGGTTTTGTAGATACTTCTCAAAACCCTTATGCCGAGGGTGATGTGTCCGTCTGTCCGTCGCTCTTTGGTTCATAGGGCCCGAACCGTTAAAGCAAAAGTGCTGAAATTTGAAACACTGGTGCAACTTTTTGACCCAACCACAGGAAAATTATATAGAAGTTCAAAATTAGATATGCGCATGCGCAATTCGAAAAAATGTGATAAACTCAAATTTTTTTATTTTTGAGTGGGGTATCAAATGAAAGCTACTGAAGAGTAGGACACAAATATATATATGCTTTTTTAAATTTTGCTTTTCTTATTGGTTAAAAAAATCAAAATATACCCAAACAAAATTCCCCCCCCCACCAACCACTATAGATCGGCTGGTGCTAAAATTTCGAAATAATTCATGCTAATACCTTATTGTGGCGCGATGAAAATTCCGGGAGTTCATCCTAAATTTTCAAAAATTTCCAATTTTAGGAGCGAAAAAGTGAAGTGCGCCCAAAATTTTATTTTTTGAAAATGTTGAGTTGGGTATCAAATGAAAGCTGCTGAAGAGTAGGACACAAATATATATTTGCTTTTTTTACTTTTGCATTTCTTATTGGTTTAATAAATCAAAATATACCCAAAAAACATTCCCCCCCCCCCCAACCACTATATAACGGCTGGTCCTAAAATTTCGAAATAATTCATGGTTATACCTTATGGTGGGGCGATGCA